>SMDT01000205.1:0-198796 GCA_005392925.1 Aquilaria sinensis | reverse complement strand
ATGCATATAGAACTCCCCACTTAACCATAGAACTGACCATAGTATTCCTCCCATTTACCAACGCCATAAGCATGTCCTTGTTATGCTATGTTGTTGCTCTACACTTTTATTTTCTTCGTGTCTTATATTTATGGTTTTAATTCGTTTTTCCATAATAGTTCATGAGTTGTTAATTGCTATTTAACTTATTAATAAACTTGTTTTTCTTTTATTGTACTTCTGTTTTGTGCAATTATTCTTCATGCATAAAAAACCACGTATCAAACTATGCTAACTTTTTGGTCTTTATAATGATAACTAAAAGTCTTGAAGTTCCACGGTAGTGGATAATCAAACTCATTCATTGCATGCATGCATCCATTGCATCAATCACCTACATGTAGAGTCTAATAAAATAAATCTTACTTTAAAAAGGGTAAAATTGGACCTCAACACCGATATTCAACTCGGCTCCAAACAAGACTAATGGCAGAAGAAACCGAAGGACGTCTCATAGATATGGAGTCCAAGATTGAAAGTATGGCCGAACAAATGAAACAATTGATGGAGCTAATCAAGGGAAAAGCAACTCAAGTTCCCGTCAAAGAACCACAAGATCCCACTTATCCTCCGGGATTCACCCCACCACGGATCTCAGCTCAAGGAAATCTTTTTCAGGAATCAGGTCCGTCCACTAGTGTTCACATGAAACAAGATACTGTATATGAAGAGAAGAAGACACTACCAAAGGAAGAAGGAGAATCTCAAAAGTTTGAAACAATAGAAAAAAGACTTCGGGCCATTGAAGGAGGCACTATATTCGGATCTCTATCAGTGGATGATCTCTGCCCAGTGCCAGATGTTGTAATCCCCTCAGACTTTAAGGTACCAGACTTTGTGAAATACGATGGAACGAGTGATCCCATCACTCATATCACGTTGTTTCTGAGAAGACTACAACCACTCACAAAAGATGAAAATGTGTGGATTGCACTTTTTCAAGAAATCCTTAGAAAATCAGCATTACAGTCATATCTAAGTCAAGGTCCAAGAAACATTAAAACATGGAATGATCTTGCTCAGGCCTTCATCAGCAATTACAAACATGTTATGGACTTGGCCCCAGATCGCCAAACTCTCTAGAATATGGAAAAGAAAAAGCAAGAAACCTTCACGGAATACGCTCAAAGGTGGAGGGACTTAGCTGCACAAGTTCAGCCACCCATGACAGAAAGAGAAATGGTTACTTTATTTGTTCAAACACTAAAGTATCCATATTACGACAAACTCATTGGCAATTCGGCAACCAATTTCTCAGATGTTGTCATGTCTGGAGAACGAATTGAGCATGGGATTAGAACTGGAAAAATTACTGAGTCTTTTAATGATGCCATGAAAAGAGGAGGACCATCCAGAAGAAATGATGAGGAAGTACAACAAATAGGACGCAGAAGAGGGATTCCCTTCGTGGGTATTATGGCTACCGAGCCTCGCATATCCTATTCTACCAATAGGCCCAATGATTATCCTCCCAATAGGCCCAACAATTATCCTCTCAACAGGCCTAATCAGTTACGGCCACCTGTTCCAACCCCTCCAGTATCCACACAAAAACCAAGAGAAGTCTTTGTGCCAATTCCTATGACTTACACTGAGTTGTATCCAAAACTCATTGAAAGTCAACTTATCCATCCAATTCCTACAAAGCCATTAAAACCCCCGTATCCAAGGTGGTATGACCCTAACATTACCTGCCCATATCATGATGGCGTTCCAGGCCATGACCTGGAAAACTGCATAGCATTGAAACGCATAGTCCAACAATTAATCGAGTCAAAATGGTTGGACTTTTCCGACGAACCAAACATCACTCACAATCCATTGCCGCCTCATCAAGCAAAACCAGTCAATATGATAGAAAGAGCACTGGCCGATGAAGAAGTCAGTCAATGACATCATAATCATAGTCTTTGCTAAAGAAGGCATTCTGCTATCATCTATATCAACGGTAGCAAAGACCAATTAACCTTCTCTTCTAAGTTGGTGTGACCCAAATGCCAAATGTAATTGGGCATTTAACTGAAAATTGTGTGGCACTGAAACTCAAAGTCCAACAGTTGGTCGAGTCCAAGTTGCTAGATCCTGATGTGATTGGTAATTGAAAGTGAAGATTTTGAGCTGGAATTACATTGATTTTGGAAGGGCTCCAAGTCAGATCCGATCTAACAGTTCGCATACACTTTTGAATGACAGGGAATCCTTTGAATAAACTTGTATCTTTGAAAGCTTGCAAAAGTAATCTAATAGTAAAAATCTCCTAGATTTAGTCCAGAATCTAGGGTGTAGTCTTTGTTAAATGGACACCTGGTATTCTTTTTCTTGGTACAACAAAAAGATGTAATGTGTGCATTCTACCACTTTTTACCCAAATCAATTCCATTTTTACATCTATTTGTTCTCCTCAAAAAGATCTTTGCCATTACACTACCCAAAAATTCCATTTTTACCTCTATCTCTCATTTTGCCATTACACTACCATTTTGCCATCATACTTTACTTTCTAAACGATACTACTCGTGGGTGAAAATGAAAGTTAATGGAGATTTGATAGTAGTGATCTTGAAAGTGCTGCCAAATCTAGTAAGAAAGATTTCAAATGTTGCACCTCAACTCTCAAAAAAGAATTCACAGTGGTTATCAACATCCTTGCAAGAAGTCTTGGGTTAGCTTCCAAAGAAGGTAGCTCTCATATTTAATGACTTCAGTGGCCTCCCAATTCTCACAAATGCTCAACACAAGAAAAGGTTCTCAGTTTTCCGCAACACAAATTCCAAAAAGGAAAGAAGTTCATCCCTTCCATCAAAAGACAACAAGGGAAAATTCAAATCCAAAAAAGACTGAGAACAAGAACGATCAAGTAAGGCCACTTGAGTCATCTCACTTCAAGAAGGCAATGATCTCGGCTCTCCGCAATGCAAACTCCAAAAAGAAAAAAAGTTCATCCTTTACATCAAAAGACAACAAGGGAAAATTCAAAACCAAAAAGAGACTGAGAACAAGCACGAGCAAGCAAGGCCACTTGAGTCATCTCACTTCAAGAGAGTTATCAAGTATGCCATCATCATAGCTCACACAAAAAAAAAACAAAAAAAAAAAAACAAAAAAAAAAAACAAACAAAAAAAAGAAAAAAAAAAAGAGCTCAAGATAAAGCCAAAGAAAGAAAAGATAGAAAAAGTGAGCTATGGATTCTAGACTGAAAACCTGCAAAGGCGGTTTAGAAAACAAAAGTAACCCTCAAACCAAGTGTACATAAAGATTACGATAGTTGGGGGGCAACAGATGAGGTCTAACTTTCTGGAAAAGGTGGCAAGTTTGAAGTCATCACTATTGAGTTTTTCACCATAATCAAATCTGCTCACGAGTAGTATTAAAAGACCCTTCTTTCACACCACTTAAACTTAACTTTCCTCAGACCTAACATCCTCATTCAGTCAAAAGACTATCAATGTGAATCATGTTTCTACCTTATTTAATACTGCTCACGAGTAGTATTAAAAGACCATTCTTTCACACCACTTAAATTTAACTTTCCTCAGACCTAACATCCTCATTCAGTCAAAAGACTATCATTGTGAATCATGTTTCTACCTTATTTAATACTGCTCACGAGTAGTATTAAAAGACCCTTCTTTCACACCACTCAAACTTAACTTTCCTCAGACCTAAAATTTACCTCTTGATATCATCCTCATTCAGCTAAAAGACTATAATTGTGAATCATGTCTCTACCTCATTGCCTTGCACAGTTTATGTCTTAGAGTTGGAAAGGGGAAGAATGACAGGATATTTTAATTAAAACAAAGACCGTAAATTACTTGGTCAAGCTTTGCAAATTGATGAAAAGTTTTTCTTTAAGGCCAAACCATTATTCATTAATGTGTGTAGACTTAAAAGTAAAGAGATAACTTGAGACTTTCTTTAAGAGGATGTGGTTCTTGTAAGAGAAATTCACGATCAAGTGTCATCACAAAGGTCTAGAAATGCTCGACCTTCTGTTAAATCAAAGGCGATATGATACCTTTTCTCCACATAAATACCATATTCAGGGGGGCAAAGTAGTCTCTACGAAGCGTAAGAGGAGTACTGCCAACAAAGAAGTTCAATAGACAAGGGGGCAAGTCTTATGGATCAAAACATGAGTTCAAGGAAGAGCAATCATTCAGATTATAACATGGGGATAAGTAAGTGTCGGCACGGTCATAAGAAAAGGGGCAAAGCAGACATTGAAAGTAAAGCCTTTGATGGTATCAAATCCATGACAAGGGATGAGTATCCAAAGAGATATAAATTATGAGGCGGGCCAACATTAAAGAAATTGAGGCCAAAATTCAAGAACAAGTCAAGCTTCTTTGAAGAGGATTTTGAAAAGAGTTGGGCTTTTGAGACAATGGACAAGAGCTGGAAAGCATAAAGAGATTCAATGATAGTCCAAGAAGGCAATTACAAAGAGGATCCAATAAAGCAAAGATATGAAGAACTAAATCCATAAAAAAAAAAATAAAAAACAAAAGAAAAAAAGAGTACATCAGTTACGCATGCATTACATTCATGCATTTCACATCATGCATACATAGCTTTTACATAACAGGGATCAAATGGGAAGCACATCCATGGCACCATTATAGCAGTATAAGTTGAGATCTCAATGACATCAGCTCTTACCAATTTACCGCTGGATGCACAGCTAATACACTGGACCCAGCCCCATCAGAATCCAAGGATAAAGTAGACGATATTGTCAAAAGCCTGGTAATCAATTCAATAATCGAGGCTACACCTCAATGGACAGAATTGACGCCAGCTTAGTAGTATCCAAGATAAGAGATAGCCACGGTCAAGGATAAGCGCTGATATCAAGAAATGTTGTCGTTGAAAATTTGTCAAAAGCGGACAATGGATTTAATAATCAAGGACTGGATCGACGCCAGCTCGATGGTATCCAAGATAAAAAAATATCTATCACATCAAAATGAAGTAGGATCCACTTTTCCGGTTAAGCGGCGGATACGGTACTCCGTGACTCTCAAGTCGGTTCTCTCAGTTGCCCATAATAACTGATTATTTCCTCCCTTCCTTCTTTTACTTCCTCCTAGAAAATGGATCCTACTTTTTCTGCCTTGCGAAAGTATTTCCCTTCTCTCCCAATGAACATCCTCAAAAAGATCTACCGAGTTCGCTGTGAACGATTAAGAGTTCTGATGCACAAAGGAATCCCTGAAGATGTACGGTGGTTAATCGAAGCCAAGGTTCGTCTGGCAGGTGAAATCCCAGAGACATTTGCGTCTTACATGCCTGGTGTTGGCAAAAGTTCTTATGCCAGAAAAAGAAGAGCGAAAAGATTACAAGTCTGCCATAAATGTGGTAGGTGGACTTGTAAGACTAGGTGTCGTTCTTTAGGAATGATCTCCAATAATCGAGAAGATAAAATACGGTTCATCAAGAATGGCTTGAGTAAGGACTCATTGGATGATATCCAATTGACTCTTGAGACGCATTCTTGTGGATCTGTGTAACGTGAAATTCTTGGTTTATGGAGTATTTTTCATGAAGAACGAAACCGTTACAGTCCCAGGAATTTGACTTTAAATGACCCTGTTTGCCAGCTTGTAAGAAAGCTGGATGGGAAGCAGATCCTCAACTCATAGAAGCCATTAATACCGTTACTGGACGTAAAACCAGTGGAAAATGTGAGCCACAGTCACAATTACTGTACATAAGTTTGTTATATTTGGAAAAATTGGCATTTTCTTTTGACATATGTACATGTTCCCCTAAGTGTAATCGACACGTTATCCATTTTCATCATTATAAATGCGTGTTCTTCCTTCTGATTAAGCAGCAGATAAGATACCCCGCGACTTCTAAAATCGATTATTCCAATTTCTTACAATAACTGATTCTTTTCCCTCTTCTCTCAAATTCTTCTTTCATCAATGGATTCTACTCTTTCTGCACTGCGATACTCTTTCTGCACTGCGAAAATATTTTCCTTCCCTCCCACTAAAAGTTCTTAAAAAGATCTACCATGCTAGATGTGAAAGAATCAGAGTTTTTATACGCAAGGGTCTTCCTGACAACGTCCAGTGGATAATTGAAGCCAAGGTCCGTTCGGTTGGTGAAGTTCCAGATGCATATATACCTCGTATGCCCGGCTTAGGTAAAAGCGCTTATGCCAAAAAGCGAAGAGCAAAGAGGCTAGATGTCTGTTATAAATGTGGAAGATGGAATTGCAATACTAAATGCTGCTCTTTAGGATACATCTCCAAAAATCGTGAAGATAAAAGAAAATTCATTAAGAATGGCCTGCGTAAGGAATCTCTGGAAGATATCCGAGGGACTCTTGAAACGCATTCTTGTGGAATAGTACAACGCGAAATAGTCGATTTATGGAGGACTTACCATAAAGAACGAGACCGTTATAGTCCCCAAAATCTGACTGTAAACGACCCTGTTTGCCAGCTTGTAAGAAAACTGGATGGGAAGCAAATCCCCGACTTATAGAAGGCATTGAAGCCATTACTGGACATAAAACCAGTGGAAGATGTGAGCCACAGTCACAATTACTGTACATATGAGCTGTCACTTTGAAATTTGTCTTTTCTTTTGACAATAATGTACTTGTTTCTGTAAGCGTAATAAACACGTTATCCTTTTATCGCTATAAATGCGTGTTCTTCTTTCTGGATACGGTACTCCGTGACTCACACAGTCAGTTATTTCCGTTTCCTACAATAACTAATTTCTTTCTTTCTTCTCTTAAATTCCTCCTTCATCAATGGAGTCTTCTCTTTCCGCCCTACGAAAGTATTTTCCTTCCCTCCCAATAAGTGTTCTTAAAAAGATTTATCAAGCTAGATGTGAACGATTCAGAGTATTTATGCACAAAGGCATTCATGATAATGTGCGGTGGCTAATCGAAGCTAAGGTTCGTTCGGCTGGTGAAGTTCCAGATGCATTCTTCCCCCGTATGCCCGGCTTTGGTAAAAGCGCTTATGCCAAAAAGAGAAGAGCAAGGAGGCTAGGCGTCTGTCATAATTGTGGATGGTGGATTTGCGGCACTAAATGTCGTTCTTCAGGGATGATCACCAGAAATCGTGAAGATAGAAGAAAATTCATTAAGAATGGCCTGCGTAAGGAATCTCTGGAGGATATCCGAGAGACTCTTGAAGCGCACTCTTGCGGAATGGTGCAATTTGAGATTGTCGGTTTATGGATGATTTTCCAAAAAGAACGAGATCGTTACAGTCTTGGGAATCTGACTTTAAACGACCCTGTTTGCCAGTTTGTGAGAAAACTGGATGGGATGCAAATCGCCGATTCATAGAAGGCATTGAAGCCGTTACTGGACGCAAAGCCAGTGGAAGACGTGGACCAAAGTCACGATTACTGTACATGCTAGCTGTCGCTTTTGAAATTTTCCTCCCCTTTTGGCAATAATGTACCCACTCCTGACATGAGCTATAGTTATGACTACTGTATATAGCTGCCACTTTTGAAATTTTCCTTCTCTTCCGACAATAATGTACCCACTCCTGACGTAAGCTACAGTCAATTACTTTATTAGCTATTATTTTTGAAAGTTTCGGACTCTTCCGACGATCATGTACCTACTCCTGACGTGGGCTGTCATGACAGCTATGCCTGTTCCCGCTTTTGAAAATTTTCCTTCTCTTCCGACAATCACGTACCTACTCCTGACGTAAGCTACAGTAGTGACTACTGTACATGCTAGCAGCTATTTTGAAAATTTTCCTCCCCTTTTGACGATAATGTACCCATACCTGACCTGAGTCATAGTCGTGACTACTGTGTATAGCTGGCAATAATGTATCCACTCTTGAAAATAAAATTATTGCTTTATCTCTTCATCTCTATAAATATATCCTCTTTTCTCACAAGGGTAAGGATAGGAATGGAGAAAACCTCAACTCGTAAATCCCGAAGTATTTGTGTATTTTCTGGAGCTTTTCCTGGAAAAGATGAAGAGTACTTAAAGGCAGCCAACCATTTGGGTAGTGTATTAGCTGAGCGAAAAATACACTTAGTTTATGGAGGAGGTAGTGTCGGATTAATGGGAGGTGTAGCATCAGCAGCATCTCTAGGAGGAAGCCAAGTTCTGGGCATCATCCCTGGACCTCTGAAATTTGTTTCTGGGGGCACGATTGGAGAAGAATTAGTGGTTAAAAATTTGCAAGAGCGTGTGTTACAAATGCTTTTTAATGCTGATGCTTTTATCGTTCTACCAGGTGGTTTTGGTACATTGGGAGAAGTCTTCCAAATTGCTTCCATGGCCCAACTTAATTTGCACAAAAAACCTATTGGGCTTTTGAATGTTAACGATTTCTTTACAGGTCTGATATCTTTTGTGGATTATGCAGTGCAGAAGAATTTTATATCAAGAGTAGCACGACGAATCCTAATATCTGCAAAAACTGCTGAAGAATTACTTGATAAAATGCAAGCTTTTGTTCCTGAACCAGATCCAGCAATGATTCAGATAGACTGGACGAAACAGTTTTTCCCGAACAGTTCGATCCCATAATAGTCATCTACTAACCCTGTTGAAATATTGTGGAAGAAGAAGCGATTCGATCCGTTTTGCTTGTCCTTTAGTTTTATTATCAGCATTTTCTTTCGTGTTTTAGTTTTTCTTTTCAAGGAATTTCTTTCTTTTATCTTATAAGATAGTCTCGTCTATGCTGATATTAAAACCATAGGACAATGCCTTTAGGTTGGAATGGCTGAGTAAAGAGTAATTTTTATTGCTCTTGAGACGCATCCTATTAGGTCTACTAGGCATAACATTTTGGGGTAGTTAAGCTTCAACCTTATTTGGATGACATATCTCTCAAGCGAATCTATATTTACTGAAGAAAATATTAGATGAACCTTGGATATTGATTCCAAACATCCGTTCCCTTTATGTAATTTGTCAGTGTTATTGTCATCATCAAGATTCACACATCTTATCGAAGTCTAAATTTTTGTACACGCTTGCTATAAAAATTCACACTTTCGAAGAAAAATATTCCAATTTTAATTCCTTTTGTATAAATTTCGCTCGAGGTTTAAGGAGAGTTCCATAAACCTCAAAATCAATCAATTTTCATTCAACGATAGGACTGCTCCTATCTCCGAGGTCCTAAGGACTGCTCTTTGGCCTCACTTAATCAATTTTCATCGAGGTTTTAAGGATGGAACCAATTTTTCAACGATAGGAAGGTTCATCGAAAGGATGGAATCAATTTTCAATTTTCATCGAGGTTTTAAGGATGGAACCTTTGCCTCGAAAACAATCAATTTTCATCATCGGGGTTTTAAGGATGGAACCTTTGCCTCGAAAACAATCAATTTTCATCATCGGGGTTTTAAGGATGGAACCTTTGCCTCGAAAACAATCAATTTTCATCATCGGGGTTTTAAGGATGGAACCTTTGCCTCGAAAACAATCAATTTTCATCATCGGGGTTTTAAGGATGGAACCTTTGCCTCGAAAACAATCAATTTTCATTCAACATTCGGGGGTTTTAAGGATGGAACCTTTGCCTCGAAAATCAATCAATTTTCAAGGATCATCGGGGGTTTTAAGGATGGAACCTTTGCCTCGAAATCAATCAATTTTCATTCATCGGGGTTTTAAGGATGGAACCTTTGCCTCGAAAACAATCAATTTTCATTGGGGTTTTAAGGATGGAACCTTTTGCCTCGAAAACAATCAATTTTCATTCATCGAGGTTTTAAGGATGGAACCTTTGCCTCGAGATCAATCAATCAATTCCGAGGTTTTAAGGATGGAACCTTTGCCTCGAGATCAATCAATCAATCCGAGGTTTTAAGGATGGAACCTTTGCCTCGAGATCAATCAATCAATCCGGGGTTTTAAGGATGGAACCTTTGCCTCGAAAACAATCAATTTTCATTGGGGTTTTAAGGATGGAACCTTTTGCCTCGAAAACAATCAATTTTCATTCATCGAGGTTTTAAGGATGGAACCTTTGCCTCGAGATCAATCAATCAATCCGGGGTTTTAAGGATGGAACCTTTGCCTCGAAAACAATCAATTTTCATTGGGGTTTTAAGGATGGAACCTTTTGCCTCGAAAACAATCAATTTTCATTCATCGAGGTTTTAAGGATGGAACCTTTGCCTCGAAAATCAATCAATCAATTTTCATTCAAGGATAGGACCTTTCCTAAGGATGGGGTTTTAAGGATGGAACCTTTGCCTCGAAAACAATCAATTTTCAAATTCATCCGAGGTTCCTAAGGATGGAACCTTTGCCTCGAAAAAAATCAATTTTCATTCAATCATGGAACCTTTGAGCTTTTCCAATCGTCCGGGTTTTAAGGATGGAACCTTTGCCTCGAAATCAATCAATCAATCAATGGGGTTTTAAGGATGGAACCTTTGCCTCGAAAACAATCAATTTTCATTCATCGAGGTTTTAAGGATGGAACCTTTGCCTCGAAAACAATCAATCAATCAACGATAGGACCTTTGCCTCGAGATCAATCAATCGCCGAGGTTTTAAGGATGGAACCTTTGCCTCGAAATCAATCAATCAATTTTCCTTTTAAGGATAGAACCTTTGCCTCGAGATATCAATCAATCAACCTTTGCCTCGAGATCATCAATCAATCCGGGGTTTTAAGGATGGAACCTTTGCCTCGAAAACAATCAATTTTCATTCATCGAGGTTTTAAGGATGGAACCTTTGCCTCGAAATCAATCAATCAATCAATCCGAGGTTTTAAGGATGGAACCTTTGCCTCGAGATCAATCAATCAATCCGAGGTTTTAAGGATGGAACCTTTGCCTCGAGATCAATCAATCAATCCGAGGTTTTAGGTTTGCCTCGAGATCAATCGAGGTTTTAAGGATGGAACCTTTGCCTCGAAATCAATCAATCAATCAATGGAACCTTTGCCTCGAGATCAATCAATTATCATCGAGGTTTTAAGGATGGAACCTTTGCCTCGAAAACAATCAATTTTCATTCAGGTTTTAAGGATGGAACCTTTGCCTCGAAAACAATCAATTTTCATTCATCGAGGTTTTAAGGATGGAACCTTTGCCTCGAGATCAATCAATCAATCCGAGGTTTTAAGGATGGAACCTTTGCCTCGAGATCAATCAATCAATCCGAGGTTTTAAGGATGGAACCTTTGCCTCGAGATCAATCAATCAATCCGAGGTTTTAAGGATGGAACCTTTGCCTCGAGATCAATCAATCAATCCGAGGTTTTAAGGATGGAACCTTAGCCTCGAGATCAATCAATCAATCCGAGGTTTTAAGGATGGAACCTTTAGCCTCGAGATCAATCAATCAGTCCATCTTACAACGATAGGAGCTTTCCTATCGTTAGAGGTTCTAAGGACCTTTCCTTAACCTCAAACAAACAATCAATCAATCAGTCCATCTTACAACGATAGGAGCTTTCCTATCGTTAGAGGTTCTAAGGACCTTTCCTTAACCTCAAACAAATAATCAATCAATCAGTCCATCTTACAACGATAGGAGCTTTCCTATCGTTAGAGGTTCTAAGGACCTTTCCTTAAACCTTACTGTTTGAGGCGGCGAGAAGATTCTCAATGCCTACCTAAGCCAGACGAAATTTGGTAACGACTTTGCATACATCATGTCCCATGAAGCATGCAAAGGGGGGCAGCTGTTGACACCCAATTTCGTCCGGGGGTTTTAAAATTTTAAAAAAATTTTATTAAAAAAAATTAATTAAAAAAAAAAATATATTATTATTATTATTATTAAAAAATTTAATTAGTTTAAAATATATTTTTGTTTTGTGAAGATTTGATTTAAAACGATATATGTGTGAATATGTGTATGTTTGAAATAAAATAAAATTTCATGAAAAAAAATGACAAAAAAATTAAAAATTTGGGGTAAAAATGACAAAATTGAGAAGTTTCGGGCAAAATTGACAAATGCTGAAAGTTTCAGGAGCTTTGGGTAATTTTTCGCGTCAATTTTGGGCCTAAACGGACGTTTCTGGCCCAAATTGACAGAAAACGTTAAAATTGTCAAAATCAGAAGCTTCTGAGCTTATCCAGAGCTGGAGTAACGTAAAGGACTGAAACTGTCATTTTACCAATTTAAGAGATAAGTTTTGATTATTTTTATTATTTAATTAGGAACAGTTCAGCCAAACTTCTTCTATAAATAGGCCTCCAAATTCAGTGCTGAAGACATAGAAAATCAGAGAAAAAAATTTCAGAGCTCCGTTTTAAAAAAGAGAAAATAGAAGCCTTAGTCCTAGCCTCTCCTCCCTCTGCCAAAACAGTCCCAAAAATTATTCATTTTTACGTTTCGACTACCTTCTTCCTCCGTTTTCTCTTTCTTTCTTTTGCCGTCGCCGTCCTATCCCGCTGCCGTCGCCCTGCCGCCGCCGTCTCGCCGTCGCCGTCGCTCCTACTCCGTCGCCGCCGCCGTCTCCGCCGCCGTTGCCATTTCGCCGCCGTGCCCAGCCGTCCTGCCGCCGTCGTCCTGCCGTCTCGCGCCGCCGCGTCCAGCCGTTCCGCCGCCGTCGTCCCGGCCGCCGTCGCCCCGCGCCCTCGTCGCCGTCACCCGGCCGCCCTGCGCCCTCGCAGCCTCCGCCTGCCCAGCCCGTCACCCCCCTCCTCCCCGTGTCGCGTCTTCTCTGTTTTGAAAACAGAGATTTCAAAATTTTAATTTAAAAAGGGTAAACCTCTATTCCATCCTTCATCTTTTCAATTTTTTTCAATTTGGTCACTAACGTTTTTATTTTGTTCTTGCAGAATTAATTACTAACCTTTTTTTATTTTTACTTGTTTGTTTATTATTTGTTTATTACTAACCCTTTCTTTATTGTTGCTATTAACAACTAACAACTAACTTACTAACTTTTATTATTGTTGTTAATTAATTAACTTAATTAAACTTGGCTAACTTTTATTATTGTTGTTAATTAATTAACTTAATTAAACTTGGCTAACTTTTATTATTGTTGTTAATTAATTAATTTAATTAACTTGAATAACTTTTTATTATTGTTATTATAATTAATTAATTTAATTAACTTGACTAACTTTTATTATTGTTGTTAATTAATTAATTTAATTAACTTGACTAACTTTTATTATTATTGTTGTTAATTAATTTAATTAACTTGACTAACTTTTTATTATTGTTGTTAATCAATTAATTTAATTAAACTTGGCTAATTTTTATTATTGTTGTTAATTAATTTAATTAACTTTGCTAACCTTTATTATTATTTATTTTTTAAGTGGATGGCCAAAAAGCCCCACTTTATTATTATTAATTTTCCTTTATATAATTTTTTTATTTAATTCACCTTTTACCCTTACTAATAAATACATAAATCAAAATTAAAAGAAGATTATTTTTTTTTAATTAATTATTAAGCCTAATAAAAATCATTTTTTTAAAAAGCTAATTATTTTTCTTTTATAAATTGAATAATTATTTAAATAATAAATAACTTTCACTAAAAAAAAAAAACTAAAAGAAAGATAAGAAAAAGATAAGAAAACAAGAAAAAAAAAAGAAAAGAAAAAAGAAAAAAAAAAAGAAAAAAGAAAAGAAAAGAAAAAAAAGAAAAAGAAAAAAAAAAAAAAAGAAAAAAAAAAATAAAAGAAATTAAAAGAAAATTAAAAAAAAAAAAAGAAAGAAAGTAAAAAAAAAAAAAAAGAAGTAAAAATATGAAAATAAATTTTTTAGTTAGATTTAAAAATCATTCATAAACAAAAAGAATTACCATTTAAAAATTAATTCCATAATAATAAGAATTAAATAATTACTATAAATTAAATTAACTTCCATATCCGGATGATCCGTCAGGATCTACGGTTTGGAAAATATCAAACTTTTTTTAAAAATAAATAAATTAAATAAAAAAATAAAAATCCATATTTTTACAATATGGATAAAATTGTTTAAAATTTCACCAAATTCCGTGTCCAAATGACTCGGCAGAGTCCATGGTTCGGAATCAAAAATCTTCCGTGTCCAAATGACTCGGCAGAGTCCATGGTTCGGAAGTATAAAATTTCATCCGAATTAATTACCAAAATCCACATTTTCGACTAATTCAGTTAAAATATCTAAATTAACTGAAATTTTTTTAAAAGCAAAGTAAAACAAAATTAAAATCAACTAAGGTGCCAATTTTGGGCGCTATAACAATATTGTTTTAGCGTAACCGTACTCCCGAACCCCGAACTCTCGCAGACCAATTTTAAGGTGTCCAATCGACCTAAGTAAACAGATTGGTGGCGACTCCAGAAAACCCGACGTGCCACACTTTTATCACCTTTTTCTAATTTTTATCTCTTTTTCTATATATTTATCGCTTTCCATAATTTTCAATCGCATATTTTAAAGTTATGTAGCGTTTTATTTCATTCTTTCTTCTCATCTACAATAAATCTATAATAAAATCATCTTCCTAATGCACAATAAATCTACAAAAAAATCCCTATGACCTTTTATTCACAATAATAATCTCAGAGGATTTTTTTGAAATTAGTTTTTTTTTCTAACATCGTACATATAAAATCTGACAAGAAATTTTTAGCAATTTAAATTGAAAATCTAATGACTCACAAGGTTTACTGGTTAATTGGTTGTGTCGGTTATAAATGTAATGATAAGTTTAGTTTATAAAGAGAATAAAAATTAAACAGATACAATCATGTGTAATGTTATAGTAAAAAATTTATTAATGATAAATAATTTAGGTAGAAGTAAGGAAAATGGTATTAAATAGTTTGAGAGAAAGCGAGGTAATATGATAAGTTTGATTTAATGTGAAATAAAAAGAAAATAAAAAAATAGTTTTCAAGAATTTGAGAGAAGGAGTAGCATGTATTAACAAACAAACGGCAACTATTACTATCACCTTTTAAATAATATTATAGCCTTTTCCTAATTTCTATCGCATTTTTCTAAATTTTATCACTTTTTAAATTTTATCCCTTTTTAAATTGTTACCGTGTTTTAAAAAATATTATCATTTTTTTAAAACTTTTAGCACCTTTTCCTAAATTTTTATTTCCTTTTTAAAATTTTTTAACTCCTTTTCAAATTTTTATAACCTTTTTAAAATTTTAATCGCTTTTTCATAATTTTTTTCGCCTTTTCATATCCTTTTAAGGGTTAATGACAACATCCCCTATGATATAATGTAACTTACACTTTGCCCCTTATCTTTAAAAACTAATATTTTACCCCGACTTCATTTCTAGTGTTTTACAACAACTTTTGACATCCAAAATTAAAACATTTGATAACCAAATTTCATTAATTTTAAGATTTTTCATATTTCTTTCATAGCAAATTGAACTTAAAAAAAATACTCAAATGTTTTTACAAGAAAAAAATGGATATACAGAAATAAATAAGTTAACCACTAATTTAGCGCTTAATTTTCTATGAAATGTGGTTCATAAAGTGGCCTTTAGACACATACCAACGGTGTAAATTCTTGGTAAAGTGGTTCAAAAATTGACTCCTAATCGTGTATCAGCGGTTTTGAGTTAGGCTCCTCAAATTAAACCACAAAACCCCATAATTTGTATTACAAAAAAATGTGGTTCATATTATGGCCCCAAAAAAGCTCATTACAAATGCAGCGGTTGCATAAAGTGGCCTCTCAAATTAAACCACAAGGGCCCAAAAAGTGCACTATAGAAAAGCGGTTAATATTCTAGCCTTGAAAAGTCAATCACTAATTTAGCAGTTTATTTTCTGGGAAATGTAGTTCACAAAGTAGCACCTAAATATATACCGGTGGTATAAATTCTGGGTAAAGCGATTAAAAAATTGATCCCTAACTGTGTACCAGCGGTTTCAACTCAGGCTTTTCAAATTGAACCACAAAACCTCACAATTTGTAACATAAAAAAATACGGTTCATATTATGGCTCCCAAAAAACTCACCACAAATGTAGTGGTTATATAAAGTGGCTCATCAAATTAAACTACAAGGGTCCAGAAAGTGCACCACAGAAAAGCAGTTAATATTTGCCTCGAAAAGTCAACCATTAATTTAGCAGATTATTTTCTGGGGAATGTGATTCACAAAGTGGCTTCTAAATACATACCAGTGGTATAAATTCTAGGTAAAATGGTTAAAAAACTAGTCCTTAACTATGTACCAGCGGTTTCGACACAGGCCCCTTAAATTGAATCACAAAACCTTACAAATTGTACCACAAAAAAATCAGGTTCACATTATGGCCCCCAAAAAACTCACCACAAATGCAGCGGTTGCATCAAGTGGCTTCTCAAATTAAACCACAAAGGCCTAGAAAGTGCATCACAGAAAAACGGTTAATATCTTGGCCCCGAAAAATCAACCGTTAATTTAGTGGTTTATTTTCTGGAGAATGTGGTTCACAAAGTGGCCCACAAATACATACCAGTGGTATAAATTTTGGGTAAAACGGTTAAAAAACTGGTCCCTAACTGTTTACTAGCGGTTTTGACTCAGGCCCTTCAAATTGAATAACAAAACCCCACAATTTGTATCACAAAAAAATGCGGTTCATATAATGGCCCCTAAAGAATTTACCATAAATGCAACGGTTGCAAAAAGTGGCCTTCAAATTAAACCACAAAGGCCCAAAAAGTACATCACAGAAAAGCGATTAATATTCTGGCACCGAAAAGTCAACAACTAATTTAGTGGTTTATTTTCTGGGGAATATGGTTCTCAAAGTGGCCTCTAAATACATACCAGTGGTATAAACTCTAGGTAAAGCGGTAAAAGAATTGGTCCCTAATCATGTACCAGCGGTTTCGACTTAGAGCCCTCAAATTGAACCACAAAACCTCACAATTTGTACCACAAAAAAATACGGTTCATGTTATAGCTCCCAAAAAAACTCACTACAAATATATCGATTGCATAAAGTGGCCCCTTAAATTAAACCACAATGGCCCAGAAAGTGCACTACAGAAAAGTGGTTAATATTCTGACCCCTAAAAGTCAACCACTAATTTAGCGGTTTATTTTCTGGAGAATGTGGTTCACAAAGTGGTCCCTAAATACATACCAGTGGTATAAATTTTGGGTAAAGCAGTTAAAAAACTGGTCCCTAACTGTGTACCGGCGATTTCGACTCAAGCCCCTCAAATTAAACCACAAAACCCCACAATTTGTAATACAAACAAATGTGGTTCATATTATGGCCCCCAAAAAACTTACCACAAATGCAGCAATTGGATAAAGTGGCCCTTCAAATTAAACTACAAGGGCCCAAAAAGTGCACTACAGAAAAGCGGTTAATATTCTGGCCCTGAAAAGTCAATCACTAATTTAGCGGTTTATTTTCTAGGGAATATGGTTCACAAAGTGGTCCCTAAATATATACTAGTGATATAAATTCTGGGTAAACCGTTAAAAACCTAGTCCCTAACCCTGTACCAGCAGTTTTGAGTTAAGCACCTGAAATTGAACCAAAAAACCCCACAATTTGCACCACAAAAAAATGCGGTTCATATTATAGCCCCGAAAAAGTTCATCATAAATTCAGTGATTGCGTAAAGTGGCCCCTTAAATTAAACCACAATGTCCCAAAAAGTCAAAATATTCACTGCTTTTCTGTGGTGCACTTTCTGGGCCTTTATGGTTTAATTTGAGGCACTACTTATGCAACCACTGAATTTGTGATAAAATTATTGGGGTCATAATATGAACCACATTTTTTTGTGGTGCAAATTATGGGGTATTGTGATTCAATTTGAGGGGCCTAACTCAAAACCGCTGGTACACGATTAGGGGCTAGTTTTTGAGCCACTTTACCCATAATTTATACCGCTGTTATGCATTTAGGAGCCACTTTGCAAACCACATTCCCCAAAAAATTAACCACTAAATTAATGGTTGACTTATTTATCCCTGTATATCAATTTTTTTCACAAAAAATTGTAACGACCCCAATTTTATAAATTTTAATTTAGGAAAATATCGAAATTGCCCAGAGTTATTAATTAAAAATGATTTAAGAATTATAAGGTAAAACATTTTTCTTTTAATCCATTTTCCAAATAATAAGAATATTAAATGAAATCAGAGTAATTAGGTGACAATCCCAGGAAAACTAATATATGGATAATGTATCAATTTAAACAAACCATATGTCTCTTCAGAAATCAAATAACACAAAGTTGAAACCCAGTCCTAGCCAGTTTTACTTTTGAGGGACTACAGCGTACCCTCATTCAGTCTACTCCACATCTTAAACCTCATTATATGGTTCAGTGTACTCTGTCTCCTCATAGTACTCATCTAAGAAAATATGTTAGAATGAGGGGTGAGCATAACTTGCTTAGTAAAGGGGAAGTATCAGGCCCATCACGTGGGTCCTAATATTCCCGCAACAAACAACAACAAATAATAAACTTTAAGTTATAGCAATTTAATTAAAGAACAATTTCATACAACATCATAACAACAATATCAAAGTCCTACTAGCATACTTGAACTACCATGCATATGCATTATTCCTTTTACCGATTAAATCATATCTTATTAATCAATCATTTAATCCAGTGCTTAAATGCCGTCGTACGAACCTAGGGTGGTGATTGCCAAAGGACTATTGCCCCCTAAAAGACTTCACATGTGCGCACCACCCCTGGCCAGCGCACCACCTCCAGTCGAAACAGACACGACAAAACCCTGGCAAAGTGAGGGCGGCAACACCCTCGGACAAGCCGGATAGGCAATACCCTCAGGAAACCCAAGGGACCAACTTCGGTGAGAAGGGGTCACAACCCTCCCCGAGGGTGACCTCGCACCGATCTCACATGCCCAAAACCACCTTCGGATACTATTTGGGCCACCCTCGGAGCGCGTTCACGAAGTGCCATCATCAGGTACCCGAGCCTGACCTCGGGAGAGCCCAACTGAAGTTGCCTCGTGCAAACAAGGGACCTCCTTCTAAAGGAGCTCACTTCCCCAAATGAGCTCTGTACTCCGAAGGAGTTCGGTCCCCCAAAAAGGCCACTTGGGCGTATGACAAAACGGCTGAGGAGCCTCTAACACACCGCCCTCGTACAGCCTCTCACACACCACCCTCGTACAGCCCCCGACACGCCGCCCTCGGACACGTTCTGACATGCCGCCCTAGGCCCCTGGCTAGGTAGCCTATGGCCGGCTAAAGGCCACCCTCTCTCCCGAGGTACGGATTACATCCGACCAAACACGTGTCATGATCTGGGCAGGCTGTGGCAAACGGACTTCTCCTGTACACCTCCCTATAAATATTCAGAAAACGCTCCAGGGAACGGGATCCGAACCTAAGGGAAAAATCTCTCCACTTCCTATTTATTCTCCATTTCCAAACACTGACTTGGGCGTTAGAGACTCCTCCCTCGGAAAAACACTCCGGGGAGCTCCTAACCCTTGCTTTTCTGAGTCCTTGTAGTCCTTCTCCCACTGGAGGCTTCTCATCCAGGCGTTCCCTTACCGGAAGTTCCTGCTCCGGGCTCATCATGTTGCACAACGAAGATGTGGAAGGGCATCATTTGGCGCCATCTGTGGGAAACCTTTCCCAGGTCGCCATCGTAGAGACTCAGCGTTCCAAAGACAAAGGGCTTCCGAAGTCCCCCTCTGCGCCGGAGGCTCAACCAGCGAAGCAGCAGCCCACTGCAGAGACTTCCATGCCGGAGGACGATCGTCCTCTAACAATGACGTTAGGCTTCTAACAAGACTTCCAGTGCTCCATTGTCACTGAAAATGGGTCAGCAACTCGACCAGAGGTGGCCTCAACCTCCTTCGGTCCGAAGGGCCTCCCCCTAGGCAATGCGCCGGGAGAAAAGGTCGAGGTCCACCCACCAGAGTTCCAGGAGTGAGGACTTTCACGACGCATCTTCGATGGAGGACGTGCCCCTTCGGGTATGACCCACCAGAGAAAGGGCCCCAAAGGAAACTAGGACCTCCTGTCGGCAGACTTCGTCCCCATACCAAAGGTCTCAGTCTCCTCTCCACCGAAGTTACTCTCCGAGAAGGAGGAGAAGTTCGCGATTGCCGGCGGCCACAAGGCAGCAAGGGGAAGCTAGCACAGCTACCCTCATGGAGAAGATCCTTGGAAGACTGGAAAAGGTTGAGAGGCAGATCTCCCGAAAGCCAATTTGGTCAAGATTGTCTAACACTTATACCAGAGAAGAGTCTCCCTTTGTACGGGAAATGGTGGAGGCACCCATGCCTAGTGACTTCAGGGTGCCACGCTTGGAAACCTACGACGGGCGTAGTGACCCCCAGGTGCACCTGACAAAGTACAAGCGAAGCATGGTGCTCCACAGCGCAAATGACGCAACCCTCTGCAAGTGTTTCGAGGTGACCCTCTTCAGTCCAGCAATGGCATGGTATAACTCCCTGGCCCATGGAACCTTGTTAAGTTTCCAGAAGTTGTCTACCGCTTTCACCCAACAGTTTATTGGCAGCAGGCCAACTGCCAAGATGCCGGTGCAGATGTTCGACATAGCACAGCGAAGTGGGGAAACCATTCGCGACTACATCGAAAGGTTCAACCGAGAAGCACTAAGCGTGCCTGACTTTCAGCCCGAGATTCACATCCTTGCAATGATAAGAGGACTTCGGAGAGACTCCCAACTTTTTTATGAGTTCTCCAAGGACCCCCTAGACAATCTTGGGGAGTTTTACAGAAGGGCCGAACTGCACATGACGGTCGAAAAACTCAGAATGGGGGGACCTAAGGTGGAACACCCTCGGCCCGAAAGACTAAGCCACCAGGCTCGTCACCAGAATAAGGTTGGAGGAAGGCCCCGAAAACAAAAGGGTAAAAGGCCAACGACGTTCACTCCCTTGAACGCCACGAGGGCCAGCATTCTTATGGCCTTAGAAAGGCAAGGGACTACTGTTACAAGGCCAAAGTGATGCGAACCCCGATGGTATAAAGACCATGAAACGTGCCCAAGATGTGATTCAAGCTCCACAAGACATCAAAAAGACTAGGTTTGAAACCCCCACCCCTAATCAACCTGTGATTAGAAACGAGAAGTATAGAACTCCAAGAACACAAGCACACTTGTGCACCAAGGCAGTCCACAAAGAACCAAAGAGAAAACCTCTCCAAAGAGCAATATTATTTCGGCATTAATCTGTGTGTTTAGATCCAGAATATGTGCCTTTATATAGGCCTAAACTAGGGTAAAAATCTGGGCAAAATTAGCAGCCCAAGTCACCTAGGAAACCTAGTTACAAAGGACTCAAGAAAACCTAGTCAAACTAGGACTCTAACACACTTTTAACACATGTTTAAGGTGTGCAGCGAATTCCTTTTTGTTGGGTTTCGGGAGCCAAACAGCACAATGGAATTTAACCGAAACCCTCCAGGATCCAAGTGAAACGGGGTAAACCGGGTGTTCGAAAATTTTCATACCTAATTTTCGATTGAGATCTCTCACTCAACTGTAGAGTCGAATCACAAAACCTGAACAGTTGACGTGTTCAGGCTCTCTATGGTATCCACACGAGCCTCCCGGGATCACCACGCTTCCACCACGTCCCGGTAGATGCGTTTCTCTTGCGCTCGTAGTGCTAGCTTGCGTCCTCCAAGGAATTGCAAGAGAAGAGTGCGGCTGTCCTTTTTGGAGGCTAGGGCAAGGAGACCTGCGAATTTCTCACTAAAAGTTGTATTTATAGTGAGACTCAACTTCCAGGCCTAATGGGTTTCAAAGCCCTAATCCAATTAGGATTTAATTTCGGGCTTAATAATGGCTCAACTTTTGGGCCCATTATTAATACGAAATTAAAGTGAAACCATAACCCAAATAATTAGCCCATGCACTCTAATGATCCAAATAGCTCTATGTGTGCGACCCAATAGGCTCTTATCACGTTGGCAATGATCATAAATCACATTTATGATCATAAGCAATGAGCAGTGTCTAGCAACACATCATTGCTACCCAAGTGACAAGATTGTCGATGATTCGACTAAACCTTTATGATCATCACCGATATATGCCATTGTCCCTTTGTCCAAGATATCAAGACTAAGCACGAGACATGGAATGTGTCACTCTCGTATAGCCCAATCTTTGGTTTCTTGATTACCGAGTAGACTAACTTAAACTGATGACATTGATATCGTATATCAACTCATCCGAGCATGGCCATGCATTTTCTAAGTCTCACTCTATCAAGGGGCCCGAAGATATCACTCCCGTTACATAGGAGGGACAAATCCCATCTTGATCATACAAATCCCTCCGCATGACATGTGACATACCCAATGACCTCCTTCAAGTTCACTCAGTTCCGAGCAACAAAGGAAAGTATCAAAGTATGTGACTCACATGTAGGGAACCTTGATGATCTTAGGTCAAAGGACTACATATACCCTGATCACTATGGGAATCACTTATGACACTCATATAACGATCCATGTAGTGTTCTCATGGTGGGTCGGTCCAGTACACAAGTTCTCCAACTTGTACCCATATGTAGACTACATATCTCATATTAGTCTCCACATATGCTAGTCGTTATGTATTATTGCAACCCGTTCCACAATAATACTAGACCAGGGACTTTTAAGAATATCATTATTCTAGGGTTACAATTATGTTTGTTAAGTTACGCAGGAACAAAACAACAAACATAATTGCTGGATTAATGCCTTAATAAAATATCATGACTCAATGTGCAAAAATACAATCATCTCATGACTGGCTTTTGGGCACAACATTAACACTTTTATCCTAAATGACCTGAATCAATTCCATGGCCTAAATAACATCCTAAATAATGTAAATAAATAGGAAACTAAAATAAAATACCTTACAAAATAAGATTGGCCATAAAAACCCCAAAATAGTCTTCTCAGGTGGTTCTTGCTTGTGTCTTCAACTTCAAGCTGAAATTTGAACTTTATGCAGCCATTATTTCTCAAAATGAAAAGCATTAAAGTTGTAGATCTATTTATTAGCTTTGAAATGACACCTGAACCATACAAAACGGACATCTAAATCCAAAGATATGCTTGAAATACTGCAACTGCTTCTGAACAAGAGATAACTCACAAATCGCGACTTTGAAGCTAAATTCGACCTCCTTAACGTGAAAAATGGGTTTGATGGTCTTCATATGATTTGTAGCTCCAGATGTTAGCTTTCTAATGAACTAAGAATTACTCAATTCTGATCTGTTAAACTCAAGATATGAGTTTTCTACCAGAACATCACCAATCTGTCAACATCCAAGCTTGGCCATCATCTCCATATGATTCCTTGCATGTTCCAGCAGCTCCCATCCTTGGTTGTGCCTTCTTTGATCATATCAGCTCCCCCCTCCTTAGAAGGATTCATCCTCGAATCAAAACCTACATTAGAAAAGGGAATTGAATCAATAACAATGAAATGATCAACACATAAGCACTTACCTTTCACATAAGCACCAATAGCATGGAATGCTTGTGTATGGAGCTTTAATCTTGTGAAAAACATGAACCAATATCCAAATACAATGATAATTTTGAAACCTCCAGGGTCAAAAACAAAGTTAGAAGCAATTAGCACAAAAAATCTGAAACTTTGCACAATTTTCATCTTAACTCTAGGCATCACTTTCATTGCCTTTGCCATCTCAAAAACATTACTCTCACAACAAGTAAAAGTGTAGGAATAATTTACCTTAGGGATGCTGTATGCACTCAAAACAAATGGACCTAAACTCACACAAGTGTTATGGTTATGAAAAACACAAGTTATGCATGTCAAGACAATAGTTTGCATAGGCCATTCAAATAAACAAGAATTGAACACAATGCGGCCTAAACTAATAACAAAACTAGGATGCACAAATTTCACAAAAATCCTAAGCATTTTAAATGAAACAAGATTGGAGTAAAGGATAAGAACAAGAACAAACTTATTTTTGTATGTATATGCACAACAATGCATGAAATTTGTGAATGGGGTGTGACACAAAAAAAAGGGCTCAACACATCTGCCTAAAAGGCTGAATTTAAAACCAGAATTTCCACTCAAAGTAAAAACTTCTAGGTTTAGACATAAACCAAAAATATCAAAGCTCAAAAATTTGTGTAATGCATGTGTCATGGAAAAAAAATGCTTGCTGGAAATTAAAGATTGATGCACAAAAATGGGCTAAACATGAATGGCAATAAAAAAAGTATGTAGTGTATGTGTATGAGCTAATTTATGCATGAAAAATTCCAAAGAAGCAGATTTAACTTGAGGCAAAACAAAACAATGTGACATGGATGCAAAACAAACAAATTCAAAAACAAAAGAAACCAAAACAGATTTTCCTCTAGAAAAACTCTTGGAATTCAAAAGATCATTTGACAAAACCAAAGAATGAGAAGCTTTAAAATCATATTTTGTCAAAGTTTCATGCTTACTTCCTTCTCTTAATCTAGTTTTATGAAAACCATTTTTCAAAATAACATTGCAAGCAAACACACATTGTTTGAGATTTTTATGCAAAACCACATCAAATCTAGGTGTTAGGAAGAAATACATTACAGTGGTTGGACTTAGTCTCCAAGTATCTTCCTTTGGTGTAGGAACCACAAAATTTTCACCTTTGCACTTCCTGGCTTCGAGTGGAGTTGCAACATTGTCTTCCCCTTGAACCATAGAGTAAGAAACAATGTTAGGCATACTTTTGCAATTGAAATCACTAGGACTCACCTCAAATTGTTCCTTCTCAACCTCCTTTGTTGGTTTGATGCATGGGACATGACTTGGAAAATTTGGAACACCAACTTCTTCAATGGGCAGCAACTCACTTGATTCTTGTAGTTCATCTATACTTAATTCCTGAAAAAGAAGGCAACACAACACTAGAAAAAGACTTTGTTATGTTAGATGAAAGTGTGGCTTCTCTATAGGTCTTTCTCTCTTCACTCGGCTTAGGTTCATTGCACTCTTGTCTTCTCTCAACTTCGCACTCAATTTCTTCTCTCGGGAACTCTCCACTCTTCTTCCCCTCATGTTCACTCTTCTCACATAATCTCTCGGTTGTTCTCTCGGCTTTCCCCTCATCACTCTTGCCCTCAACTTTCCCCTCTTTTTCTTTTCTCTCAACCTCACTTTGAATTTTTCTTTGATCCTCCAAGACTTGTTGTGGTGAAAGTGGTACAAGCATGATTGACTTTTCTTGTTGCAATTGAGACAAGCCTCCTATTGTGGCCTCCACTTTTGGCTTGTGTATTTCTCTCACATCCTTACTCCATGCTCCTCTCCATGTGAGAATTCCTCCTTGACACATCTTGGATGCCTTTGCTCTCTCGATGCTCCTTTCAGCCTCGGTGGCATAGTGAAGCAATTCCTCCATATTGAAATAAGGCATCATTTCCACTTTGTTGGCAATCTCAAGATTGAGACCATTATTGAATCTAGCAATGGTGGTCTCCTCATCCTCAATGATGTTGGCTCGAGTCAAGGTTATCTCCAAGTCTTTATGGCAGTCCTCCACACACCTTTGGCCTTGCACTAGCTTTTGAAGCTTGAGGCATTGATCTTTATAGTAGGAACTGGGTACAAATCTCCTCCTCATTAAGGCTTTAAGGGCTCTCCATGTGTGTATGGGCTCCTCCTCATTCCTTCTCCTAGAAATAACATCCTGATTCCACCATACAAGAGCATAGTTAGTGAACTTTGTGGTAGCCAATTTAACTTTCTTTTCCTCAAAATAGTGATGGCACTCAAACACCATCTCAATCTTTTGCTCCCACTCCCAATATGCATCCGGATCACTCCTCCCTTGGAATGATGGAATGGTAAGCTTGATGGAGTTAAGGTTGTGATCTTCTTTTGGCTCCCCCCTCCTTGGAAGCCCATGGTCATGCCAATGTCCTTCTTCCTCCTCGGGTTCTTCTCTCCTTAGACCTCTCCTTGGTTGCAAGATGGGATTTGGTCTCCTTGGCAACCTCAAGTCAATGTCCTCAATCCTCCCCACAAGTCTATTGAGAGTTTCTTGAAATTCTCTCATGGTAGGCTCCTCATTGTGTCTCACTTCCATTCTCCTATCCTCCTGGCCCTCCATACTCCTGAAAATAACAAAGATCCTCACAAACACTCACCTCACGTGTTTCACTCAAAAGATGAACACTCAAACACTCAATTTGTTAGTGAGATATTGCTATTCAAAGAGTCCTCAAAAGTTCTAAGAAAACTGTCCTCAAAGCACACAAGAAAACTTGAATTTTTGAAGAACTATTTTGACTCCAAAAGAGGTGGGCTAAACAAGCTTTAAAAGACTCTAGGAAGCTCTTGCAATTGATGATCACAAGAACCACAAAGAAAGCTTTTTGGCTCAAAAACAATGGGATAGGTTTTGGGCACAAAACTTTCAACACTTTGTGAAAAACTTCTTTTTTTGCAAGCTCTTTTCTTTTCTTTTCTTTTTCTTTTCTTTTTTCTTTTTTTTTTCTCTTTTTTTTTCTCTCTTTTTTTTTGCTTGCTGTTTTGATGCTAAACAAATGTTCTCCTTGAAATTCCTTGCTGCCAAAGACAAAAAGTCAGTTTTCTATTTGGCCAAAACAAGAAACTATGAAAACATGCACAAGTTGAAACAACTTTTTGATACCGAAACTTCCTGAACTTGGATCCTTCTTTTTTTGGTGTTTTCTTGACTCTAGGATGCTGGAAACAATGAAAACAAGAAAGATTAATAGGGCTGGACACGAAACAGAAAGATAAGAAATAATCAGGAACAAACAATTTGAAACCGAGAAAACTAGACAACACGGATTGACTTTTTTTTGTTGTTTTTGTGATTTTTGGACTTGAACAAGGATGGAATAAAAAGGACAGACCTGAAACAAGAAGAAAAAGGATTAAAACAGAGGATTAAGACACAAATTTACTGAACAAAATTGAAAGAAAACCGAAGAGAAACAAGAACACAAGATATGTCCTTCAATGGAACTTGTGGCTCTGATACCAACTGATGCGAACCCCGATGGTATAAAGACCATGAAACGCGCCCAAGATGAGATTCAAGCTCCACAAGACATCAAAAAGACTGGGTTTAAAACCCCCACCCCTAATCAACCTGTGATTAGAAACGAGAAGTATAGAACTCCAAGAACACAAGCACACTTGTGCACCAAGGCAGTCCACAAAGAACCAAAGAGAAAACCTCTCCAAAGAGCAATATTATTTCGGCATTAATCTGTGTGTTTACATCCAGAATATGTGCCTTTATATAGGCCTAAACTAGGGTAAAAATCTGGGCAAAATTAGCAGCCCAAGTCACCTAGGAAACCTAGTTACAAAGGACTCAAGAAACCCTAGTCAAACTAGGACTCTAGCACACTTTTAACACATGTTTAAGGTGTGCAACGAATTCCTTTTATCCTAAATGACCTGAATCAATTCCATGGCCTAAATAACATCCTAAATAATGTAAATAAATAGGAAACTAAAATAAAATACGTTACAAAATAAGATTGGCCATAAAAACCCCAAAATAGTCTTCTCAGGTGGTTCTTGCTTGTGTCTTCAACTTCAAGCTGAAATTTGAACTTTATGCAGCCATTATTTCTCAAAATGAAAAGCATTAAAGTTGTAGATCTATTTATTAGCTTTGAAATGACACCTGAACCATACAAAACGGACATCTAAATCCAAAGATATACCTAAAATACTGCAACTGCTTCTGAACCAGAGATAACTCGCAAATCGCGACTTTGAAGCTAAATTCGACCTCCTTAACGTGAAAAATGGGTTTGATGGTCTTCATATGATTTGTAGCTCCAGAGGTTAGCTTTCTAATGAATCACGAATTACGCAATTCCGATCTGTTAAGCTCACGATATGAGTTTTCTACCAGAACATCGCCAATCTGTCAACATCCAAGCTTGGCCATCATCTCCATATGATTCCTTGCATGTTCCAGCAGCTCCCATCCTTGGTTGTGCCTTCTTTGATCATATCACAAAGGCCATGACTTCATAGAACAAGAATAACATGAAGAAGTTCTGCTAGTTCCACCGAGATCATGGCCATGACACCGAAGACTGCTTCCAGCTGAAGAAGTACATCGAGTATCTGATAAAGCAAGGCCAACTTCGCCGGTACTTGCGAATGCCTTCTCCGAATGGGAGAAAGGAAGAAAAAAGAAGGGAGGATGAGGAGGAATATGATTCTGACAGACGTCAAGACCGAAGTCCTCGAAAGAATCCGCCACCATCAGCAGGGGTCATCCAAACCATCACTACAGGGATGCCCTCGGCTGAGAGGAAAAGAAAGATAAGAGAAATCTCCATAATGGAGTATGGGAACTCGCTGAATAGGCTTGTTCGCAAAGACGGGTCCACTGTGAAGTTCCCCCACGATGACCCACTCTTTGTCATGGCAAGGATAGGGAGTTGGGACGTCAAAAGAGTACTTCTGGACGACGGCTCCAACACCGACGTCATCTTCTCGCACCTACTGCCTAACTTAGGCATTTCAAAAGGCGACCTCAACACAGTCAATTCCCCCACCTTCGGGGTTGGGCCATCCGAGCTCCCCGTCCTCGGATACATCGATCTGCCCCTAATGCTGAAAGGGACCTCGCCTCAGAGTCAGGAGGAACTGTTTGCCTCCGTTATGACGAGGTTCATCGTCATTGATGTTCCCTCATCATACAACGCCATCCTCGGAAGGCAAACTCAAGGCAATCTCCACATCCGCCCGGATGTAAAGTACTTAACAGTCACCTTCGCAACTAAAGAAGGAGATGCAGAGATCTTCATTGACCAATCCGAGGTCAGGAGGGTCTTCACCAAGGCTAGACAAAGCCCAGCGAAGGTCCAAGTACAGACTTCGGCTACTGAAAGAGCCGTCATGACAGGCGAAGAGACAGCAAAGGAGGGAGTAGAGGAGTTGGAAAAAGTAGAAACAGAAGATGTAGAGCTGGTCCCCGGCCGGAACACCCGAGTGGGGAAAAAATTGGCCAAGGGTGACAAAGATAGGCTTGTATCTTTCTTGTTAATGAACAAAGATCTATTCACCTACTCTCTGAAAGACATGCCTGGGGTCGACCTCGGCCTAATCCACCATAGTCTCAAAGTACGCCCTAACACAAGGCCGGTTCGGCAGAAAAAATGAAACTTATCGGCTTATAAGAACTCCTTCGTTAAAACCGAAGTTAAGCGCCTGATTAAGGCAGGGGTAATAAGAGAAGTTAAATACCCCGAATGGCTCAGCAGCCTGGTTATCGCCATAAAAGAATGGAGTGAAAAGCTCCGAATGTGCATCGATTTTCGAAACCTGAATGATGCCTGTCCAAAGGACTCCTACCCTTTGCCAGCCGTAGACCAATTGGTGGATTCAACCGCCGAATACGGTCTTCTTAGTTTCCTCGATGCCTTCAGCGGGTATCATCAAATTCGGATGAACCCCGAAGATGAAGAAAAAATCACCTTCATCACCGAAGTTGGTACCTACTGCTATGTCAGAATGCCCTTCGGGCTTAAGAACGCAGGGGCTACCTATCAGAGGTTGATGAATAAAGTGTTCGACTCCCAGATCGGGAGGAACATAGAAGCGTATGTCGATGATATGATAGTTAAGAGCAGAATGCCTAGTAATCATATCTTGGACTTAGACGAAACCTTCCAACGACTTCGGGAGTTCGGCATTCGCCTTAACCCCGAGAAGTGCGTGTTTGGAGTGAGCGCAGGTAAGTTCCTCGGGTTCATGGTGTCAGAAAGGGGAATAGACGCCAACCCCGAAAAGGTCAAAGCCTTGTTAGGATTCCGAACACCTACAACCACTAAAGATATACAAAGGCTTACCGGAAGAATCACTTCCCTTAGTAGATTCATTTCCAGGTACGGCGACCGATGTCGACCATTCTTCAAGGTGCTTACCAAAGCAACCAAAAGCGAAGGCAACTTCGGAACCGAGGAGCACCCTTGGAACCAAGAATGTCAGAAAGCTTGGGATGAGCTTAAAAGCTACCTAACCCGTCTGCCAACACTTCGGCAACCTCGAGAAGGAGAGCCTCTCATCCTCTACCTTGCCGTCACTGAAAAAGCTGTGAGTTCAGTCCTAGTGAAAGAAGAGGGTGGGAGGCAGTGGCCAGTATATTATGTAAGCAAGTCCCTGCACGGCGCCGAGGTCAGGTACCCATTGCTCCAAAAAGCCATTTATGCCTTAGTACTCGCAGGTAGGAGGCTACGGCCCTACTTTCAAGGACACGCCATCATTGTCCGAAGTAACCTACCTCTTCGTGACATAATGAAGAAGGTAGAGCATTCGGGAAGGCTGTCAAAATGGTGTATCGAGCTCGGAGAATATGACATCACTTACGAGCCAAGAAGGGCAATAAAAGCCCAAGCATTGGCAGACTTCATCGCCAAAGTTCCAGAAATCGAGAATGCTGAAGTTACCTCAGAAGACCTGATAAGGATTGAACCAGAGTGGAAACTCTTTGTCGATGGAGCCTCAGGCGCCGAACACCAAGGCGCTGGATTGGTTCTTCGGGGGCCCGAAGGTATGGAAGCCACCAAAGCCATCAAATTTAGTTTTGATGTCACCAATAACATCGCCGAATATGAGGCCCTCATAGCAGGATTAAAACTGGCTAGAAAAGGTGGTGTGAGAAACCTTAAGGCCCATAGTGACTCACAGCTAGTAGTCCGGCAAATGACAGGGGATTACGCTGCAAAGGATCCAACCTTGGCAAAATATCATGACCTCATCAAGAAACTCATTAAAGAGTTTGACTCGGTACATATAGAAAACATGCCTCGTAGAGATAATGCTATAGCTGACACCTTGGCCAAGTCCAAGGAACCCACCGAGGTGCTGAGTCAACCCAGCATAGAGCTAATGTGCGTAGCAATCTCGGGAGAAGGATGGCAAGATTCCATCAAGAAATACCTTGCAACTTCGGCACTCCCCGAAGACCCTGCCGAGGCCGCAAAAGTGCGAAAATGCTCTAGGAGATACTTCCTCATCAGGGAGGAACTATACAGACAAGGGTATGCAAGCCCCTTGTAGAGGTGCATAAGTGAAGGGGATGTCAGAACAATCCTCGAAGAAGTTCATGAGGGGGCCTGTGGTTCCCACATAGGAACAGACGCCCTCGCCGGAGTACTACTTCACCAAGGTTACTTTTGGCCTACCATAAGAAAGGATGCAAGGCAATTTGTTCAAAAATGTGACAATTGCCAAAGACACGTCAACATCCAGAGGTTACCCTCGGAAAAGATAACTTCAGAAAATTACCCTTGCCCTTTCGCCGTCTGGGGTATTGACCTCATCAGACCTCTCCGAAGCGCCCCTAGTGGAGTGAAATATTGCATAGTTGTAGTAGACTACTTTACTAAGTGGATTGAAGCAGAGCCTTTGGCATCGATCTCGGTGAAGGATACCCAGAAGTTCGTCTGGAAGAACATCATATGCCGATTTGGCATACCAAGGGTAATAGTGGCCGACAATAGTACCCATTTTGCTGACAAAGGGTTCCGAGAATTCGTAACTAACCTCGGCGTAAAGTTACATTTCAGCCCGGTAGCCCATCATCAAAGTAATGGGCAAGTCGAGGTGTCCAATAGGACAATAAAAGATGGCTTGAAGAAAGGACTAAAAGAGGCAAAGGGGAAATGGCCAGGGGAACTCCCAAGTGTACTATGGAGCTATCGCACAAACCCCGAAGGGCCACAGGAGAAACTCCTTTCTCGCTCGTGTTTGGTACAAAAGCCATTATTCCCATTGAGGTCATACAGCCATCAGTAAGAATACAGGTGTTCGACGAAGGAGGAAACAACCTTGGCTTGAGGGCAAAATTAGACCTCACCGAAGAACACCGGGAACTGGCTGAACTCAGGAGGAAGGCTTTTCAACAAAGAGTAGCTGATGCTACTAACTTGCGTGTGAAGAAAAAAGGAATCAAGAAAGGGGACCTCTTCCTCCGAAAAGCCGAATTCGAGCCGCGTAGGCCATCAAATGGGGTACTTTGGGCAAACTGGGGCGGACCTTATCTGGTCCTCGGTGAAATCCGCCAAGGGGTCTATAAATTAGGTGACGCCGAAGAAGTAGAGTTGAGAAACACTTGGCATTCAGATTCTTTGAAAAAATTCTACACTTAAGACATTTTTTCTGAAGAAAAGCTTGTGATTACTCATCTCCGAAATTGCCAGTAAATAAAAACATACGTATCAACCGAATATGGTTTATAAACCGAATACGGTTTATAAACCGAATATGGTCACGTTGCTGGAAAGGGCTCCTAGCTTATTGACTTTTAAAAAAAAATTTCCCGAAGGTGTTAATTCCCTAGCAAAGCCTAAGACTCGGCGGAATACATTCGGGAAATAGAAAATAGTCCACATATTGGAAAATTTTCGCTAAGGGAGGAACAGTACGAAGCTTCCCGAAGGCATGATTTTGAACGTGGATGTTTGCCGAAGACGCACACATAAAATCATACAAGCTTCCGAAGAATAATGATCAAAGAAAAGAATGGGAACTTAGCTAAATCTTTGAAAAAAAAATTCATTCATAGCTCTGAAGCAATAGTATAAGAGAGCATATTACAAGAAAAAGAAAGAATAAAAAGCCTATTGCTGAGCCTAAGCGTCCGCTACCTCCTCGGCGTTGGCATCTTTCTTTTGGATGGGAGCATCTAAAGGCGCGCGCATAACAGGCGAGAGGTTGAGGTACTCCAACTTCGACCACGTCCACCTAGGCTCTTTGGGGAAATCCAAAGCGGCCAGGAAGGAGAGGTCGAGTTCGGGGTGCCGAGAAAGGACTTGACGACGGGCCAGAGAAAAACCGTCTCAGAAAGATACTTTCGTCATTTGGTCGGATTGGTCCTTCTCGGCACTCAGAGTTGCCAGTTCGGAGGTGAGCTCAGCAACCTCCCTCTCGAGCTTCTTCTTTTTCTTCTTCTTGGTCTCCTTCTTCAATAGATCGACCTCGGCTTGGAGATCGGCATTCAAAGCAAGCGCCTTCGTAAGGTTTTCAGCGTCAACTGCCTTTTCCATTCGAAGGGCTTCGTTATTCGAAGAGAGAATGACATACTTTGCATTGAGGTCCTCAACCTTGGCCGAAAAGTCGAGAAGGAGCTCCTTCTTACTCTCCCGACGCTCGGCCCAAAGATTCTCCACATCCTCCTTGGCGATTTTGTTCAGTTCACGGTACTTGAGGACGTATTTGGCACAGAATTCCTTCGCCCTCCTTAGAGAATTCTCGGACGGAGAACAAGCCTCAGTCTGCTTTGCCGCCTAAGCTCTAAAATATCTGCTGTACGCCAGGAGCTGCAGAAAAGAAAGCCCCGAGTAAGGGTCAAAGGGCAACAAAAACTCAGAAATTTTTTTTTTAAGTCCCCAAAGAAAGAAAGAAAGAAGAAATCTACCTAGGTGGCGTGTTCGCTCATCCTCATCACGAGGATCTCCTCGTTCGGGCATTCGGCAATGAGCGACTGAAAGGTGGCGTTCGTCAGCACACTCTTCGCCATTTGGGGAGCCATCAACTGGCTGTCCTTAGAGAACAAGTTCATGTCCTCTGTGAAAGACCAGAAGGGCTCCTTCGGTACCTTGTCCTTCGGGATGTGGCTATCCCGAAGGGCCCTCTTCCAGGCATGAGTCTCCACCCAAGGAGTAGGTGTCACCTCCTCTACAAGATCACGCCAAAGTTCCATTACTATGTCATCCCTTAGCCATTCATCTATAAAATTGTAGATACCAAAAACACCAAGATTCATAGAGAAACGGCTAAGGAATGAACCTGGTGGAACCTCGGTAACGGCATCCTCGGCCTCGTTCGCCTCACAGACTTCACCGGGAATGTTTTTGCCCTTCCTTCTCCGACTCTCGTCGAGCTCCTGAGTCGAAGTACCTTCGACCGAAGTCTCAGTTGCAGCATCCAGACTCAAAGGTGCCTTGAGGATGGCAGCATCTGAAGGTGGATTGGCGTGGGCAGGAGACTGGGCAGGTGACTGATCCTACACCTCAACGACGTCTTTGGGGGAAGGGGGAAGGATGTCTGCTTTGGCTTTCTTCGCCTTGGACGGCCCCCCAGTAGTCTTCTTCCTCTTCGCAGACGTCTTCCTTCGCGTTTACTCCCCCTTCTCGGCCTGACCGAGAAAAAGGGACTTATAGAACTCCGCAGATTGATCACCATCTCTGCAAAAGGAAAAAACATCAGTGTAAGTCCAAAAGGAATACAGGTAGCAGAATCTGGGAGATAACTTACTCTCGGAAAAAAGCCTCGTATGAGATCTCGGCCTGAAGAAGAATCACCAACCATGCCTTCTTTCCTGGGAGAACAGGCACGGGCAGGTTCAAGTCGAACTTGTGCTCGTGGATTACCCCCAGTTCCCGAAGGACCTCTTCAGACATAAGGTCACACTTAATGGGAAAAGGGTATAAGGAACGTGGAGGGACCTCGGAGTCCCAATCCGCAACAGCCTGAATGCGTCTGTCAAACTCGTCAAACTCTGCGGCCAACCCAGAGGTCAGCAGCTTCCGAGGGTCAACCACGTTAGTCCTCAACACCCCGGAAGCCCATGTGGTTGGAACAAAGCTCCATCTTTCGGGAACTGACAGGAAAAAAAACTTTTTTTGCCACCCCCACCAGCTATCCTTCTTCCCGAAGGTAAAGGTGAACTTCTTGCTCTCGGATCTTTGGGGAAACAAGAAGTAGAAGCCACCCTTTGGGACCAGGTGGAGCTTATAGTATTGCATGAAGAAAAGAAAATAAGGTCTTATCTTAAAGACCCCACACATGCAATGAAAAGCATTGAAATAAGAGTAGGAGTTTGGAGGAAGCTGGTTCATGGCAATCCCATGAAATCTGCATAACTCACACACCATTCGCGCGGGGGGGGATACTGAAGATCGGCCTTCAGTTGGGCTCGGTAAATGGTGATCTCACCAGAACAAGCCATGTAACCATACATGCCCGAGATAGGTAATCTTGGGACGACATAAGTAGGGAGATAGAATTTCGCTACCCACTTCATCATTTTCTCCGAAATAATGCAGCATGGATGAGACTCAAGGGGAAGAAAAGTCTCAGGAATAGGACGGACGGTCATCAGTGGAACAGGGTTCGACATTTCTCAAAGAGAAGAGAGGTAACTTCGGGAAAACTAAAGAAAGAAAACCGAAGGACTTCGAAAAAACAAAAATTCGGAACAAATGACTTCGGAAGGAAGGAAGAACTTCGGAAAGAAAAACCCACCAAAAATTTTGCCGAAATCTGGATTCCTGGACGCCATCGTGAAGGGTTGCCGAAAATCGCTTCGCCGCTAGAACCGCTGCTGGAAGGAGAAAAAAGACGAGAGAGAGTTATGGAACAGATAAGAGCAAAGGAAAAGAGTGTGAAGGTCTGAGGCAAGAGGGATTTATATAGGCCGAAGGGGGTAGGTGAAACGTTGTCATTATTGCTCCTCGAAGGCGAAGAGATGCAATTGATGTAACAGACGTAACCATTCGCCACTCATCAGCTGCCACGTGTAAGCCAACACGAGAAACAAGGGCACGACCCTAACAACTGGCAGACCTACATAACCCTATCCGAAGTAATGCGCCCATATGTAATGGGAAGACAAAATGATTCACTGACAGAAAGGTCAGTGGAAGTACGCACCTCAGACGATGACCTCGGCGGAAGAGCCAGGGACACCACTCAAACACCAGAGAAATTACCTCGGTAGAGCACCTTAGTTCCCTGGAGTTCCCTCCTGGAAAGAAGGAGACTTCTGATGATAGCCCAATATGGCAACAAGACCGAGTATCGCTTGCCACAAAAAGGCTCCCGAAACTCCCCAAACCGAAGAAACATCTTTGATTTTTTGAGGGAGGGGCATGTGATAGCCGAAGGGCTATCGCCCCCTGAAGGACTTCACATGTGCGCACCACCCTTGGCCAGCGCACCACCTCTGGTCGAAATAGACACGACAAAACCCGGCAAAGAGAGGGCCGCAGCACCCTCGGACAAGCCGGATAGGCGCTACCCTCAGGAAACCTAAGGGACCAACTTCAGTGAGAAGGGGTCACCACCTTCCCCGAGGGTGACCTCGCGTTGACCTCATGTGCCCAAAACCACCTTCAGATACTCTTTGGGCCACCCTCAGAGTGCGATCACGAAGTGCCATCATCAGGTACCCGAGCCTGACCTTGGGAGAGCCTAACTGAAGATGCCTCGTGCAAACAAGGGACCTCCTTCCAAAGGAGCTCACCTCCCCGAATGAGCTCTGTGCTCTGAAGAAGTTCGGTCCCCCAAAAAGGCGACGTGGGCGTACGAAAAAACGGCTGAGGAGCCTCTGACACATCGCCCTCGTACAGCCCCCGACACGCCGCCCTCGGACACGCTCTAACATGCCGCCCTAGGCCCCTGGCCAAGCGGGCTATGGCCGGCTGAGGCCCCCCCTCTCCTGAGGTACAGACCACATCCGACTGAACACGTGTCACGATCTGGGCAGGCTGTGACAAACGGACTTCTCTTGTACACCTCTCTATAAATATTCGGAAAATGCTCCAAGCAACAGGATTTGACTCTAAGGGAAAAATCTCTCCACTTCCTACTTATTCTCCATTTCCAAATACTGACTTGGGCGTCAGAGACTCCTCCCCTGGAAAAACACTTCATGGAGCTCCTAACCCTTGCTTTTCTGAGTCCTTGCAGTCCTTCTCCCACCGGAGGCTCCTCATCCAGGCATTTTCTCACCGGAAGTTCCTGCTCCGGGCTCATCATGTTGCATAACGGAGATGTGGAAGGGCATCAAGTGGTAAGTGTGTACATCACCCACTCTCGGGATAACTCTTAGGCAGTGCCACTAGGGATGCCACCAAGCCAGAGCTTCTCGGGATACCTACGATGAGGTAGAGCCTCTCGTGATACCAGTCATGAGCATGGTCCCTCGCCAGCTATGCTCTAACAGCGCACAAATCATATCTCCATACTTCGTGTCAATATTGGGTCATGACTATGGACAATCCGCTGCCACCCTAACATGCTTCTCAGGTTCGAATCGTCCGTTCCGAACCTCTTGTCTAAATTTACAACTTATCAGGTCATGCAGATATGGTCCATTGCCAACCATGCATGCATCGTGTTTTATCTTACTCCTTAAATCCTTTATTTAATGCAGTCTTGTGTATAACAACATCAATCATATGCAACAGCCAATTGATGCATGACCATAGCTCATTTTATTTTAGCTCTTTTTAGTAGAGTGCCATGATTTTATTACATCCTATTTATTTTATCTTGTTATCTTAGCTTAGTGTTACATGATGTCATGACAATCAATGATATATTTTTAAGTGTATTTATGATAAATGTTCATCTCATTTCTCATGAATTATTTCCAAGTTGGTCATTTAGCATTTTCGCTCCTAATCCTTTACCTATCGGCTTATAGTAATTTATTATGGCCCTAACATGCCACTAACAATTGCTAGCGAGCTTGTCGGCCCTAAACATGGTACTAACAGGTTTATTTAAGTGATCCTAACATACTTCTAATTTAATTCTTGTTACAAATGGTCATAGTATGATACTAACGCCAAACGTACATCATATATCACATCATTACAACCATGCAACCAACCAACCAAAATTACATCTCATTGGAAATAAAATAAAATAAAATAAAATTTCTAGAAGAACTAATTAATTACCCTACCCATGTTTCCCATGCATTTAAAGATTTTATTTAACCCAATAATTTACTTAAAATTTATTATTCGGGTTGATGCTTATTTTGGGCCTAAGAGGGCCCACAAGAACTAACCCGCTCTTCCTTTTTACCTAGTACGGAATAATACGGTGAAACGAGGCAATTTCCTAGGACAGTCCTACAAAATGTTAGTAAGGTAGAATATTAGAAAAATGCTAAAATTTAGAAATTTTCCTAAATGGTACTTGGAAGGTTCATGTTCTTAACATCTAGGCTAAAATTTTACCTAGTGAGCAAAAAAGGTCTCCGGTGGCCTCATGCCTATTCGGGATTGTGTCTTGAGCCTTTTTGATATTGATCCTAAAAATTACAGCAGCCACACACTGAGTTATATGCTCATTTAGTAGCTGTAAAAACTGATCTTGGAAGGAAAAAGTTTTTATTTCAGTTACCGATGTGTTTTCGGGATCTCTAGCGCTCCGGGAGTCCAAAGAAGCACTAAACCTTCAAGTAAGGATTTTCTACCCCTTTGTAACAATATGGACAGCAAAGATAAGATAATTTTTAGAGCTGTAAGATTTGAAATTGGCAGGCCAAAAGAATTTTAAAAAGGCTACGACAGCTTACCGGGGTTTAGGGGCAAGTATGAACCTGATTGCACTGAAAACGAGTGCAGAACCCAAAACTTGGATTAACAATGATCTACCAAGGATTTACAGCAAAAATATAAGGATTTTAGGTGCTGGAAGAAAAGAAAACAAAATTAAAAGAGTAGTATCGAAGAATTTTGGCTCACGCGAATCAAATTGGAATCATTGGTACACGTAGTATCGCTTTTGGTGTCCGGATATGGTTTCCCTTCAACTTAATGAACCTAAGCAATAATAGGGAATTAAATAGAATTCAAAATTGGTTGGATGATGGAGAAATAAAAGCCCAAAGGGCTGGACTTACACTGGTTCGACAAAGAACACGATCAAGCCGGTAACGGAACGGAGAGTGCGACGACAACCCTTTAGTGTGACAATTTCTTCTCCACTGTACTATGCAAGTCGGGGAACAATGGTGGAATTAGGAGGCTATCTAAATGAATTAAAGGAATGAAAAAGAGAAATATAGACAAGGTTGAAGGAGGTGGCTAGAATGGCAAGGTGGTACATAGCGATCATTGGTGTTTTTCCCGTTGTTGTTGCTTAAGTGGCTGTTGCGCATGGACTAGAAAAGAAAGGAAGCGGCAGCAGGCTTTGGTTTTTTAATTAGAGCTGACTTGGATTTTTTGACCTAGGAGAGAAACGGGAAAAAGAATAATAAATTAAAAGAAAGAGTTGTAGTTATATTAGGATAATAATGAAGGTGTTTAAAATAAGGAAAATATAGATAAGTAGGTAAATTAAATTAAATTATATTTTTTCAAACAAACAAAATTCCAAGGAGGCATGCAGCTGAAATCTTTTAGAATAAAAATTAGGGTTAGTTGGGAAATTATTCCATGTAACGGTAGCACGAACGCGGTTTCAACTGTACACGTGCGCAGGCTAAATATATATTTTTTAAAACCTAAGCAAACGAATCTAGAATTGAGTGAGATAAATTTCTCTTGACTCATTTTTGAGAGAAGAATCCAATGGTGCTCCCAAATTTTCCATCCGATGCTCAGTTGGAAATGACAAAAATGCCCCTAGCCTAAAGAAAATGATTTTGCGCTTCCGGTTTGGAATTTGACTCAATAACCACTAAAGGAATTATCTAAGGATCAAGATTCCTAATTTTATATTGATTTTCTAAATTGATAGGTTAAATTACAAAAATACCATTGAGGGTAAAATTGTAATTTTTGCATTTAGGGTATTTTGGTAATTTTCCTTTCTTTTCTTTTCTTTTTTTTTAGGGTTATCACAAAAATCATTTCAATATTTTTTTAAGATCAATTAGCTATGAAAGAAATATGAAAAATCTTAAAATTAATGAAATATGGTTATCAAATGTTTTAATTTTGGATGTCAGAAGTTGTTGTAAAATACTATAAATGAAGTCGGGGTATATTAGTGTTTAAAGATAAGGGGAAAAGTGTAAGTTACATTAGGCCACTGGGGGATGTTGTCATTAACCCTTAAAGATATGAAAAGGTGATTAAAATTTAAAAAAGGTGATAAAAATTTGAAAAAATTGAAAAAAAATGTAGAAAAGGCGATAAAAATTTAAAAAAATGATAAAATTTAGGAAAATGTTCTAAAATTTATAAAAAAAGGTGTTGCAGAAGAATATCACACTCACATTGATAATTAATCTTCTTTAGAGTTATAACTATGGAAGAAAATTAATAAACAAAACTACAACTCCTATGTTAATTCAATTCTCCATATTAAATCAAATTTCTCACATTAATTCTCATTCTTTTTTTTTTCATTCCACCCACCATCTTCTTGTTTTGTTAATATATACTGCTATTTCTCTCAAATTATTTAACACTATTTTTTTTTTACTTCTATCTAAATTATTTACCACTAACATGTTAACAATTATATTTATTGAAATTTTTTAATAAAATATTTCACATGATTTCATTTTTTACACTTTATTCCCTTTATAAACTAAATTTATTTACATTTATACCCGGAACAAACCATTACAACTGAAATAATCAGTTAACCGGTAAAATTTTTTTACATATTATTATTTTATTTTTTGTCATTTTCTCTAATAGCTGCTGCAGCAACTTGCCAGTGGCAATGTAGAATCTCCCTCAATGACCTGGTTTGTTTTATGGGCATTATTAGACGTGGACTCTACCTGTCAGAAAATATATCAGCAAATATTGGAATTTTCTTTTTCCCCAAAATCGCTACTAGTGAAAGCATTGGAAAATTCGAAGCTACTCGTATGGTCTTTTCAGATTAAAGACAAAGTCATGGTCCAAAAAACATTTTATTAACTGTGAAGATTCGATTACCAAAGCTACAAGCTATCCTTAAATCATTTTATGGGAGCTAAAAGCAGTACTTAGCAAAAAACCACTTACTACAAAAAAAAATTCAATTGTATTTTCAACTGAAAATACAGATGATAAAAATCGAACCATTTTCAACTTTCGTAAAATTGTCCATTAGCCCATCAGATTTTTCAACCCAACTTTCTAATCTATACTGTTCATGCCACTAGCTGATTCAATTAGAGTCTTATAAAAAATTTAGGTCAAAAACATATTTTTCTCAAATTTAAATGCAGAAGCTAGAGATTTTCACTTTGACATTACTTACCTTACGCCTTGTAAATCATTTTATTAACAGTGATAATTATATTACTAAAGCTACAAGCTATCCTTAAAACCATTTTATGGGAGCTAAAAGCACTATTAGCAAAAAGCCACTTACTACAAAAAAAGAAAAACAAAATCCAATTTTATTTGCAACTGAAAATACAGATGATAAAAATTGAACCATTATCAACTTTTGCAAATTTGTCCATTAGCTCTTCAGATTTTTCAATTTTACTTTCTAATCTATATTTATAATGCCACTGGGTTATTCAATTTGAGTCTCTTTAAAAATTTGGGTTAAAAACATAATTTTTTTCAAATCTAAAAACTGAAAGAGGAAATAATACGAATCAATAATGAATTGCTCGTAAAACTTACAATTCCTTCTGTCCCCAACTATTTTATTTTCCAGTTTGGGAGGTTTAAAAACTGTAGTAATGTTTATTTCCTAAAATAAAAATATATTTTCAATTATTCAAGTACTTTTATTAAATTTTGTGGAAAACAAGTCAAGGACATTATTGGCAAAAATACCCGGAAAGATAGAATTTTTTAAGCCTTGTGAATTCTGAAATAGTTCAATAAAAATTTGATGAATTGAGTGCTTACTAACTAATTTATTCTATAATAAAAAATTAGTGCAACTGTGCTAACAAGTAGTGTATTTACTACAATAAATTTAGGTTAGAGCGGCAAGAAATTGCCACAGTTTATTCGGTCACCGGCATTCTTGTTGCCGAAATGGTCAAGGAATAGAGGCCTCAACTTTTTCATGACCTAATAGCCACCAAAAAGTTCTAGTTGCCAATGTGGTTGCTGGAACAGTTGTCCCGGTCATCATCTGAGTGACCGAAAATTCGGTCAGAATTTTCAGTGCCCAAACGGTTACAGCAGTGACCGTATAGGTGACCACTTCTTATGGACCATCAAATTTGGTGGCTTTTGGTGGCTAGGATGAGTGCTCCATCATTATTAATCAGCTTGACCTACCTCCTTCCTCATTTTACTCATCTGGGCTACTTGCTTCTTCTCTTTCACTTCCTCTCAGCTCTGCCTTAGCTAATTTGCAAGAAGAAAGTTCTGGTTACTACTGAGTTCTTCAGTGATTCAAGAGTACTCTTATTGTGAGGTAAGTTTTTTTTTTATCGTTATATAAGTAATAATATTTTATAGTTGTTATTAAAAATGGTTGTTTATTTGGAACGTATAATTTCTTATTTTTGAAAAATGGTTAGATAGGTTGTAATCTTATATGCATTCAAACTATAGATTGCCTGTTAATAATTACTGTTGCTATGATAAATATTTATGTTGTACATTGATTCTAATGATTTGGAATTTGTATATGCATAATATTTAGCTCTACGGTAATCATTGATTGTCCAAATTGGATAGTTCAAATATGTATAAGTGATATTGTACTATAATTGTTGTGATTTGTCGTTCTGGTGAAGAATTTTTTATGGTATGAACTCTATTTCTTGGATACTTGATTTGAGATATATTTCTTAAAGATATAGTATTCGAGAAACTATGGGGATGTGCTACCAAAATTTCCTCAAGTGAATGAGACAAATTATAATGTGTTAGTACGATATAGCGTGTACATTTTTTAATAGGCTAGGGCCATTTCCTTTAGATATTATAGTTAGATTATAAGAAAACATTCATTTTTATTTATTAATAGTTTTTTCTTTATTTGATTTTTTAGGTCACCAGATGGTATGGATAAATGGACGTGATTGGATGTATAAATGACTATAGAAAGATGGATATATGAATCCATATTTTATCAATGGCGTAAGGCATTTTTTATCAGTTGTGTGTAGAAATGATGAGACAAAGTTGTTGAAATGTCCATGTCGTCGCTGTCGTAATAGATATTTTTTAACACAAAATGAAGTGAGAGAGCATTTGTGTCGGGTCGGTTTTATAGATAATTATTATGCATGGCATTGTCATCGAGAGAGATTTAATATGGAATGACATAATTATTACAACATTAAATCTATCATTATCAGGAACAAATTTAGATAATCATATTGAGTATGCCATTAGAAGTGGATATGAGTAAATGGTGATCAATTTTATAGGACTGATGAGTAATACTCATCCAAATAATCAATTAGATGTAGATGATGAGAATGACGAAGAAAATGATGGCAATAATATAGCTAATTTGAATGATGTAGGGGAAGAAAATCCAAATTTGAATGCAAAAAAGTTTTACAATCTACTTGGTGATGCTTCAACACCCTTATGGGAAGGATGTACAAAACACACACGGTTATCAATAGTATCTCAGTTATTAAGATGTAAAAGCCAATTCAATTTATCAGATACTTGCTTTAATAAGGTACTGTCACTTATGGAGGAAATGATTCCTTAGGATAATATATTACTAGATATATTATATGACTCGAAGCAAATGATGAAAGGATTAGGCTTACCATATTTGAAAATAGATGTATGCCCAAAGAATTGCATGTTATTTTATGGTGAGAATATGCAAATGATGCACTGCTCAATTTGTAGGCAGTGTAGGTATAAAAAGGAGACATTAAACAAAGGGAAGAAAAAATCAATTCAAAAAAAGGTGCTTTGATATTTACCAATAACTAATCAATTGAATAGTTTTATTTATGTAAACTAAAATGGCTAAACATATTACTTGGCATGCAAAAAATGGCTAGGAAGGTGATAATACAATAGGACATCCATGCCCAACAGAAGCATAGAGGCATTTGGATCAAACATTTCCTATGTTTTCCTAAGAAGTTAGGAATGTAAGGCTTGGTTTATGCACTGATGACTTTATGCCAAATTCTACAACTAGAGGCACATATTCGATTTGGCCTGTGTTTATAGTAGTATACAATTTACCACCAAATATGTGTATGAAAAAATCATACATATTTTTATTATTACTAATTCTAGGACCTAGATCACCAGGGGCGAAATATCAACGTGTTCTTTAGACTACTAATTGAGGAGCTAAAAATGTTATGGGATGATAGTGTTGAAACATGGAATGTATTTCATTCTCAAAATTTTATGATGTGTGCTTGCTTACTATGGACAATCAGTGATTTCTCAGCATATGGGATGTTGTCAAGATGGAGTACACATGGTAAACTAGCATGTCCATATTGCATGGATAATCTAGATTCATTTCAATTGAAACATGGATGAAAACCTTGCTAATGGGATGGTCAGAAGAAGTTTTTGCCTCATAATCACCCATTTCATACAAATCTCATTGCATTTAGGCTTGGTAAGAAAGAGTGGTTGACTATTATACCGCCTATGTTTGGTGAGAAGATATTGGAAATATTGGATAATCTTCAATTCCCACCATTTGGTATTGATTGGGATAATCATCGCATAGCCGGATTTGGAGGAAGTCATAATTGGCTGAAACATTCTATTTTTTGGGAGTTGCCATATTGGAAGCATTTTTTAGTAAGACATAATCTTGATGTCATGCACATTAAGAAGAACTGTTTTGAAAATTTATTTTATACTGTAATGGACATAAAAGGTAAGAGAAAGGACAATGAAAATGCATGATTAGATGTAATGGCTATGAAGATGCATGAGGAACTACACTTGAAACAAATGGCTAGTTCAACTATTAAACCGAAGGCTACTTACACTTTGGACAAGGATCAAGTTCGAAAAATATGCTCGTGGCTTAAGGATTTGAGATTTTCATATGGTTGTGGTTCAAATTTATCTCATAATGTGAATGTATCAGACAATAGTTTTTATGCTTTAAAGAGTCATGATTGTCATGTATTCCTGCAACGTTTACTCCCGATCGCACCACGTGGATATTTAGTTCCTATTATCTAGGAAACCATATCGAAGTTTTGTTCTTTTTTTTTTTACAATTATATTCAAGAAAAATTCAGTTACAAGATGTCGAAAAATTGGAACATGGCATCATTATCACTTTATGTAAGCTTGAAAAGATTTTTCCTCCAGCTTTCTTCGATTCAATGAAGCACCTTGAAAAGATTTTTCCTCCAGCTTTCTTCGATTCAATGGAGCATCTAACTATGCACATATCATGTGAGACCCGTCTTTATTAACCAGTACAATATTGTTGGATGTATTCTTTTGAGAGGTATATGAACTTGTTTATATTTTCATGTAGTTACAATGTTATGAAATAAGGATCATTATCTTACTGAGAAGTGTTTTTGTCAAAAAATGTTTAGGTTAATGTGCTCTCTTAAGTGGATGGCCTGTAACAAAGCAAAGTTGGAAGGGTCAATTGTTAAAACATACTTAGTTCAAGAGATGACTACTTTCTATGAACATTATTTTGGTCCTGACACAACAACAAGGCTAAATCGGGAACTGTAAAATTTTAGTACCAATCTGGAGGCATCTTGTGTACCCTTTAAATGCCTCAGAGTTTTTCACAATGAAGTTTGAAACTTTCCTTCACGTGGAGTCTGAAGGGTGCTTGATGAAAATGAATTGCGTCAAGCCCATCAATATATTTTGTTAAACAGTGAAGAAGTCGATTGTTATGTTAGGTTAGTATGGTCAAGCACTTGGAAGTTCATATATATATGGAGAAAAATGGCCAGAATGACTAGGTGATCGATTGGTGGAACTATCTTATGGCCCACTATACACAGAGACATGTTATAATGGCTGTATAGTATATGGATTCCAATTTCACACATGGATGTATGGTTTGAGTAAGACAACGACCAACTAGGGTGTAATGGTTAAAGGTGAGATATGCGGATTGGGGGGTTTCGACTTTTATGGAATTATTGATGATATTATTGAACTAGAGTATTCTAGAGCATCTGCCAATAAAGTCACTTTATTCAAGTGCACATGGTTTGATCCAAGTTGTGGCATCCATGCACATGTTCAATTCTTTTTAGTTGATGTGAAGTGGAGATCAAGGTTAAATCCATTAGAGCCTTTCATTCTTGCCCGTCAAGCTCAACAAGTGTACTATACCAAGTATTCCCATTCTTCATTACAAACCTGGTGGGTGGTCATTAGAATCAAGCCTCATTTATTTATTGAGTGTGACATGGCTGATAATGTGAAAAAACAACCTGACATCTCCTCCGCACATGGAGTAGCTGATGAACCATTCCAACAACTTGACGTCAAGAATGAAGTAGCTGTGTCCAATTCACCCAAACTTGATACTATTAACATACTAGTTAACTTGATTGCATACGGGGATGTTCTTCCACAAAATATTGGTCATACCGCGATTGACCTGAATGATGACGTTGATATGTCTGAAGATGACAGAGATGACATTCAATTGGCTGAAGATGACAATGATTAATTGTGCAAAAAATTCTATTAGGGCATTTATAACAGTTTGTTGTGTCAACATTTATTACAATATAATTTGGTCTATTTTAATTACTTATATATTAATTATTTATATTTTAATTACTTATATTTTAATTATTTATATTTTAATTACTAATTTGAAAATATTACAATATATAATATTAATTATTTTAATATGTTCTAATTTAATTATAATTTAATTACTTGTACTTTAATTAGTTATATTTTAATTACTTTTAATTTAATTATTTATATTTTAATTACTTGTATTTTATTTTTTTTTATTTTAATTAGTTATATTATTTTAATAAACTATATTTTAATTAGTTATGTCTTACTTACTTATATGTAATTAGTAGCATTTTAAAGTGTTATATAGGAATCTATAATACACCTTGGAAATAACTAAATTGGATATTAACGCTCCGGAGGGGAAGTTCAAAATTTGAAACAAGCAACCGCTGAAACAGTTGCTCTCTTGGTCCTAAAGTAGAGGGAAATGAAAAATTGGGGCAACCATTTAAACGGTCACAAGAACGGCAACTTTAACAACTAAATTACCATCCTGCCCATATCTTTCATAACAGCCACCGTTTGCGTGACTGAACAGAAAGGTCTCTTCTGTCCTTTCATTTTTACCGACCATTTGGGCGACCGTTAATTCGGTTGCTCTCCTCTAGGCTTTTAAAAATCCTTCTCATCTTTAAGCAAATCACCAAAACCATGCATTTCTCTTCTCTTCCACTTGCGCTTGCTAAGGGCTTTGTGCTCGCCGGTGCTTCTCCAACTTCGCCTGGAGTTTCTCTCAAAAAGGTAAGTTTCTCTCAATATTTCTCAAATATTGCATATTATCTAGGCGAATAATGGTGTCAAATTCATGATGATTTGGATTTTTTTTTCTTGGCTGTAAAAAGTTGCTATAATTTGTTGCATTCTTCTTAATAAATATTTTATTTCATGCATGGTTGCTTCTATTGGTGCAATTTATATGTGCGAAATTCGTCATCTATCTCTAAAGAATTTTTTCTCCATATTTTTTTTCCTAGAATTCTCTGCTATTTTGGATTAATCAGTATATATGGTAGGATTTTTTTCTTGCCTGAAATTTCTCTCATAAAGGTATGGAATTTCTCTCAAATTTGTTGTTTTTCAATTTTTTTTTTCCAAAAATGAATAAATTTCTCTCAAATTAGTTGTATTCCAAATTTTTCCAAAAGCACCTAAAATTTCTCTCAATTTAGTTTTTTCATCTACAGAATTTTTTTTTGTGTTTTTTTAAATTTTTTGCTATTTTTTTTATCTATATATATGTTATACAATTTTTTTGTTGCTGAAAATATGGTATTAGACATAATTATAGGCACATATTGTTGGTGGAATCTATATATATTGCAGAAAATAATGTAGTGAAGTTAGCTTTTTTTTTCCTGTCACTATTCTATTTTTGGTTAGATGCGTTTTTTTGAATCAATTACTACAATTAGATTTCAATAAAAATTTTGTTCACTAAAAATTTAGTTTTAAAAAAATTTAGTACACTAAAAATTTAATTTACTATAAATTTTAGGTGCATATTTCCAAAATTTTTAATTTATATATATTTTTTGTATTCCAACACTTTTAGGTGATGGCACGTGGGCCCCCTCCATCTAAACAGAGTGGTGATCGTGATCCGTCATGTGACCAGTTCGATCGTAGGAGGAGTTTGTCTATGTAGGATCAGCCATTTGAGTATCCCACTTGAGATCAGCCATATGCGCATGGAGGGAGGGGGACCAATACTGGGCATTATATTTATCTCACAGATCCAGCCACTAGTGGGGGTTCTTACACCTGGCGTGATCTATCTTCGGGCAAAGTGTTCTAGTACCTATACTCGCACGTTTCAACTTTTGCTCAACATGAGGGAGTGATTAGAGGGAGTCATTTTGCCATTGGTGGTTTTCCCATACTACATAAGTCACTTGGACCATTGTCAGAGTCTGGTTCTGAGAACCAGCAAGCTGAAGCAATCGCTCATGATGCCATCCCGGACGCACATTAACAATGTCATCAAAAGGATGATCCACGACGTGTTATTATCCCATCTGAGTAAGTTCTAATAACATATGTATGATAATTTTGTTATTATTATTATTATATTTATTACTTGTTAATTGGTATTGAATTGAATTATATTTTTTGTACCTTTCTCTGTGCCAAGGTGGTTCGTGATAAGGCTAGCAACATCTCACTATCTCTTTTTAAAGGTGAAGCTGCAGAGTTTAAAGACCTCATGAAGACTAGAAGGCAAGAATATCTAGATATGCTACTGGTAACTATAATTTTTACATATTATTTTTTTAGGAAATTGTACATTGATTTATATCATAACCATTGTTTGTGTTGTGAAAATTTCAGCAAACATATAGATGGGCGCCTGAGGATGACGCAGTAGTCAAGAATGCTTATTTTGAGGTTCTGAGAAAAAGTTATAAGAATAAGCTACGTAAACTATGGACTGCAGAGATAGAGATGGTGGTTCCTAAGTTCTACCCGGAGCAAGATTACTCTCATCTCATCCCTCATCGACCGGCTGAGATTACATCTACCGATTGGACGAGGTTGTGTGAAACTTGGAATACCTTGGACTAGAAGTAGAAGAGCCTATAAGGGAAGAAAAATAAAAGAGGGAAGGATGCTCCACTAGATACTCAGAGGCCAAAACATTCCATGGGTAATCTAACAAAGGAAATGTTCTTCGATAAGATGGTAAAATTTCAATTTCCTTTTATATATTTAATTAATAGTTTTCTAAATTTCATACTTTAAAGCTAAATTGCAACAGGCTTATGAGATGAATATGTAGCCAATGTGGCATGAGTTCTATGAGAGAGCCACAACAAAAAACGGTACCACAAAAAGGTTTTCTAAGTAACAGAGGAAGCTATAGGTTAGAATCAAATTATGTTATGTTGTCATGTATTTAGTTTTCAATTTGTTTTCTGTATTCACTTTTATAAATTCCTAGGAGAACTACATGGTACAGCTGAAAATGAGTCTTTGTGAGCTACAGTTGAAGACTTGCAGCATAAGGTTCTTGAGACTCAACAGCGTGCCTTTCTATCACAAATGGAGCATGACAATGTCATACAGCTTCAGTATATGGAGATCAAGGCAATGTAGGAGAGAGTGTAGAGAATTGAGGAGTGTGACAGTAGAGATCTTCAGGCAGCGTTAGCTACCACACTCACGATGATGCAGTCACTTGGATTCCTTCGACTTGATGTAGACCTATCTTTTATTGCCAGAGCGTTGAACACACATGTAACTTCCTCATCATAGTAGAGGAGGGCAAAGGAGGAGGAGGAGGATCAGTAGCCGCATGATTAGTTTAGGAGGGATTAGATAAGGCACTAATATTAAATAATTGTATATATTATTGTAATTTGATACGTTTTATTTAAACCATGGATGTTTTAATCAAATAATATTTATATTCTATTTTTGGATCTTTTTTTGGTTATTAATAATTTATTTGTTTATTAATTTATTAACCCATTAATTTATCTAACAATATTGCAAAATTAATTTACATATTAAAACATATATAGAGGGCAACCGTCTCGGGTAGTCGCTATAAGCAACCATTTTTTGTGGTCACCATGAGCGACCGTTCCTTCTGGTCGCTATAGCGACTACAATGTTTCAGTCATTGCATCGACTGTCCTAGCGACTGTTAATTCGGTGGCAATCTTTGGTCACCCTTCGGTTACCTTCCCCCAGTGACTAGGATTTTTGCTACCATTTCATGATCAGCAGATTTTGTAACCTAAAAGGCAATATAGCCATTGTCTGGCCACCATTTTTCCAGTCGCTCCATCTTGTTTTTGTTGTAGTGATTCCCCTACAGAGAAACTTGGTGCAACTAAACATTTACTTTATTTTAATCCAATTTCCCCCAATTTCCACTTCCCCCTAATTACTTGACCGCTCCATGTGACTTCCCCAAACTACAAAGCCAAGCCAAGTCCGAGCCACATAAGCTCAAGTTCAGCTTAAAAATTATGGATTTGGTTTGAGCTCGAGCTTCAGATTGATGAGCCCCAAAATGCGGATCTAAGCTCAGCCGTGCTAGACAGCTTAATAGGCTAAATAGATGTAAGGGATAATTGTAACATTTTAAACCTTACAGACTGCATGTAATTAAGTGTTTGTGTAACTTTAAGGGGGCAACGCAATAATCCTACATATAATGGTATGTATTCATTCAATCAGGGGCTAACGGAAAGTCTTCAAACTTAAAGAGGCTGTATGCAATCATAGCCTAACTCAAGGGGACTAGTGTGATTAAACGTTCTACAGAAACGGCAAAAGGCTTGATAAGGCTCAAGCTCGGTTTAGCTTGAGCATCCTAAGCTTGAAACTTGACTCAGGAAGGCATCAATTAATATCTTGGCTCTATCTCAAACTCAAGTTAAATTAAATTTGGCTCGAAAGAGCCAAAGCTATGGATAAATTGAGACTCTTCACAAACCCTTCAAAAAGTTACTTAGAAAATGTTTACATTGCATAACTTTTTATTGAAGAAGTATCGGTCTTGTACGTCAAAGCTCCAAGACCGCAAGAAGATTGCCAGGTAAAAACAAACAGAGTCTTTCCTGAGTAATTAGTGGAAGACCTGGAAAATATTCAAAGCTATAATACTTATGGTCTTTCCCTAGTGAAGAGTGGAAGACTGAAAATTTGAAGTTTCTTAATGTTAATTATGGTGTTCGCGAATTGAAGCAAAAGTCAAGGTCATTGTTGGGCTTTTCTTTTTATTATGGTTACTTTTTCGATGCCACTAAGTAATGTTTTTTCTTGTATAAGTTGTGTTATGTACTAGCGTCGTTATGGGAAGAGTGTTTGAGATTGATGTGAGAGTTTTAGATAATTTATTAATGTAAAGGTTAAATCACTAAAGCTCCAAGCTACCGTACAATCATTTTATGGGAGCTAAAAACAGTACTTAGCAAAAAGCCACTTACTAGAAAAAAAAAATCTAACTGTATTTGCAACTAGAAATACAGAGGATAAAAATCAAACCAGCATTATCAACTTTCGCAAATTTTTCCATCAGCCTTTCAAAATTTTCAATCCAACTTTCTAATATATACTTATCATGCCATTAGGTAGGAATTGAAATGAGCCGAGCTAAGCCGAGTATGAACACTCTAAGCTTGAAGCTTGGCTCGTTAAGGATTTGCTTGAGTTTGAGCTCGATGAGCTCTAAAGGGGCTTGAAGCTCTGCTCGAAAAAGTTTGGGCTTGATTTGGTGGCTTGATAGGCTTGAAGTTTTATTCAAGGTTCAAGTTCGATTCGAAGCTTGAGTTTAATTTGATAAATATAAATTAAAGTTTTTAGGGTTTGGTTATATTAAAAATAAAATTAATATTATTTTTATATCAAAATAATATTAGGCTCGTTAAGCTTAATAAGATCAATTTGAACTATACAATATCAGGCTCAAAACACAGCTTGATAAGAGTTTGAACTTAAAATGTAGTTCAAAGCCTCAACTCAAGATTTGTTCGGCTCGGCTCAATAACAAAAAATTCCAACTCTAGCTCAAATTATTTAATAAGAAGCTCGACTCATTTCTGCTCATAGCAATGGGTGATTCAATCGGAACCTTATAATAAATTTGCGTGAAAAGAGTAATCATTTTCAGATCTAAAGGCAGAAAGAGGAAATAATATCAATCAATAATGATAATTTTGCTTTTGGTTTTAGCAACTGAACAACCAATACCAAAACGTATCTTTAATTATATATATATAAAAAGATTATCAATTTAGATGTAAAATAAAATATGTTTTGATCCAAAGTTTAAGAAATTTCCCTTTAAGGTACTTGTAGTTTGATGCGCAGAACTTCAAAGTTTAATGGACTAATTGTCACACTTATGAAACTCAGATGGCCAACTGGGATAAGCTTCTTATGAACTTATTAGAGGTAGATGGGTACTGAAAAGAGCATTTTGTCTTGGAAGTGAATATAGGATTGCTGATTACGGCTCCTGTCCCTCTAAACTCTGACTCATGGCACTTACCCATTGAACTACGAGTGCCCAGCAACCCAAGTTCATGCTTTCAATACTTTGCAACCTAACCCTTTGTAATTTTTTTTGGCTAATTCTTGCGTGCGCCCGGCGCATGCGTAAGCCATGCCCCTAAAGTAATTTATTTTGTACAATATAATCCCTAAGATTTAATTTTTGTTTTATTTCCTTGAACCACCACGCCCCGCGTCCGGAGCCTCAGATCGGACCTCTTGCACGCCGACGTAGAAACGCCAGGCGTCTGCACCAGTTGGCCCTTCATCCGTGCCTACCGACCCTCCATCCGAGAGTCATCAGCGTCCGTACCGTCCGGATCGGGGCCCTCCTTCAACGGCGAGAGCTCCGCCGGCCGCAGGATCCCCAATCGAAACATGAACAGCTCCGGACGCGGGGCATGGTGGTTCCTTTGCCGTCAATTTCCATAGGGCTGCTGGGAGAGATGAAGTGGAAGCAGGGAGAGAGTGGAGCGAGTTAGGGAGGAGGGAGAAGGGCGAGCGAGGCGACGAAGGAAGAAGGGAAGGCGTCGGCAGTCGTTGCCGAGAGCAAGAGGAGAGAGAGAAGAGAAAAAAAAAATTTCCTTTTCTGGTTCCAGGCCCCCCCTTTCACGATGGTTCTCGTATTTTCTTTTTTAATCTTTTTTTTTTTTACATCCCCACACACACACACGCATATATATATATATATATATATCATATATATAATATTATTTTTAACTAACCTTACAAAATAAAAATGCCCCTAAACTAATTAATTTAATTAATTAATTAATTTTTTTTAAAAAAATTCTTTTTAATGATAATAATAATTAATTAATTTTTTTAAATTTTTTTAAGGGTCGGACGAAATTGAGTGTCAACACATGTAAAAGAAAGAAAAACAAACATTGTCTTCTAAAAGAACAAATATGACTTCTAAAAGAACAAACATATCCTTCTGAAAGAACAAATGCTAGAAGATAAAAGAACAAGAAGTTTACAAAAACAAAGTCATGTATAATAACAAACAGTGTATTCTATAAGAACAAATACTTAAGTAACAAAAAATAAACATGTAAAAGAAAGAACAAACATTTCTTTCTAAAAGAACAAAAATGCCCTTCTAAAAGAACAAACGTATCCTTCTGAAAGAACAAATATCAGAAGATAAAAACCAAGAAGTTTTCAGAAATAGGATTATGTATAAGAACAAACAGTGTCTTCTATAAGAACAACCACTTAAATGACAAAAATTAAACGTGTAAAAGAAAGAAAGACAAACATTGTTTTCTAAAAGAACAAGGATGCCCTTATAAAAGAACAAACATATCCTTCTGAAAGAACAAACACTTGAAGGTAAAAGAACAATAATTTACAAAAACAAGGTCATGTATAAGAACAAATAATGGATTCTATAAGAACAAACACTTAAGTAACAAAAAATAAATATGTAAAAGAAAGAACAAACATTTTCTTCTAAAAGAACAAGGATGCCATTCTAAAAGAACAACATATCCTTACGAAAGAACAAACACCAGAAGACAAAAACCAAGAAGTTTATAGAAATAAGGTCATATATAAGAACAAACAGCATTATATAAGAACAAATACTTAAGTAACAAAAAATAAACATGCAAAAGAAAGAACAAATATCGCCTTATAAAACAACAAAGATGCTCTTCAAAAAGAACGAACATATCATTTTAGAAAGCATATAAAAGAAAGAACAAACAATGTATTATAATAGAACAAACATGCTTTTCTAAAAGAACAAACATACCTTTCTAAAAGAACAAACATACTCTTCTGAAAGAACAAATACCAGAAGATAAAAGAACCAAAAGCTTATATAGAAACAGGGTCATATATAAGAACAAACACTTAAGTAACAAAAAATAAACATGTAAAAGAAAGAACAAATAATGCCTTCTAAAAGAACAAACATACCATTCTGAAAAAATAAATATCAGAAGATAAAAGAACAAGAAGTTTATAGAAACAGGGTCATGTATAAGAATAAATAGTGCATTCTATAAGAACAAACACTTAAGTAACAAAAAATAAACATGTAGAAGAAAAAATAAATATTGCATTCTTAAATAACAAATATGTCCTTGTAAAAGAACAAACATACAATTTTGAAAGAACAAACATGCCCTTCTAAAAGAACAAACATACCTTTCTGAAAGAACAAACATCAGAAGACAAAAGAACAAGAAATTTACAGAAACATAATCATGTATAAGAACAAACAGTACATTCTATAAGAACAAACAGTGCCTTCTATAAGAACAAACACTTAAGTAACAAAAAATAAACATGTAAAAAAAAGAACAAACAATGTATTCTAAAAGAACAAACATGCCCTTCTAAAAGAACAAACATACCCTCCTTAGAGAACAAACACCAGAATATAAAAGAACAAGAAGTTTACAGAAACAGGGTCATGTATAAGAACAAATAGTGCATTTTATAAAAACAAAAACTGAAGTAACAAAAAATAAACACAAAAAATAAAGAACAAACAATGCCATGGTGTTATATATACATATATACAGAAGCAAAGTAGCAGTAGCGTATAGTAGTCTAATGCCATGGCGATTTCCAGCAGTCATAGATAATCTTCATCATTGATTTGGTACTTATGCATCGTGTTTTTGGGCTTGGTCAGAGGATTTTTTTCTGAAGAGATTTATCTTGATTGGAATACTATGATAGACAACAATGCCAATCCGTTTCACTCCGGCTAACCGGTAAGCTAGTTAGCTCCCTTTTCTTCCTTTTCATGTTAATTTTATCCCAACAAGCCAGCTCCTTGTTTTAGATGGGGTTTCTCGATATTGCTCTAACCAATATTTTTTAACAATTCTAGGATCCAACAAATTAATTAATTCCCCTAGTTTGACCAAATTGAAAACCTAGATTAGTTTCGTCGATCAGGTGTGTGTGTGTGTGTGTGTGTGTGTAGGGATTTCGGTAATCGATATTGATGACTGACGTAGTAATGAGGAAACAATTTCATAAAAATCATAGTGCGTTCGTCGAATGATAATTTTTAATAAGTAGGGGTTAAAATGACAGTAGTTATATAATAGAAGGAAGGTTTATGGCATACGTCAGGTTTACGCAATCAGTACTCATTTTTTTTTACCTAAAATTTATGTAATACGTTCCGTCTCAAATTATTTACAACATATTCTATTTTTGTTCATCTAAAATTTTTGAATATTTTCATATTTAGTAAATTACTTTACCATATTATTCTTCAAATTGTTATTTCAGTATTAACTTCTTTAATCCTTCTTAATTTATGTGAAAAAGAATAGAAAAAATGAAAATAACACACAAAATTTTTCATATTCTTTAAACACCTTGCCAAACAAAAATATTTCATTGACTAATTTAGGAGAGGGAGAGTATTATTTTTGATAAAAACTAATTTAAAATCAACCCAGTGCGAGGTGTTTTATTTTTCAAAAATTTAGTAAATGAATCGCTTCTGTAAAAGAAAAAAATTGCGTTAATCTGATTTCTTCTTCTTTCTGTTTTTTCTCCCCTCACATATATATTTGCCTGTTGGATGCCTAATATGGATGTTTGTAAAAGGAAGACTAATTTTGGAATGAATGGTTACTTTACGGATAGATTTATTGTATTCATTACTTTAGGACGGTGTTGAAATACGGGGATATAGTTTAGAAACAAATAATGAAGCTCGCCTTTTTTTGTTTTTTTTGGCACTCGTAGTGTTGGAGAACTGTTAAGTGAACAAGCCTTTTGCTGGTTTTGTACGTCGAAGCTCCACGAGCATGACGCAAGAAAATTGAGAAGCAAAACGAATGGTCTGTTCCGAATGTTGAGTGGAAGTGTTTGAAACTTTGAAGTCTCCTATTAGTTATGGTCTTTGCAGATTAAAAGAAAATTCTATAGAGTCATGCTAATTATGTTGTCCGTGGATTAGTTGAAGGCAAAGTCAGCTTGGTCTTGGTTCTTTGTCCTCTTTCCCATTCTGGTTGCCCTGTTAAGGCTTGCTACAACCATGTCCTGGTGTATGAGTTGCACGCAAATATTAAAATATACTTACTGATTTGCAAGTGATGGGACTGCCTCAAGGGATCTCTTCTTCTCTATTTTATTCTGCTTTCCTGCTACTTTCTTGCTTGTTATTTGGCTCTTGCAACGGGGCCACTTCTCTTCTTGGGACTGAAACCGATCGCCAAGCGTTACCGGAATTCAAGGACAAGATAACTAGTGATAAGCTTGGGATCTTGAGCTCCTGGAATGACACCGTGCATCTGTGCCCGTGGCATGGTGTTACCTGCAGCAACCGGCATCAAAGGGTCGTTGCACTGCGCCTCAATGCCTCGAAACTTATGGGATCCATATCACCACATCTTTCAAATCTGAGCTTCCTAAGGGTGCTAAATCTTGACAACAACAGGTTTGGCAATGAAATTCCTCCAGAAATCTGGCACTTGGGTAGATTAGAATAGTTGGCCCTGCCCAACAATTCCATAGTTGGTGTGATTCCCTCCAACTTATCTTGCTCCTCCAAGTTCAGCACCCTTGATCTTGGAGGGAATCTTTTGTATGGAGAAATCCCCAGTAAGCTCGGTTGCTTCGTACATCTCAAGTTCCTTCGGCTGACTGAGAACAAGTTTATAGGGAGAATCCCACCTCATTAGGGAACGTGTCATCATTGGAAGTACTCCGTCTAAGAGGCAATAACATGGCAGGGACTATTCCTGAGTCTCGAGGCCAACTGAAAAATTTGAAGACCTTTATCCTTGATGAAAGTGGCTTTTCAGGATCTATTTCATTCTCAATTTTCAACCTCTCCAGCCTGAGAATTTTTAGTGTGTCACTGAACCAACTCCAGGGTAGCCTTCCTGCAGAAATTGGAACAAACATGCCATACATCGAAGGTATTTACATAGGCAAAAATCGGTTCAGGGGAAGCATCCCTCCCTCTATATCTAACGGCACACGTCTCGAACACTTCATTGCTTGAGAAAACAAATTTACAGGGCACTTGCCTTCTGATCTCAGTAAGCTTAATAATCTCCTGGATTTCAGCATAGCATTTAACCATATTGGAAGTGGGGGAGAAAATGATCTCATTTTTATTTGCTCTCTAGTTAATGCAACAAGTTTAAGGTGTTGGCCCTTGATAGTAACAATTTTGGAGGAGCAATACATGAGTGTGTTGGTAGTTTGTCAATTAATATTCGTGTGTTTGCTGCGGAAATGAACAAACTATCAGGAAGAATACCAAGTGCAATAGGAAATCTCATCAACTTGGAATGGCTTTCATTGTATTCAAATAGACTCTCTGGTCATATTCCGTCTAGCATTGGAAGCCTAGACAAGTTGCTGATATTATATTTTAGTATAAAGAATCTCTCAGGGAGTATACCTAGCTACCTCATTTGGAAACTTAAAGATGTTAGCCCAACTAAGTATGCGGGAGAACAATCTGGAGGGTAGCATTCCACCAAGTCTTGGTGAGTGTAAGAGCATGATAGTGTTAGATATTAACAACAACAAAGTTAATGGTTTAATACCACCAGAATTATTCAAGTTTGCGCCCTTCTTCAGAGGCATTTGCTTGCGTGACAATCTTTTAGTTGGAAACATTCCTTCAGAAGTGGGAAATCTAAAAACAATTGGTGTACTAGATGTTTCTTGCAATTCGCTACTGGTGAACTTCAAAACAGTCTTGGCAATTGTGAAAGCCTTGAAGAACTAGATATTAGTGGAAACTGCTTTCAAGGAGTATTTCCTTCTTCTTGGAGCTCATTGAGAGCTCTTCAAATTTTGAACCTATCTAACAATAACCTTACAGAAGAAATCCCAAGATTTCTAGATTCCTTGAAGTTGTTGAATATCTTAGATCTATCACACAATGATTTTGAAGGCATCCTTCCATCTCAAGGGATATTTTCAAATAAGAGTGTGGTCAATGTGGTGGGAAACAATAAACTTTGTGGGGGAATACTTGAACTTCAGTTGCCCAAATGCAACTTCCATGAGTCCAACAGGATTGGGAAAAGATTTCTTATTATGATCATTTCTCTCATATTGGGAGCAATTCTAGTTGCTTCAGTCATCCTCATTTGTTGGTTGCGAAAAAAGGGGAAGAAATCAACATTAGGTAAACCAAATCATCCATTCATGGAGATATCATATCACGATCTCGTCAAAGCCACAAATGGCTTCTCCTCCACAAATTTGATCAGGTCAGGTAGTTTTGGATCCATATATAAAGGGTTTCTTGACAAAAATAGTAAAGTGGTTGCTATTAAAGTCCTCAACCTTCTCCAGCAGGGAGCATCCACCAATTTTATGGCTAAATGTGAAGTATTAAGGATTGTTAGACATAGGAATCTTGTGAAGATGTAGTCTGCTCAAGTGTAGACTGCCAAGGAAATGATTTTAAGGCACTAGTTTATGCATTAATGAGTAATGGTAACCTAGATGAATGGTTGCACCTAAAATCTAAGCTTGTTGGAACAAACCACAGACCAAGGATCTTGAATTTGTTGCAAAGGCTAAGCATATCAATTGATGTTGCTTGTGGATTGGACTATCTACATAACTAGTATACAACATTGATAGTTCATTGTGATCTCAAGCCAAGTAACGTTCTTCTCAATGATGACAAGACAGCACATTTGAGTGATTTTGGATTGTCAAGATTCCTTCTTAGTATTAAGAGGGATTTAAACAAAATGATACAAGCTCTATTTGTGTAAAAGGATCAATAGGCTACATGTCTCTAGGTAATTACTTACATGTACATTTACTTACACATCCATCTTACATTAGCAGGTTTCATCTAAAATTTGAATATGAAACAAATTAACTATTACTAAGACCAAGATTTTGCCGGAGTGTATGGAAACAAAATATTCTATGACAAGGGATATGTCAACAAATGGTGATGCGTATAGCTACAGAGTGCTACTATTAGAGATGTTGACTAGGAAAAGACCAACTGATGAGATGTTTCAAGGTGAGCTAAACCTCCATGAATTTGCAAAAAATGTTTTGCTTACAAACATTTGGGAGGCTATTGATCCAGCCCTTCTTCATGAGAATCAAATACCAAGAAGCAGAAGCATGGAAGAGTGGTTGATCTCAATATTCATAATTGGGGTTGCCAGTGCTTCTAAAATTCCTAGAGAATAGATGAAAATGGGTGATGTTGTTGCTCAATTAATTTTGATCAAACAAAACCTTTTGAATACTCAAGTTCAAAAGAGCTACCATAATTTGGGCGATAATAGTGATTCCACCGGTAATTGAGGCAAAGTTTTGGTACATTTGTCATTTGAAATTCATTATGTTTGGATTCTTATTCCTTAGTTTTATGATTAAATTATGAAAGCTTACTTATGCCAAATCCATAGTTCTATACCCATTGTCAAGTATTTGGATTTCCTTAAACCAGACTAAACAAAATATTCAAAAGTATTTCCCTCTAGGAGACTAACCTTTGCCTATTAGGCAGATTATTCTCTAGGTTCACCTCAAAGAAAATGGAATAATTCAAATATCAATGCATTTGTTGATGATGTCTTGTGAATGTTGGTACCCGGCGGCAGTTTCATCATGTGACATGGTAGGAGCGAGGGGGACTTTCGGTGGAGGAGAGCGCCTGAGGAGGAGATTTCCCAGGGGAGGGTACCTGAAATGTTTGGAAGACAAAGGTTAGGAGGTCCCCGGAGTGTGTTTCCAGGAAGGAGCCTTTGACACCCAAGTCAGTACTTAGGAGATATGGAGGTGATAGAGAGTGGAGAAGTATGGTCTCTCATGCTTAACCACTTTACCTGGGGTGTTTACCGAGTATCTATAGAGGAGCGAACAGTAGTAGTTCTCCTCATGTGGCCGTCCTAGATCGTGACACGTGTTCGGTGGGATGCGATCCACGTCTTCAGGGAATAAGGGGACACCCAGCCGATCATAGGCCACCTGGCTAGGAGCCTAGGCAACTCGAGAGTGGTGTACTAGGGTGTCTCTGCAAGCGGCGTGTCAGAACGTGCCTGGGGGCGGCGTGTCGGGGATTTGTCAGAGGCTCCTTAATTGCTCATGTCGTACGTTCCGAGGTTACTCTAGTATCACAGGAGTATGTTTCCCGAGGGTGGTCTTTACCAGGGATACCCCCACTTCCGAGGATGGTTTAATCGTCCCCTCGAGGTTGGCACTGTCGTTTCCTGGAACGGAGGATTGCCGAGGTCCGATTAGGGAGGTCGAACATCCTTCTTTTCGTGGCAGGTAGTTTCTCTGCCGAGGTTGGTACTTTGTCCCAGTCTGGGGGTCCGGAAGGTGATGGGCACTTCAGCTATCACATGCCCCCTCCCGGGAAGTCGAAGCGGAGACTTCGGCTTTATGCTTCTGGGAAGGCTTTTTCGTCGAATTCGCGATCGAAACTCCACTCAAGGAATTGCTCTTCTCCAGAAGGCATTCCTTCATACTCGAGGTACCCTTCCCTTGTTCCCTCAGTGGCCTTAGGACGTGCGCAACTTTTTTTTTCACTTTTTCTGCTGCGGGTTTGTGAATTGTCACATCCTCTGGTCAGACATGCCAGTTATGGATAAGCGTGCTTGGGTTTTCGCGATGTCAGAGGGGTGTGCCCTAGTTCTTCGCGTTGGATGACACATGGCTGCTAGCGGATGGTGAAATAGTTACGCTGGTCATGATAACTGCGTCTCTTTGCCTTCGAGAAGTAATAATGAGGTCGTTGCATCTTCGAGGGATAATAATGACAACGCTTCGCTTACCCTCTTCGGTCTATATAAGCACCCCTCGCCTCATTTTTGCCTCACTCTTTGCTTTAGCTCTCATCTGCTCTAGAGCCTTTTCTGGTCTTTTTCCTTTTTCCGGCAACGGTTTCTATGGCGTAGCGATTTCCAGCATTTTGTACGACAGCGTCCAGGAACCCCAACTTCGGCAAAGCTTTTGGTGGGTGTTCCTCTTTGTAGCTTTCTCTTTTTTCTTCCAAGGTTGTTTTTTCGAAGTCTTCTTGTTTCCTTCCTCTATTTTTGCCGAGGTCGTCTTTCTTTTTTCCGAAAAATGTCGAATCCGACCCCGTTGATGACTGTCCAGCCTCTCCCTGAAAGCTTTCACCCCCTTGAGTCTCATCCCTGTTGTACCACTTCGGAAAAAATGACAAAGTGGATGGCCAAATATTACCTTTCTTCTTATGTCGCCCCGAAGTTACCTATCCTGGGTACGTACGGTTATTCGGCTCTCTTGGGTGAGGTTACCTTTTACCGTGCTCAGCTGAAAGTTGGTCTTCGGTATCCTCCCCATCGGATGATATGCGAATTTTGCAAATTCCACGGGATTGCCGTGAACCAACTCCCCCCAAATTCTTACTCTTACTTCAATTCCTTCCTCTGCATGTGTAGGGTGTTTAAGATAAACCCCCACTTTCCTTTCTTCATGCAGTATTACAAACTCCACCCGGTCCCGAAAGGCTGCTTTTACTTCCTGCTTCCCTCAGGATCCGGGAGTAAAAAATTTACCTTTACTTTCGACAACAAGGACTGTTAGTATTGTGCCCAAAAAGCCAATCATGAGATGATTGTATTTTTGCACATTGAGTCATGATATTTTATTGAGGCATTAATCCAGCAATTATGTTTGTTGTTTTGTTTCTGCGTAACGTAATAAGCATAATTGTAACCCTAGAATAATGATATTCTTAAACGTCCCTAGTCTAGTATTATTGTGGAGCGGGTTGCAATAATACATAATGACTAGCATATGTGGAGACTAATATGAGATATCTAGTCTACATATGGGTACAAGTTGGAGAACTTGTGTACTGGACCGACCCACCATGAGAACACTTCATGGATCGTTATATGAGTGTCATAAGTGATTCTCATAGTGATCTAAGATCATCAAGGTTCCCTAGATGTGAGTCACATACTTTGATACTTTCCTTTGTTGCTCGTAACTGAGTGAACTTGAAGGAGGTCATTGGGTATGTCACATATCATGCGGAGGGATTTGTATGATCAAGATGGGATTTGTCCCTCCTATGTAACCGGAGTCATATCTTCGGGCCTCTTGATAGAGCGAGACTTAGAAAATGCATGGCCATGCTCGGATGAGTTGATATACGATATCAATGTCATCAGTTTAAGTTGGTCTACTCGGTAATCAAGAAACCAAAGATGGGGCTATACGAGAGTGACAAATCCCATGTCTTGTGCTTAGTCTTGATATCTTGGACAAAGGGACAATGGCATAGATCGGTGGTGATCATAAAGGTTTAGTCAATTCATCGACAATCTTGTCACTTGGGTAGCAATGATGTGTTGCTAGACACCGCTCATTGCTTATGATCATAAATGTGATTTATGATCATTGCTAACATGGAAAGAGCCTATTGGGTCGCACACAAAGAGCTATTTGGATCATTAGATTGCATGGGCTAATTATTTGGGTTATGGTTTCACTTTAATTTCATATTAATAATGGGCCCAACAGTTAAGCCATTATTAAGCCCGAAATTAAATCCTAATTGGATTAGGGCTTTGAAACCCATTAGGCCTGGAAGTTGAGTCTCACAATAAATACAACTTTTAAGTGATAAATTCATAGGTCTCCTTGCCCTAGCCTCCCAAAAGGACAGCCGCACTCTTCTCTTGCAATTCCTTGGAGGACGCAAGCTAGCACTGCGAGCGCAAGAGAAACGCATCTGTCAGGACGTGGTGGAAGCGTGGTGATCCCGAGAGGCTCGTGTGGATACCATAGAGAGCCTGAACACGTCAACTATTCAGGTTTTGTGATTCGACTCTACAGTTGAGTGAGAGATCTCAACCGAAAATTAGGTATGAAATTTTCGAACACCCGGTTTACCCCGTTTCACTTGGATCCTGGAGGGTTTCGTTTAAATTCCGCTGCGCTGTTTGGCTCCCGAAACCTAACAGGGACAGCTGGCGAGGGTGGCAGAAGAAGTTTTTCTTCTTGCTGGTCCCCAAGCATTGGAGCCACGTGCAGATCAGATGGGCTTCGGGGACCCTGAAGATTGACGTCGTCGACCCCTAGAAGCTCCTAACTTTGGAGTTGTTTGCTGAGTTCGATAAGTTCGATAGACTTATCCGGGCTGTGGCAGACTGGAACCCCGAGGTTCCTCCGCGTTCATTCTACCCTTTTCCCATCAAGTGGGACCTCATGACCGATGAGGTCCTTTGGGAACTGGGAGTGGTGAATGCGCACAAGAGTGACCCTGGCATGCTCGTGCCCGTTCTTCCAATGAAGAAGGCTTGGATAGTCATGCTCCTTCGGGGCGAAATTTCATATGAGGCTTTTGCCGAAAGTAAGTCACTTTTCCGGGTTTGATATCTGTTTTCCTTTTGGACTTACACTGATATTTTGTCTTTTTTGCAGAGATGGGCGATCAATCCGCTGACTTCTATAAGTCGCTCTTCCTCGGCCAGGCTGAGATTGGGGAGCAAACGTGCAAGAAGGTGTCTGCCAAGAGGAAGAAAACTGCCGACGGACTTTCTAGGTCCAAGAAAGCTAAGGCTGCCACTCCTCCTCCCCTCGAAGATGTGGTTGAGGTGCAAGATCGGCCCCCTGCCCAACCTCCGAGGCCCGTGGATCCTCCTCCGGATCCTGACCTCCTCAGGGCAGCACTAAGCCCCGTTCTTATTGCTAAGACTTCGGCCAAGCAAAGGTCTACTCAGGAGCTCGAAGAGAGCAGAAGGAGGAAGGGGAAGAATGTTCCTGGCGAAGTCCGGGGGGGCAGTCTGAAGACAACGTCGCCAAAGTTCCACCAGGTTGGTTCCTTAGCCACTCCTCTACAAATCTTAGTATTTTTTGCATCTATGATTTTTTGGATGATTGGCTAAGGGATGATGTTTTGACGGAACTTTGGCGTGATATTGCAGAGGACATGCTCGCTGCTCCCTAGATAGAGACTCACGCTCGTCAGAGGACTCTTCAGGATAGGAGGATCCCGTAAGATAAAGTGCCGAGGGAGCCCTTCTGGACATTCACAAAGGACATGAATTTGTTCTCTGAGGATAGCCAGCTGATGGCTCCCTAGATGGCGACGGGGGTGATGACCAATCTAAGTTTTTATCTCCTTCTGATACTTATTCAGGGCCCTTTTTTCCTGTAGCTTTTGGCATATAGCGGATACTTCCGTGCTTGGGCGACAAATCAAACGGAGTCCTGTTCTCGGTCCGAAGATTCTCTGCGCAAGATAAAGGAGTTCTACGCCAAATATGTCCTCAAATACGGTGAGTTGAACAAGATTGCGAAGGAAGACATTGTGAATCTTCGGGCCGAGCTCGCGGCTAGCAAGCAGGAGCTTCTTCTTGACTTCTAAGCCAAGGTCGAAGACCTCGGCTCAAAGTGTGCCGCTCTCTCTTCGGAGAATAAGGCCCTTCGGAAGGAGAACGCTATATATAGCGAGAATCTTACGAAGGTGCTCGCTTTGAATGCCGAGCTCCAAGCTGAGGTTGATTCGCTGAAGAAGAATGAGACTAAGAGCAAAAAGAAGAAGAAGCTGGAGGAGAAGATTGATGCGCTTAAGGCCAAGCTGGCGGCTCTTAGTGCCGAGAAGGATCAGACCGAGTAGATGTCGAAGATGTCTTACCAAGACGGCTTCTGCTTGGCGCGCCACCAGGTCCTTGCTCAGCACCTTGAGCTTGACCTTTCTTACCTGTCTGCCTTAGACTTCCCCAAAGAGCCCAGGTGCACATGGTCTAAGATCGAGTTTCTCAATCTCCCTCCGGTTGGACCTGTGCCTCCGACTGAGCCACCTAAAGATGATAATGTCAGAGAGACGCCGGATGCCCCTGCTCAGCCATAGGCTTCTTCTTTCTTTCTTGTACTCCTGCTGCTTTGTACTTTTTTGCCTTAAGGTTTTTAATGAAGATTTTTTCTCCAATCTCCATTCTTTCATCCAAATTCGAGTCATCAGAAGTTAGTGTAATTCTAAGTATGCATCTTTGGCGGACGCTTGCGCCTACATTTTCGAAAAGAGTCATTTTAGAATTTTTCCGTATTTTGCCTAGTTTTTAGACTCCATCAAGGAGTTTGTTCCAAAAGGAAAACCATTAAGGAACATTTCTCCAGTAACGCGGCCATATTCGGCATGTATTTTCATTGACGACTTCAGGGAGGAGTAGTTACAAGTTTTCTTTGAAAAAATGTCTAAGTATAGAATTTTTTCAGAGAGTCTGAATGCCAAGTATTTTTCAACTCTACTCCCTCGGTGTCACCCAATTTATTGACCCCTGGGCAAACTTCGTCGAGGACCAAATAAGGGTCACTCCAGTTTGCCCGAAGTACCCCTTCTGATGGCCTTCGTGGCTTAAATTTGACCTTTTGGAGAACAAGGTCTCCTTTTTTTATCTCTTTTCTTCTTATGTGTAAGTTAGCAGCGTGAGCTATTCTTTGTTGGAAAGCCTTCCTTCTTAGTTCGGCCATTTCACGGTGCTCCTTGGCGAGGTCCAGTTTTGTTCTCAAGTCGAGATCATTTCCTCCTTTGTCGAACACTTGTGTTCTTACCGAAGGCTGTATGACCTCAATAGGGATAATGGCCTCTGTCCCGTACATGAGCGAGAAGGGAGTTTTCCCCGTAGCTCTTCGGGGAGTCGTACGGTAGCTCCACAGCACACTTGGGAGCTCTCCTGGCCATTTCCTCTTTGCCTCTTTTAGTTTTTTCTTCAAGCCATCCTTTATTGTCCTGTTGGATACTTCGACTTGCCCGTTACTTTGAGGGTGGGCTACTGGAGCAAAATGCATTTTTATGCCGAGGTCAGCCGTGAATTCCAGGAATCCTCTATCCGTAAACTGAGTTTCATTGTCGGCCACTATTACCCTCGGTATGCCAAATCGGCATACGATGTTCTTCCATACAAAATTTTGGGCATCCTTTGTCGAGATTAATGCTAGTGGTTCTGCTTCTATCCACTTAGTGAAGTAGTCCACTGCGACAATGCAGAACTTTACCCCACCGGGCGCATTTAGAAGAGGCCTGATGAGGTCAATACCCCATATGGCAAAGGGACAGGGATAATTTGCTGAAGTTATTCTTTCTGAAGGTAACCTTTGGATGTTGGCGTGCTTTTGGCAATTGTCACATGTTCGGAAAAATTGCCTTGCATCTTTCCTCAAGGTAGGCCAGAAGTATCCTTGGCAAAGTAATACTCCAGCAAGGGCGTTTGTTCCTATATGGGAGCCACAGGCTCTTCTGTGGACTTCTTCGAGTATTGTTTTGACATCATCTTCGCTTACACATTTTTGCAGGGGGCTGGCATACCCTTGTCTGTATAGTTCTTCTCTAATGAGGAAGTACCTTCCCGAGCGCTTTCGTACTCTTGCGGCCTATTTGGGATTCTTAGGGAGTTCCGAAGTTGCTAGAAACTTCTTGATGGGGTCTTGCCATCCTTCCCCCAAGGTTTCTACGCACATTAATTCTATACTGGGTTGCTTCAGCACTTTGGTGGGTTCCTTGGATTTGGCCAAGGTGTCGGCTTGGGTATTATCACTTCGGGGCACGTTCTTTATGTGTACCGAGTCAAAATCTCCAATGAGTTTCTAGACAAGGTCGTGATATTTTGCCAAGGTTGGATCCTTTGCCGCGCACTCTCCCTACGTCTTCCGGACTATTAACTGTGAATCACTGTGGGCCATAAGGTTTTTAATGCCGACTTTTCTGGCCATCTTTAGTCTAGCTATGAGGGCCTCATACTCGGCGATGTTATTGGTAACATTAAAACCGAACTTGATTTCTTTAGAGGCTTCCATGCCTTCGAGCCCCCGAAGGACTATTCTAGCTCGCTGATGCTCTGCGCCTAACGCTCCATCGACAAAGAGCTTCCATCTTGGATCAACCTCAGCTCAATCCTCCGCGACGGCTTCAGCATTTTTTATCTCAGGGATTTCGGCAATGAAGTCTGCCAGTGCCTAAGCCTTTATTGCTCTTCTAGGTTCGTAAGTAATGTCATATTCTCTGATTTCGATGCACCATTTTGATAATCTTCCCGAATGCTCCACTTTTTTCATCACATCGTGTTGGGGCAGGTTACTTCGGACGGTGATGGCATGTCCTTGAAAGTAGGGTCGCAATCTTCTGCCTATGAGTACTAAGGCGTAGATAGCCTTTTGGAGCAATGGGTATCTGGTCTCGGCACCATGTAGGGACTTGCTTACATAATATATCGGCCATTGCCTCCCACCTTCTTCTTTTACTAGGACCGAACTCACCGCTTTTTCAGTGACCGCGAGGTAGAGGATGAGAGGCTCTCCCTCCCGAGGTTGCCGAAGTGTTGGCAGGTGGGTCAGGAAGCTTTTAAGCTCATCCCAAGCTTTCTGGCATTCTGTGTTCCATGGATGCTCCTGCGTCCCGGAGGTGTCGACGCCCTTGGGGACTTTGGTGAGTACTTTGAAAAATGGACGACATTGGTCGCCGTACCTGGAGATGAATCTACTAAGGGAGGTGATTCTTCCGATAAGCCTTTGTATGTCTTTGATGGATGTAGGTGTTCGGAAATTTAGCAGGGCTTTGACTTTTTCAAGGTTAGCGTCTATTCCCCTTTTTGATACCATAAACCCGAGAAACTTTCCTGCACTTACTCCGAACACACACTTTTCGGGATTAAGACGTATGCCGAACTCCCGAAGCCGTTGGAAGGTTTCGGCTAGGTCGGTGATATGATTACCAGGCATTTTTCTCTTGACTATTATATCATCAACGTATACTTCCATATTTCTCCCAATCTGTGAACCGAATACCTTGTTCATCAGCCTTTGATAGGTGGCCCCTACGTTTTTAAGCCCGAAGGGCATTCTGACGTAGCAGTAGGTGCCCATTTCCGTGATGAAGGCTATTTTTTCTTCGTCCTCGAGGTTCATCCGAATTTGATGATATCCGCTAAATGCATCATGGAAGCTGAGAAGCCCGTATTCGGCGGTTGCATCTACCAACTGGTCTATGGCTGGCAAAGGGTAATAATCTTTTGGGCAGGCGTCATTCAGATTTCGAAAGTCGATGCACATTCGGAGTTTTTAACTTCCCTCTTTCGTGGCAATAACCACATTACTGAGCCATTCGGGGTATTTTACCTCTCTTATTACCCTGGCCTCAATGAGGCGATTAACTTCGGCTTTAACAAAGGAATTCTTGTGAGCCGATAAACTCTGTTTTTTCTGCCGAACTGGTCTAGCGTTTGGTTGCACTCTAAGATTGTGGTGAATTATGCTGGGGTCGACCCTAGGCATATCCTTCGGCGAGTAGGCAAATAGATCTTTGTTCATACACAAGAAGGATACAAGCCTCTTTTTGTCTTCCTCGGCCAGTTTTTTCCCGATTCGGGTGTTTCGGCCAGGGATCAACTCTACATCCTCTGTTTCTATTTTTTTTAGGCTTTCAGTTTCCTCCTCTATTGTTTCCCCATCCATCGAGACCATTTTTTCTTTTTCCGAAGTCTGTATTTGGATCTTTGCTGGGCTTTGTCTGGCCTTTGTGAAGACCTTTCTGACTTCGGCTTGGTCAATGAAGATCTCTGCGTCTCCGTCTTTGGTAGCGAAAGTGACCGTTAAGTACTTTACGTCCTCCGGGCGAATGTGGAAGTTGCCCTAAGTCTGCCTTCCGAGGATAGCATTGTAAGCTAACGGCACATCAATGACTATAAATCTCATCCTGTCGGAGGCAATTAACTCTTCCTGGCTGTGGGGTGAGACCTTTTTCAGCATCAAAGGCAGGTCAATATAGTCGAGGACTGGAAGTTCGGAAGGTCCGACGCCGAAGGTGGGGGAGCTGACTGGGCTAAGATCGCTTCTCGGAATGCCTAAGTTAGTCAACAGATCAGAAAAGATGACGTCGGTGTTTGAGCCGTCATCGAGGAGTACCCTTTTGGCATCCTAGTTTCCTATCCTTACCATGACAAGGAGTGGATCGTCGTGGGGGAACTTTACTGTAGACCCATCTCTATGAGTGAGTCTGCTTGGGGAGTTCCCGTACTTCATTACGGAGATTTCTCTTATCTTCTTCTTTCTTTCAGCCGAGGGTATCCCGGTAGTGATGGTTTGGATAACTCCTGCTGATGGTGGCAGATTTTTTCGAGGACTTTGGTCCCAATGTCTGTCCGAGTCATATTCTTCATCGTCCCCCCTCATTTGTTCTTCCTTCCTTCCTTTTGGGGAAGGCATCCGCAAGTATCGACGGAGTTGACCCTATTTGATTAGGGACTCGATATATTTCTTCAGCTGGAAACAATCTTCGGTGTCATGGCCATGGTCCCGGTGAAACTGACAAAATTTCTTCATGTTTCTTTTGTTTTCCGAGGTCATGGCCTTTGGTCTTAGGACTGTGGTCCCTTGCCTTTCTAGCGCCATAAGGATGCTAGCTCTTGTGGTATTTAAGGGGGTGAATGTCATGGGCTTTTCCCCCTTTTCTTTAGGGGCCTTTCTCCCTTGTTCTGATGTCGAGGCTGATGGCTGGGCCCTTCGGCACGAGGGTGCTCTCCTTTAGGTCCTCCCATCCTGAGTTCTTCGGCCATCCTATGTTATTCGGCCCTCCTATAGAACTCCCCAAGAGTTTCTGGGGGGTCTTTGGAAAACTCATAGAATAGTTGGGAGTCCCTCCGAAGTCCTCTGACCATCGCAAGGATGCGAATTTCTGGTCAAAAGTCGGGCACGCTCAGCGCTTCTCGGTTAAACCTCTCAACGTAGTCACGAATGGTCTCCCCCCCTCGCTGAGCTATGTCGAACATTTGTACTGGCATTTTGGCAGTTGGTCTACTACCGATGAACTGTTGAGTAAAGGCAGTGGATAGCTCTTGAAAGCTTAGCAAGCTTCCATGGGCCAGAGTTATATCATGTCGTTGCTGGACCCGAAAGTGTTACTTTGAAGCACTTATTGAGCATAGCGTCATCCGCGCCATGGAGTACCATGATTCGCTTGTACTTCGTCAGGTGCGCTTGAGGGTCACTTCGTCCGTCATACGTTTCTAGGCGAGGTACCCTGAAATCGCTAGGCATGGGTGCCTCCACCACCTCGCGCACGAAAGGTGACTCTTCTCCATGAAAGGTGACTCTTCTCCCGTGTAAAAGTCAGACAGCCTGGACCAGACTAGTTTTCGGGAGATTTGTCTCTCGACTTTCTCTAGTTTCCCCAGGATTGTTTCCATAAGGACAACCGTGTTGACTTCTCCCTGCTGCCGCTTGTTCGCCGGTAATGGCGAATTCCTCCTTCTCCTTGGGGAGCGACTTCGTCGAGGAGAAGACGGGGACCTTCGGTAGGGGGACGCACTCCGTTGGCAGGAGGCCCTAGTCTCTTTTGGGGCTCCCCTCCTGGTAGGCTGTACCTCTCGTTTCCTGTTGATGAGGCATCAAGGGAATCCCCGCTCCCTGAACTTTGGTGGGTGGACCTCGAACTCCTTTCCCGACGAGCAGCCGAGGGCGAGGCCCTTCAGACCAGAGGAGGTTGGGGCAACCTCTGATCAAGCTGTTGAGTCATTTCGGAGACGATGGAGCATTGGAAGTCTCATAGGAAGCCCATTATCACAGTTACAGGGCGGTCATCCTCCAGCACAGAAGTCTCTGCCACAAGCGGAGTGGTCGCCGGCTGAGCCTTGAGCGCAGGGGGATCTTGGAATCCCTTTGTCCTTTGAGCGCCGAGTCTCTACGACGGCGACATGGGAAAGAATTCCCACAGACGGCGCCAAATGGTGCCCGGCGGCAGTTTCGTCATGTGACATGGTAAGAGCGAGGGGGACTTCCGATGGAGGAGAGCGCCTGAGGAGGAGATTTCCCAGGGGAGGGTACCTGAAATGTTTGGAAGACAAAGGTTAGGAGGTCCCCGGAGTGTGTTTCCGGGGAGGAGCCTCCGACGCCCAAGTCAGTACTTAGGAGATATGGAGGTGATAGAGAGTGGAGAAGTATGGTCTCTCATGCTCAACCACTTTACCTGGGGTGTTTACCGAGTATCTATAGAGGAGCGAACAGTAGTAGTTCTCCTCATGTGACCATCCCAAATTGTGACACGTGTTCGGTAGGATGCGATCCACGTCTTCGGGGAACAAAGGGACACCCAGCCGATCATAGGCCACCTGACTAGGAGCCTAGGCAACCTGGGAGTGGCGTACTAGGGTGTCTCTGCAAGCGGCGTCAGAACATGTCTGGGGGCGACGTGTCGGGGATGTGTCAGAGGCTCCTTAATTGCTCCTGTCGTACGTTCTGAGGTTACTCTAGTATCACAGGAGTATGTTTCCTGAGGGTGGTCTTTCTCAGGGATACCCCCACTTCTGAGGATGGTTTAATCATCCCCCCGAGGTTGGCACTGTCATTTCCTGGAACGGAGGATTGCTGAGGTCGGATTAGGGAGGTTGAACATCCTTCTTTCCATGGCAGGTAGTTTCTCTGCCGAGGTTGGTACTTTGTCCGAGTCTGGGGGTCCGGAAGGTGATGGGCACTTCGGCTATCAAATGTTAAGATTGAAAAAAAGATAGATAACCAACTAAGGACTAGTGCTCAATTTGATTAATTCAGATCATTGAAGGTATGCAAGGATGGTAAAGTTTTCTAAAAAGTTAATGCTTTCGTAGGGCCTTATAGGTTGTTGATTGAAGATTCTTGGTTCAGATGAACTTTCAGTGTAACCAATAAGGGATTTATATTCTACATAGATCTTTAAATGTTGTCCGACCTGTGTTAGTTTGTTCAACATTGGAGTTTGAACTTTGTGTAATGAATAAGGGTTTATACTTTGTACTTTTAGCTTTACTTTGTGAAATGGTTTTGTTGTACGCAAAATCTACTTGAATTTGTATTATTCCCTGTTTTTTTTTTTTCATTTCAGTGGCGTAATAGCAGGGTGCAGGGGGTGCCACCAAACTTCTGAGAAAAGATGGTATTGTATGTAAGTCCATATATTTTTGACATTAGGGGATGTAAGTTAAATTACAAAAATTTCCCCTAAGTTATTGCAATATTTATACTTTAGTGTCTTAAAAGGATGCATTTATCTCTCTCCAAAAGTCACAGAGAGCATGGTCCATTAAGATGGTTGGCCTAAATGCTTTCATTGACTTTCTAAGTGTCATAATTGTGCAAATCGACCCTTGAATTGACATGCTCAGTCTAGTTTTTGTAAATAGAAAATTGTCTTTTGAAATTCTAAGAAGTGAGACATGAAAACAAAAAATCTTTTTATTCGGGAAGTTTACGTCGACCACTAACGAGTTAGCTCATGATTTTGGAATATCCTTGATAAAAAAAAAAAGAATAGATGCCAATAAAGAAATAACTAAAAAGGACTCATAATTGGATTAATTTTTATATCCTAATAAAAAAATTTAAAGCATTTTTCTTACGAATATAGAAGTAATTGTTGTTTCTTATTGGCGATAATAAGTGAAAATTTAGTATGATTTGTTATTTTATTATAATGTTTATGTGCGCTTAGATCTTAAACATCATGCATTTGCTCTAAAATCCTAGCTATGCCACTTAACAAAAATCTTTCAGCTCGATTAAAAGCCTTGAATCCAATTGCTCTCTCCCGTTTAGAAGATATATGCCCATAAAATCAACTCATGATTTATTATTAGATAATAAGTTATCTATTAATCACATGCACTTTTGGATGTTATGTGACATATGTGAACTTATATTACATGTATAGTGATATATGTAAAATAATGATATAAAAATGTCATGATAAGCCTATGTGTAATGTATGGTTCTCATTGGTATAAGACATCATGAGAATGTATCCAAAGGTTAAGTAAGAAAATCAAACTGATAATGGAGATTATAAAAAATGAGACTTGATTTTATTATCTTATAACCTTGAAGCTTGGTTCACAACCTATGAGCATAGGATGGGCATAATGTTCATAAAAGATTGTCCCATGATTACTATAATAAGTGATAAGATAATGTATTTCAAATTATCAGAGTGAAGACTCTTAATACATGTGAGTATTTATGGAGACAAATATTGAATAGGACCAAAGGTTAGAACTCTTAGGCTTATAAACTGTCAAGAAAAGAGTTTGAGTTATATTAATTTATAGACTTGATAATGTTATAAACATTATATGATGATTATGTGATTTTCATATATCAACCAATGATGCCTATTATATGATATACATGAATATGTTGGATTGCATAATTAACATAGTAACATTCACAGTTATTTAATAAGGAATTCACTACTCCTATAGTAGGAGAGAACATTTGAAAATTATGTCTCAGTGATTTTGGATTAAAAATCCACCAGTGGACAATTTAGAAAATGCTTTATTAAATATTATTTTGGTATATGAAATTATACATATGTGATATACATATTTCAATTGTTTACTAAATTTTTTTTATATCCAAATCCTATGAAGATATAAGTATATGAGTTTCTAGATGACAGTGCCTTAATGGGAACTGGTAGGTCTAATTTAGAACATATGTAAATATTAGTTTGTGAATGGAATAATATAAAGTATATGGGTACTCTTGAGAAAGTCTTCAAACTCCTAGTTGATTTTGGAATATCGTATAAAATAGAGTACTGATTTGTAAACAATAAATTAGTCTAGGTCTAATTTAACAAGATAAGGAGATCCCAATGGGTCTCATGCCACATTCTAATCTCTTCTAATGTTTGCCTATAAATAAGAGTTTTGAAAGTCGCAAATTATTAGAACTACAACATAGCACAAGGAATGTACATGAGTTTCTCTCTATTGGCCCAAGTGCAACCAAGAAGGGGGTGAATTGATTGCTTTAAAAACTTTTGCAAAATGAAATTTTATAACCAAATTTACTTAAACAAATATCAATAATAAATCAAGCAAGTGTGAGGAAAATATAAAGCAAAATATAAAGAGAGACAAGGAAAGAGTGCACCGGGATTTATAGAGGTTCAACTCCACCAACTGAAGTCTACACCCTCTCCTCAAGCTTGCCTACTTGAGAGTTCCTCCACTATATCTTGATCAAGATTACAATGGTGTTTTTTTCAAGGTTCACACCCAACTAATTTCTAGTTTTCCCCAATGCTCACTAGAAACCACTCCTTAGTTTTCATCAAGGCTCACTAGAAACCATTCCATGCTTAAGAGATTCTAAGACTTGAAATGTTTGTAAACTCACAAGTTCACACAATACCACTCTTGCTAAATATACAAGTGAAAGCACAGCCACAACAATGAATTTCTCAAAATAAGCTCTTTTTCTTGGATTTGATGATAAATCCATGATCTTATGGGAAAGTGATGTTCCCAAAGTGTTTCTCCATATTTTTATACTCATTCGGGGGCAAGGAGACCATTAGAAAACAGCTAGATTAGTATGAAAAGGTTCAACAAATTCTGGTAACCGTTGCTCTGTTTTGTTGTCCAAGAAAAGTTCTACATTTCATGTTAAGTTCTGGGTTTAGCGCGTAAACTCGATTTCGTCCTCCAATGGTAAAAAATGGCTAGAGACAGGTCATTAAAATATCTGCAAATTAGTCCAGGTGGCGTCCTCTAATTCATCCAAGTCATATTTCAAATTTGGGTTGAAATCGCGTCAGTTAAAGAATTTGGGAAAAAGCTTTCAGTTTTGTAATTAACAGGTTAAACTTGGAATTTAACACGTTGCCTGATGTCTCAAAAATAGACAGCAGCTCCAGACTGCTGATTAAACCATTTTAACGCATTAAGGCATAACCTTGGGAGCTGGATAGACTTAGATGATACAAAGACATGTTAAATTGTTTCTTTAATGGATTAAACATGAAACAACTTTGAAACGCTTGTCATTTTCTAAATCAAACTTGATTCAAATACTACCATATTTTGATGACCTAACTTTTCTTCAAAATCAAGTTTCCTCAATAAACTTTAAACCTATTTTTTGAAATAACACTTGAAATACTTGGAAATTAAGTACAAGTTTAACAAATCTATTTTGGTCCAATAAAATGAGATTAAGCACACTAAAACAATACACTTGTCATCATCAAAATTAAACATTTACTTGGAACAAATCCAACAATCTCCCCCTTTTTGATGATGACAAAATAACCTTTCAAAAAAACACATATAACATCTAAACAACAATGATTCACCTTTCAAAAAATACATATAACATCCAAACAATAAGCATAAATAGTATTCTCCCTCTTTATTAAATATTCTTTAATTTTATCTCTCATTCTTTTTGTCATGATAAAAAAGACATATAAATCATTAAAACAAATCATGAAAAATTCTCACTATCACATGCAACAAGCTCCCCCTTAATTAAAGCATATAAAAAAATTTCTCCCCCTTTATAAATCAACAAAATAGCTAAATATCAACTAATAGGCTAGCAACATAATAATTTTTATTCAAATTCATATCACCAAAATATTAGAACAAATCCACAATGATCATGGTAACATAAAACACATAACATATCTTTCAAGAATTATGAATAACTCATATATACTCATCAAGCAACATACCACAACCAAATAACTCAATGCACCAATAATTACCATTAATCAATAAGAAATCAATAATGTTACCACATTAGAGCTTTAATCTCAAGCATTTGTCATTGTGCTTCAAGTCCCAATTCCCTTATGCTTGAAGCTTCATGTAGAATCATTCTTTGATTGCTCTATACTCTAGCACCCTACATGAGATTTCAAGTTTTGATTTTTGGTACCCAAATTTCTTTGGGTCCTTGAAAGTTAGCTCCAATAATTTTAGTTCCTTTAAGAACCCATACCAATTTATAGCCAATAGAAACTTTTCCTTTTTTAACTATGCATTCGTAAGAATATTGTCCTTTCTACCATAAGTATAGCATGTTATAAATGAACTACTCATAGATTATGAAGATGCACTAATAAACCTATTTTCAAATTTCTTTTCCTTAAATAAAGGATCATAACCTATACCCACTTTTTCATAAACACTTTTTTGAGTATTAAGCAATAAATCAAGGTTTTCTTTACCTTTAACAAATTTAGACAAAGATTGGGTGAGATCAAGGTTCTCCCTTTTTAGTTTATTTCTTTCATTAGTCAAGGAAGCATTTAATGCTTTCAATTCACCTAGTTGTTTAGCAAGTTTTTGGGAATCCTTGTAAAGAGCATTGAAAGTATTTTGCAATTCTAAGTATTCACTACCTATGGATATGTATGAGCTAGAAGAGTCATTTAAGTAGTTGTTTACCTCATCTTCCTCCTTTTCCATAAGACATAGATAGGGGTAGCTTTGATTTGTTAAGGAGGCTTTATCTTCATCTATCATTAAGCACAAGTTGACATTTTCATTTGAATCACCTGAAGTTGAACTTTCACTTGAAGATTGGTCACTATCACTCCATGTCTTTATGTCCTTTCCATTTTTCTTCTTACTTCTTTTCTTTTACTTCTTGTACTTCTTTTCTTGTTTAATGGACAATCAAATTGTAGATGCCCGGGCTCCTTGCAATTGTAGCAAATCATATCATCCTTCTTCTTCCCATGCTCTTCTCTCTTGAAATTTTTGCTTCTTGATTTTTTAATCATCTTGCTAAACTTCTTTGCTAAGAGAGCCTCATTAATGTATCCATTTTCACTTGATGATGAGTTGTCCTTTTGAATCTTCAAAGCCATTGACTTATTTTTCTTGATGAATCTTTCCTCAACAAGCTCTTTCATCTCATAAGTCAACAACTTTCCAAAGCGCTCATCCACATGCATGATTTTGATGCTCCCTCCTTCATTGATGGCGTCAACTATGCTCTTCCATGATAAACTTAGGCTCCATAAGATTTTTTTCACAAATTCTTCATTTGTATATTCCTTCCCAAGTAACTTGAGTGGTGTTAGGATCTCATTGAATCTCCTAAACATGTCCTGGATGCTTTCATTTGGCTTCATGGTGAACAACTCATAAGCTCTCACAAGCATGTGCATCTTGGTGTCCTTGGCTTATGAAGTTCCTTCATATGTCACCAACAACTTGTTCCATATTTCCCTAACATCATTACAAGAAGAGACTAAATTGAACACATCGGGGGTTAGTGCACAATATATAATATTCATAACTCTAGCATTCATAGTGCATATAGCATCATCATCCAATTTGAATTCTTTTGAATCTTTTGGTACTTGTTTACCATTAACTATTTTCAAAGGAATATTAGGACCATCTTTGATAATTCTCCATAAAGCATAATCAATAGATTTAATATGAATCACCATCCTAGTTTTCCACCAATTAGAATTTGAAGAATCAAACAATAGTGGCCTAGATATACTTTGCCCCTCAAGATGCATAAAACTAATGGTTGCCATGGATCTTTTGATTTTAAAACTGCAAGGTTTTGAAAACAAAAATCACTAAGCTCTGATACCAATTGTTGGCCCAAGTGCAACCAAAAGGGGGGTGAATTGGTTGCTTTAAAAAAATTTTCAAAATCAAATTTTACAACCCAATTTACGTAAAGAAATATCAATAATAAATCAAGCAAGTGTGAGGAAAATATAAAGCAAAATATAAACGGAGACAAGGAAAGAGTGCACCGAGATTTATAGAAGTTCAACTCCACCAATCGGAGTCTACATCCTCTCCTTAAGCTTGCCCACTTGAGAGTTCCTCCACTATGTCTTGATCAAGATTACAATAATGTTTTTTTTCAAGGTCCACACCCAACCAATCTCTAGTTTTCTCCAAGGCTCACTAGAAACCACTTCCTAGTTTTCATCAAGGATCACTAGAAACCACTCCACACTCAAGAGATTCTAAGACTTGAAATGTTTACAAACTCACAAGCTCACACAATAGCACACTTGCTAGATATACAAGTGAAACGACAACCACAACAATGAATTTCTCAAGATAAGCTCTTTTCTTAGATTTGATCATGAATCCTTGATCTTATGGGCAAGAGATGTTCCCAAAGTGTTTCTCCATGTTTTTATACTCATTTGGGGGCAAGGAGACCATTAGAAAGCAGCTGGATAAGTATGAAAAGGCTTCACAAATTCTGGTGACCGTTGCTCTGTTTTTTCGTCCAAGAAAAGTTTCAGATTTCAGGTTAAGTTATGGGTTTAACACACTAAACTTGATTTCATCCTCCAACGGTCAAAAACGGTTAGAGACAGGTCATTAAAATATTTGCAAGTCAGTCCAAGTGGCGTCATTTAATTCGTCCAAGTCATATTTCAATTTTGGGTTGAAATCGCATTAGTTGAAGAATTTGGGCCGAGGCTTTCAAATTTGCGATTAACAGGTTAAACTCGGAGTTTAACACGTTGCCTGATGTCTCAAAAATAGACAGCAGCTCCAGACTACGGATTAAACCATTTTAACGCGTTAAGGCATAACCTTGGGAGCTGGATAGACTTAGGTGATACAAAGACATGTTAAACTGTTTCTTTAATGGATTAAACATGAAACAACTTAGAAATACTTGTCATTTTTAAAATCAAACTTGATTCAAACACTACCATATTTTGATGACCTATTAACTTTTCTTCAAAATCAAGTTTCCTCAATAATTGTAAAACCTATTTTTTGAAATAACACTTGAAATACTTAGAAATGAAGCACAAGTTTAACAAATCTATTTTGGTTCAATAAAATGAGATTAAGCACACTAAAATAATACATTTGTCATCATCAAAATTAAATATTTACTTGGAACAAATCCAACACTCTCCATTAGATAAATCACATCAGGAGCAAACTGTGGTGGAACAGGGCCCTAGTGCCCTAAATTGCTAACACTGGTAGGTTCTTAGAGAACTATGATCCCACTTAGGTTACAATTGGCTAGTTATTACTTGTGAACTATCTTCAATCATTTCGTGCAACTAGTTACTTAGCCTACCCTGCATAGGAAATATGCATGCATTGTCCTGGCTATGTGATAACAATTAAACTAAAATATCATTGAAAACAGTTCCGCGGCAATTAACAAAAACATAATTCAAAACAATCCAAGACATAAAACTTTAGTTGCTTTAACTTTAAGTAACAACTATGTGCATGTATCTCAAACTCATATGCACTCAAATGTAACCCTAGTGTTATACACACCAATGGACACTAGTAGAGGCGATTTATGTATGAAATTACCATACATATAAAAGAAGTAACTTATATCTACTAAAATCCATCATTAGCTCTTTACCCAAGCAAGCTAGCTTCAAGTGATGAGCCACACTTTCCTTGTACTTACTTAGCCTCAAACTGTAAGGCAAACACTTTGGTCAGTACTAGCTTATTTCATAAGTAACTTAGAAACTTGGAGTTTCCTACTTAGAGAATACCTTCAATTCAATAAAACTAAGCTTTAACAGCTGCCTCTTACCAACTGTTAAGCTCGACTAGTTCACTTAATACCTGCACAACACTTAAGGGGTGACTACTACTCGGTAAGGGATTTAGTGCTTGCAGGGAAAAACAATGCAAGCATACAAATATATGCATATATATAAAATGCAAACAAAACAAGCAAGCAACCGGCATAATCAGAAACAAGAAAAGAACAACAAATAATGCAAATGATGGATGGATGGATGGATGGATTGATGGATGAAATATGTGCATGCACATACACCTTGGACTTCCTTACACCCGTAGGTGCTAGACTTGCCATGAGCTCTTGTGGCTGGAGTACTTAGATATTGGCCCTCGTATCCTATGCTAGCACTTAACTAACCCCATGAAGTCCTCTTACGAGCACCTTAGAGTAAGTCATCACTTACTCAAAGCTTGCCCACCTTGACGGGCTACTTAGAGTAAGTCACCGCTTGCTCCCTCTTTACCCGTCTCTTCCCTTAACTTATTGTGCAAGGTAGCTGCCTTATGTGATTCAACTTACCAAGATCTTCGAGCTTAACTTAGGGCCCCTTAGTGGCTTACTTACCAAACCATAAAGTTTGGTTGGGATCTTCTTAGGTTTCCTTTTCATTTCCCAAAGGTCTGAGACCTTCCACTTGAGCCAACGAAGAGTCTAAAACCTGCCTTAATCCCCTTAATGCTCACTTGGCAACTTAGGCACTTTAACCCCCTTAGCCACCATCACTTACCCTTCCTTAACCACCATCACTTACCCTTCCTTAACCACACCACTTAGCTACCACCTAAATAATGCATAATTCCCAACTTAGGAATGAGTTCTAGACCCAGTTGAGGCTACGGAATATCTTAAATTAGCCTAGGGATGATAACCAAAAGTTTGAGATATCCTTATGATGGCCTGAGCTTGAGGGACTAATGCCTTGGCGGCGCCGTCGGTGATGCGTCGCCAAAGGCATCAATGCTCTGGAATCCTGACGTCTAACGGTGATGCGTCTCGCCAAATGGCATCACCAACGGCGACGCATCGCCAATGCATTACAGCATTGCGCGACAGTGTGCGAACTTGCACGAAAGTTGCTCAAACTTTCCCATCCCAAGGCCAATTCACATAGGTCTTGTTTCTACTTCATTCCCACTCATTACACTACATTTTTATTCATTATTGGAGCTGAATTAACTTAAATCCCTTACCTCAAATCATCCTTAAAGCAGGAAACAAGCAATGAGCACATTCGAGCTCCAACGAGTTCCTTTGAGTTCCAAGCTTGAAATCAACCAAATTGGACACCAAGAACATGAAGTTAAGACCATTTCTAACCATTTAATAGGTTTAGAACTAACCCACAAGGATCAAAGTTGTTTACCTTTGGGTTTGAACCAAAAACTTGCAAGAACAACTCCAAATGCACCAATTCCACCAAAAATGAGCTAAGGGCTTGTTGGGATAGCTTCGGGACCTTTAATTTCCATGGAAACTTGAGTGATTTGGGAGGTTTAGAGGTGGAGAGCTATCAAGGAAAGAGAGCTATGAAAATGGCAAATGGGGGAGATGATGAATAGTTCTATCTCCTTCATTTATATAGTCAACCGCTTTTCCATTTGACACTTTGGCCCTCAAACTTAACTTTTATTCACTTAGGCCACTTAAACACTCCCCACTCCATAACTCCTTGGTCCTAAAGAAAGGTTTTCTTTACCCAAATACTTTGTCTTTAAGTCACTTAAGCCATTATAAAACATAATAGCTCAATTTCTCACTTAGTGCATTTTTCACCCTTAACTTTTACGTTTGGTTCAAATGGCTATAACCACTTATGGTCTTAAATCAACTAGCTCAAAACACTTGCACGAACCTAATTTTTTTGAAATTACGATCATGCCACTAACTTGGGCCAAAATTACTATCTTGCCCCATTCTTGCCCTTTAGGTGCCAATTGCACTTTAGAACTCAATTTAACCTTACTTAGCTAACTTTCCTTGCTTAATAAAACTTATTTGAGAAAAATAACTTGGAATTTACTTACCTCAACATTTAATATAGAGGAAATACTAGAAGAGCCTTTACACAAACGGGAACAGCAAGGGATTAATGCATGCAATATTTGGAGATTTTGTGCTTATGGAATTCAAAAATGAGGTACTCATGTAATTTTTCGTATAATTTGATCTTGGTACATGCTAATTGATAACATCGAACTCCCTAAATACCCCAACGGTGGTATCAGAGCACGTTGTGATTGTATGATAATTTGATTTTGTGTGCTATGAAAAATAATTTTGGTGTATTGTTCATGGTTATGAACACAAACACAAAAAAACACACAGTGATTCTTTGTTGCAATCTGCATGTATTTGTTGTTTTGATGTTTCTGACAATTTTTGGAGTACGCATTAGCATTGAAACAGATTTGGACTTGGAACGAAAGTGTCTCATTCATGTAACTTGAGAGTTTTCCTTTGTATCCGATTTACTTCCGCAACTCCCTGGCCATCATCGTTCGTTAATATCACCAATGCATGGCTCGATTCTCTGGAGTATGAAACGGAGATCAAAATTGCTATGCTTTGGCCGATTAGTCATATTTGGTTTGGTTGAATTTTTTATTTGTATCAAACTTAGGTTTTGAAATTGTTCAAGAACCCTAACTCTAATTCTTGTAATTGGATGTTGTTGATGCAAAATCGGACAGTGAGCATGTGTTGATGATGATCTTCAGTCTTGGAGGAGTAGAACCCCTCTACTTTCATTTATGCTCCTTGGTGTTTAAGCCGTCAGTGTGTATTACCATCAAATCGTGAGAGCTGTGCAATGCCAGTCATTAGAGATGGCACCAGCCAACCAAGGGGACATCGCCGGTGGGTTAGCTAGTGCCTTAGCGACCTCATCACGCTTTCTGTAGCTGGCAATGGCGGTTCCAGGCAACCAAATTAGAAATGTAAATTAGAAATGTATGTTCCAATTATATAAAATAATTGCTATGAAATGTATGCTCCAATTAAAAAAATTAGAAATGTATGTTCCAATTATATAAAATAATTGCTATGAATATTACTCATGTTCGTGCAAAGGTTGCAAAAGGTTTTTCCAATTCTTCGGTAATTGAGAAAATAAATTATATTTTGAATTGTTCAAAATAGAAAATTAATTCCTCCCAATAAAGAGGGACAAAATGATCCTAGAAGAACTAGAGTGAGATTTGGTCCAAGATATACCAAATTCAGATGATCCACGTAGCTCAGTTTGGGTTTGATTCAACCAACGAATGTAAGGTTCTTTGGCTCTCTAAAACACATCCAACAGCTGTAATTTCTTTGGCTTACAAAGCTTGGATGTTCTTGGAGCCAAATATAATTATTTACCTAAGATTCAAAGCTATGTTTACTCTGGTCCCTTCATTTCAAGAAATTCCAGAATTGTATATGATACAATTGTTGAGAATAAAATTGTTTTATTTCGTGAGAGTTTGTTTATTCATTTAAATTGGATTTAAATGTTACTCATTTGATAAATATTTTATAATTATTTGATAATTAGAGGGAATTCAATTTATTAATTTAAAATGAGATTTAAATGTTACCTTTATTTAGGATTGATTAACTGAAGTTTGATTTCTAGTTTTTCAATTGTGTGATAATTGATAAAAGTTCGACACACCAAGTTGAAATAAGATTTCAAAATTGTACTTGTTATTTTGATTTTATTTATTATGATATTTATCTATTAGATGGAATATGATTTTAAATGGGCAAATATATTTGACCTTATTTTGATTTAGTCGTATAATAATACAACTTCAATTAAATAGTTTGGACTTTTTTTATAACAAGTATATATATTTGTGATGTTTCTCAACATTCACATATTAGATATGTAATCTTTGGAGAGTAAGTATCACAATAATTTTGAATCAATAAATATTTTGAGTATGTGAGTCAAGATATGTTGTAGGAAACTACATGATATTTTTAATAATATTTGACATTTAATTTATGCATAATATGGTTATGTACAGATTATCATAATTAAGAAATTATGCGATAATTCTTAATTATGCCTTTGCTATGCATCTGACTAATATATCTTGGGTATGTGCCTTAATATGGGCCAGATTGATATAATGAATTCCACTTCTTTAATATGCTCTATAAGAGATATTTTTTTCTACATGTATAAGATACATATACTACAAGAGATTCAGGTTTTGGTGACTGTTTACGGTGACCGAAGAAGCGGTCACTAAATCAGTCGCCAAAAAGTGCTTTCAGCATCTCAAAACGAGTGCTGACTGACTAGTGGCCGATAAAGATTCGGTCACCAAATTTGGTCATTAACCGGTCAATAATCGGTCAATGTAATGACTGATCTAGTGACTGACTCTAATTGATCACTAAAAAGCTTCACCAATCTGCCAGATTGCCACCATCCCCTTCGTGTAAATATATAGACGCCTTCGGCTCTCTTTTCTTTTTTTGTGTATCTTTTTCACTCTTCTTGTTATTTTCTATCTTTCTTCGCCAATCTCCTTCATCTGAGAGGAAAGGAAGCATTATCCAAAGATTGACTCTTTGTAGCTAGAAATACAATATTGCAATTTAGGTAAGTGTTTTGTACGATATTAACCAAATATTTTAAAATTTTATGTATAAATAGGCGTTAATGTATATATGAAAGAAGGAAGGAAAAAGAAAAAAGAAAACAAATGAAAAACAAAACGGATGAAACACAAGTTGGCATTATTTTATTTTTGGGTTCAAATGGGGCGCAATTGTTGAAATGACCAGGCGGGAGAAATAAACGAGGGAAAATAAATGTGCCAGAGATCATAGTTGGCCCTCTCCCCCCTTTTCCACTCAAAGTTAGACTTTTGTCCATAACGTCAACCTGCTTACCTCTACTACATCACCAAAATTATTACTTCACTCCCACTCCCAAATTTACTGCACACCGACCTGGCCTGAAATCTGAGTGTCATCTTCCACAACCCCGCCCCAAATTAGTTTTTTTTTTTCAGCCAAATGCTTTAATCGGCTCCCACAACTCTACTCTGCTTTGATTACATTTTGCCCGCCAATCTCTCTTTCTTCCTCCTCGGCGAGCATCATCTAGTACATTTTATTCCCTTCAATTTTCATATTGTTTTTTACTTTTTGTTTCTATATGTCAGTTCCTTTTATTGGTTTATTGATTTCTTTCTACTTTCTCTTTCTCAGCCCCTCTACTTGTTGCTGTGTTTAGCTCAAATGGAGTATAACAAGACAGTGGGCCTTCAGGAGTAAAAAATACAAGACATGGAAAGAACAATTAAGCCCTTTCAAGATCGTGTTGGACGTGACCGTCAAGTAACCATGACCTATGCTCTTGGTAGACTAAAGTCAGTTGGCAGCCTCCCTGTAGGAGTTGACCTGACCATGTTGGTGATGATGATACGAAGGAGGATGAGGAGGAAGAGGAGGCATCTGATGGAGAAGATGATAGTTAGTATAGTTAGTATTTATGGATAATTTGTTATGTAGGATGTTTTGTTAAAAAATATATATATTTGGATATATATATATATATATATATATATTAAATTAATGATATTTATATTAACTAAATTGAAATCACAATATTTTTTTTACATGTATTTTAATTATAATAGATGGCTAATTAAATTATTAATTTTAATACCAAAATTTTATAATTGATAAAAATGAATTAATAGAAAAAAGGCTGTTTCACCGACCGATTAAATTGGTCACTAAATCAGTCACCAACTGTGACCGCTTACTGACCTTTTTTTTCAGTCACTATATTAGGTCACCACTCAGTCAGCTCATAGTGACCAAAGTTTTACTGACCATTTGCTGACCACATATTTCGGTCACCAAAAATTGTTTTGGTGACCAATTACTAACCGATATGCTAGTTAGTTTTTGTGATCTCTCTTGTAGTAAGTGAGAGTCCATAGTGATAATTAAAATAATTTGATTCTAAATCAAATATTCAATTATGAATTTAATTAGTTGAATTCTAATCAAATCAAATTCAATTCTTGAATTGAACTTAGACATTCAATTAAGAATTGATTGTCAAGTTTGGCTTGTGAATCAAACCTACATTTGATGATCAAAGCTTTTGTGATATTCTTTCTTTTTAATAAAATATTAAGTGTGGAGATAGAAAATTAATCTTTAAGAGATTAATTTTTCTAAAGGCCTCCCATTGTGGTTAGTCATTGGTATGATATTGCCAAATCAATTTGATATCAAAAGGAGATAACTGAAATCAGTGATGATTATGCTAATTATTTATTTTGTGGAGATAACGAGTGTATTATGGCCAAGCAAGGATTCAATTAAAGTGATTGGATTTCTCACAGCGATATAATATATCTAGACAATGCGGTACACTTGGCTAAAATGTCATGTTGACTTAAAATGAGTGTCGGGCATACTATTTTAGAGGTCAAATATAAAATAAGAATACTATAGTCTTATGGGAGAGATATGAAGTATTTATCTTGTTGAACTTTTAGTTTCTACCAAGAGGAATTTGTTAAGCGATGAGACAAGGCATTTGTTACTCACCATAATTGCATTAAAGGAATATAAATTCCTAGTTTAATGGAATGGAGATATGTTAAACTTGAAAATAGTGAGTACCCATTGAAACACCAAAAACTAGTTTTCACCATTAAAGTGCATGTAAAATGTTTTGAATATTTGATCGCATTATGTGGACAATTTAACTGAAATGAATCACTTAATCAATGTGATTACACTCTTAAAGACTTTTAAGTTAAAAGTTTGACTAAGTAAAAAATGTGAACTTATTTTCACATATGTTATTGTATCCAATACAATAATATAAAACTTTGATGTTCAAAGAATAAAGATGATCTTAGAGGTTATTTTTGCTAATCCAAGGTATGCTTCAAATTCTAAACTTTGGATTTTATAATTTGATAAAAGTATAGTTAAGTATGAATTGTTTTGACGATCAATATTGTTTTTGCATGATATTGCCTTGTTGGTAAATATGATTTACCTTTATTCTTATGAATTTGTTATTCTTTTGAATATTTGCATGAGTTCTTGAATTGAATCCTTATAGAGGATGTATTTGAGAATTGTTTCATCATAAGAATAAATTATAATGATTGACTATAATGTTATGCAAAAAGAAATTTTGTATTTCTTGTTTCATATTTTGAAGTTATTGTGAATAACTTTGACCCATAGAATCACTTGGTTTTTTATAATCAATAAGTTAACCAATTTGTTGGTTACTTAACTAATTATAGAGTAATGACTCTATATAAACTTATATATAGGACATGTAAGAATATTTTATTACTAAAGAAATTGCACATGGTTACAATTGATAATAAGTTTTGTGAAACTTGGTTGATAACTCTTTGTTACAAAATTTGTTTTGTTTCAAGCTTTTCCGAAGCATGGATTTGTGATTTATGAGAGAAAATTATTTTATTAAATGAATATTGTTGAGAAATATTTTATCTGAACCTCTTAATGTTCTTAGGCTCAAGTTATATTCAACAATTGGGTTGTAGTACTAGGAATTGTTTCTAAATACTGTAAAAACATAAAATAACACCTAATTTGTTTTAACTTTAATCAATTGACTACAAAATGACTTATTTTTATTTTTACATCTTTTTTACTTGAATATAATTTTAATTAAAATCCAATATTATGTAGCTGCATTAATCAATTGAAAATACAATTTTTATAATCTTACTAAATTTTTATGAATTTTTCTAGTTTCAAGCCTTAAAAAAGAAAATTTCATAAAAATTTAACATCATTAAAATTTACTTTCAAATTGATTATTGCATCTACATAATATTGGCTTTCAAATAAAATTAGTTTTAAGTAAAAAAATGTAAAAGTAAAAAAAAAAGTTAGTTGACTTTAGATGTTACCACCCCATAAAAATGAGAGAATTACAAGTGTGTCATAATGGCTAAAAACCATTATATTGTGTAATTCTCGCCATAGTGATTGAAGTGAGAGGGGTAAAAGGCATGATCAACACCTCATTAAAAGTGTTCCAAGTTGGTAACTTGGTCCTCAAGAAAATCCTTAAGGATTGCTTGTTTGTCAAGCAACCTATGGACTTTTTTGTAAGATTTTGGAAATTCAGGTACTCAATTGCAAAACTTTCAGGAAAGAGATTTGAAGAGTGATGGGAAGGATATGAATGGTATGAAAGCGCTATTGGAGGACCAAATTGCTTATAGAAGACAAGTATGGACAAAGGAAAACACAAAAAGGCTTTAAGGACTTAAGTGTCCTATTGTGTGCCTTTGGTTGTCCATGCTTATGACTTAAGTTAAATAGAGGTTTTGTGGGGTTATCCCACATAAGGAGGGCTGCTATGGCATGGGATAAGGAGGTCAAATGTGGGCTAAGAGATTAAGGTAAAGAAACCATGGTCTTGGAGTAAGGAAAATGACATAAAGCTTGGTTAAGCTTGTTAAGTGTGTTTAGTACACTTAAGACCATATAAGTGTCCATTCTTGGTCTTTATCTCCCAAATTTCTGCCTCCACCAGCAAAAAGGAAGCCAGCCCTCTCCTCCACACTTCCTTCATAGCCACCATACCTTCAAACTCAAAACTACTTGCAATTGAAGTCAAATAAGCACAATTGGAAGCTATTTGTTGCTTTTGCTTGAGTGCACCTAGGATCAAGCTCCAATTTCAGCATACCCATCAAGGTAAGGGATATCTTGCTACCATGGATTTTTTTCTGTATTCTCAAGCAACCATGGAGCTAGGGTTAAGCTTGGAAGAGAGCCATGAGCTTGATGAACCAAGCTTAGTGAGGGGAGTGCACTTATTGAAGGTTTTGTGACATAGTGTGAAGTGCACAGTGATGGCAGTGAAAATTGGGGTTTCTAGAGCCCGAAGTTAGCACTAACTAGTGTTAAAATCCTCCTAAGACCAAGCATTAGCGTGAGGAGGGCTGCCATAGTGATCTGGTTATGTTTATTATGTGTTTTATGGACTAACCTATGGTTATTGTTGTTGCTACATTTGGTTGCTATATATTGTATATATGCATTGTGGTTTTTGTGTTTTAGTGTCTTTGGATGCAGTTTTTAATGATGGTTACATGCCTATTGAATCCAAGTGTTACCCTTACTAAGTTTCTCAATGAAACTTACTCCCCTCAATTCTGTTATTTCAGGGATCATATTCAAACTGACCTTTTTGGTTTGAGTTTTGATCTGAAATTTCATGTACATGAACTTCCATATGTTTAGTTATGATCTGGAATTTTTGGTGATTTTAGGAGCACATTTGGTATTTTTAATGATGGTACTTAATGTGTTGTGCAACAACTGTCCAGCATCCTGTTCTGGAGTCAATTGTGTCTCAGGCACTTCTATAACTTAGGGTGTGTACTTAGCTGAGTCAAGACCATTGTGTAGTGCATGTATGCATGTACATGTACTGTATGTAAAATGAGACAAGTATGTGAACATTTGAGTAGTGTTTTGACTATGTAAGTGATGTGGTGCATAGCTGCCTAAGTGTGAATGATGGGCTGCTTACTTGTAAATTCTATTTTGGCCACATAAAGTAGTTAAATGCAAGGGAATGTAATTCCTATGTGTAATGGACATATATGGGATAGCTTTGGAGGGTTTTCCCCTTGTGAATGAAGTGTTTGCACATTTATAAAATTTTGTATGGGCAAAATGGTCATAAAGGGATGAGAATTTTGACTCTACACTTAAAGTTCTATATCTCCCAATGTAGAAGTAATATTTGTATGAAATGTTGACCACACCTAGAGTACATCTAGAGGTTCAACTGGAATTTTGAATTTCTGCATTTGGAGCCCTGTAGCCAAAGATATGATGTTGTAAAATTGGCTAAGTTACTGTTCATTTGGTCAGAATTTTGTAATCAACTTAAAAAATCCATAACTTGGTCCATGGGTGGGCTATTGATGTAAAAAATTTGCTCTATGTCTCTACTTGATAATGGAGCAAATAAAACAGGGGGTACATGGCTAGAATGATGCAGTTTATTAGTGGAACTTACAGGTGCAGTGGCTGGTCACTAGAACTTAACAAGATTGCCTAATGTGTGGTAGCCAAGATTAAGACTTGTGCTAGTGTTTTCCTTCTTTGCTGCCATGGTGTGCATGAAATGTGAATATGTGTGTGATGGTTGGACCAATATGCATGTGTTTACATAGTGCCCAAGAGAGCCACTTGGGTATGCACACTAAGGGTAGTGTTCTGATGGCCTACAGAACATTACCAATCCTGGGAGTCTAAACGCACAATTTTGGCACCATAATTGGACTACCCCGGAGTTGGTAACATTAGACAAAAATGAATTGGCCCTAAATAATTTTAGTAAGGAAATGTGTTTTTATAGAGATTTATAACAAAATTGTTTGTTTTAGTTCTCTATTTTTGGTTTATGTCTTATATTTGGTATAAGTCATAATCTAAATGAGTATAAAAATTGGATAAATTATATTAGATATAATGATCAATAAAGATATTTAAGAAATATCTTGTTAATTGTGTTGCCAATTGAGAATTGTTACATAACTTTAATTTTCTATTTGATAGATTGAAATAAGATAGTTTTAATAGTGATTTTGTGAACTTGTTATTATAAAGTAATAATGAGATTATTATTACTAGAGCAAGTTATTTTGGGCAGAAATATGAACACTAATTGTGATTAATATTACCAACCATTAATAAACATAATACCTACTTGTAATTCTGCTTCATATGATAAAGAGTGAATTATCAAGTATTCTTATATCTGAATCAAGTTGTGATACTTGATTGTATATTAACTTTTCATAAGGCATTATAAACAATATTTTGTTGAGTATTTAAGAAAGTAGTTCCTATTTATTTATAAAATTGGTCGTAAAAGTAATTTATTATATTAATAAGATCTTTATAATAAATTGGATTATCTGGTTATTAGAAATAGTCAAAATAGTTTGAAAACTATTTCTTCTGTTCAAATCTTAATAATATGAGTTGTAATATTCCTAATTTTTAAATTTTTATCATAGTAGTATGATAAGTAGCATAATATGATTATGTTGCTCATTCAATATAAAATTTTGGAACTATTGCACTTAGTTGGTTTTAGTTAGAAATATGAATAATAAATAGTTTATTATTAATGCATTATACTCAAACAAGGTATTTTCAATGTCATTGAGAATAAGATTGGGAAATAAGTTACATTTGATGTGACATATATCATTTATTTATGAAAAAATGATGTATATAGTTTCCTTGAACACTTTTAAGAGGCATTGTATATATAAGTGATTATATGGGTTTCTCCATATATCTTATATGTATAAAGGAAGAGTAATTGTTATTGTAGATCCAAAAGAAGTTATGAGAATTGATGTTCTTTATTTATTAAAGGAAATATTTGCTATAGATTTGTAATATAAATGTAAATGCCACGCTCATTAGCAATATCACCAGAGGTGAGATATGAAGAATTGTTTTAGTTTTGTGTATCTTAGTGGGAACAATAGTTAATTCTAAAGTGGGAGTTTATATGTCTTCTAACTAAAGATAACTTTTTGTTATAAGATAACTTTTTGCTATAAGATAACTAAAGAAGAGCAGCCCATTGAGTTATAAGATAACTTCTTGTTAATGGGTTATGTTTATGAAACATTTGTGACATTACCTAGTTTTGACCTTTATGTGCAAGTGAGAGATTGAAAAATATATACCTATAAAGTCAATTAATAATTTATTGTTAGATAATATTCATATATTAATCACATACACTTTTTCGGTATTATGAGACATAAGTGAGCTCACATTACATGTATAGTGATATATGTAAAAGAATGATATAAAGATATCATGATAAGCCTATATGTTCTCATTGGTATAAGATATCATGAGAATGTGTCCAAAGGTTATATTTTGAATAAAATTAAAATGATAATAGAGATTAATAATAATGAGACATGATTTTATTTTCTTATAACCTTAAAGGTCAGTTCACATCCTATGAGCATAAGATGAGCATAATTGATATGATCAAGGAAGGCACACCCAATGATGGAAAGGACCCATCGAAGTTATCTAGTGGACCAATGACAATGAAGAAAGCTAAGGAGCTCACTAGTGCACTTCAAGCCTTTGTCTCAAGCTTCTTCATGGAGAATGGACATGAAACTTCACAATGAGCTACTGAAACTTTCAAGACATCATATGAAGATGATGGCCAAGCTTGGTTCTTAGTCTTAGAGTACCTAGACAAGTCACAAGACAAGGAACCCCAAGGGCACCCATCAAGTGCACCCTTGGAGCCTCCTTGAAGTGTTTCAAGGCCATTTTGCTTCTACAAGCTGGATATTTGAGCTCTAACCTTTCAAGACCTCTTTTCAACATTTAAGAGGAATAATCACGCCCATGGAACTCAAATATTCAGGCTTGGAGCTAAAGATACAAGCAAAAACCCTAAACAGCCCATAAGTGCACCTAAGAAGACCATTTGGGGGTTTTTAGGGCCAAACTTGTATTCGCACTTTATTTTATTTATTTTCCTGATTATTTACACTATTTAGGATGTTATTTAGGCTATGGAATTGATTCAGTTTGCATAGGATAAGTGGCATACGCTGTGCACCTTAAACATGTGTTAAAAGGGTGTAGGAGTCTTAGTTTGAGTAGGTTTTCTTAAGTCCTTTGTACCTAGGTTTCCTATGTGACTTGGGCTGAGAATTTTTATGAGTCTTTTACCCTAGTTTAGGACTATAAATAGGCACATATTCGGGTTGTAAAACACAGCTTTGATACGAAATAAGATTGCTACTTTGAAGAGGAATTCTCTTTGGTTCTTTGAGGACTACCTTGGTGCACAAGTTGCTTGTGTTCTTGGTTTTCTTATACTTTTTGTTTCTAATCACAAGTTGATTAAGGGTGGGGGTTTAAATCCAGTCTCTTTGATGTCTAGTGGAGCTTGAAAAATATCTTGGGAGCGTTTCATGGTCTTTATACCATTGGGGTTCGTGTCAATAATAGTAATAAAAGGTTGTCCCATGAGTACTATTATAAGTGATAAGATAATATGTCTCTTAGTATATGCCAGTATTTGTGGAGACAATTATTGAACAGGAGGAAAGGCTAGAACTCTTAGACTTGTAAACTATCAAGCAAAGAGTTCGAGTTATATTAATTTGTAAACCTGAGAATGTTATGAAAAATATGTGGTGATTATGTGCTTTTGATAAAACAATCAATGATGCCTATTATAAGATATATTTAGATATGTTGGATTTCATAATTAACACAGTAATGTTCATTGTTATTCAAGAAGGAATTCACCACTCCTATAGTAGGGGAGAATATTTGAAAAATGTCTTAGTGATTTTGAATTAGAAATCCACCGGTGGATGATTTAGAAATTGTTTTATTAAATATTATTTTGGTATATGAAATTATATATATTTTCAAATGTTTTCTAAATTTTTTTTATATCTAAGTCACATGAAGACATATGCATATGAGTTTTCGGATGACATTGGCTTAATGGGAATTGGTTGGTCTAATTTAAAGGATATGTAAATATTGGTTAGTGAACGAAATAATATAAAGTATATGGGTACTTGTGAAAAAGTTTTTGAAGTCCTGGTTGATTTTGCAAGATCATATAAAATAGAGTACTGACTTGTAAATGATAAATTAGTCTAAGAGTAATATCATAGGAAAAGGATATCTTAATGGGTCTCACACCACATTCTAATCTCTTCCCATGTTTGCCTATAAATAAGAATTCTAAAAGTTGCAAATTGTTACAACCACAACACAACATAAGCAATGTACGTGAGTTTCTCTCTATTAGAGAAGTCACGTCAAGAATAAATAGGTAGATCAAGGGATTAGTGTGTGTGATACTTAGAGATTTTATGCTTGTAGAATTTAAAAATGAGGTACTCGTGTAGTTATTCCTACGATATGATCTTGGTACATGCTAATTGATAGCATGGGACTCCATAAAATTCCTAACACCCTTCTCCCTATCCTCGTCCCTACCACTTATCCTATTTTTCAACCACTTCTTCATTTTCACGGAGGCTAAGGGCTGCTATTAAAACAGAGAAGGAAAATGCTAATAGAGCATCTCTTTTCTATTAGACCAAAATTCTAAAAAGAGGGTTCTCCTAGTAATCATCTGACAGTCCACTTAAGCTTCCATTTCGTGTTCATTTGAAAGCTATCAAGAAATTAATTAATTGACATTAGAACTTGAAATAAATCAAGACTACTTGCATAAGACTTTCTTAAAAGCTCTGCTGTTGAATTTTCTTGAGCTATTAATGATTAATCAAATTTTTCCCATGAATGACTAATGAAGTTTTTGCTAGTCCATAGAACTACATTATCCATTATAGCGCCAACAACTAAAGTAATATGTTGAAGGGTTTAAATTAAGATTCAAGTTATCTAATTGGTAGAATGAGAATGAGAGAGAGAGTTATGAAATGATCCATTACCATCTATCTCTATTTAAATGACAATATTAATCCCCATTAAATTAGACACGTGGCACAAAAAGAGGATAGGTGATAGGAAAAGGGGCAGAAAGGAGGCAATAGAGGATTTGGATTCAAAGGCCTTGTGTATGGTGAAAACTTGTTTTTGAAGAGGTTTTTGCTTTGGTGTTTGATAGTACCTTAAGGAGATTCTGCTTTGCCTACTCTTTAGGGATAGTACCTTTAAAATTATTAAAGTTTTCACCTTTTTCGTTATGCATTGACTTGGCTGGCAATTATTGTTAGACAAGTTCACCATTTGAAATTCTCTCGATGGGCTCAAAAAATAAAAAATTCTTTCTCAAGATGAGTTTCCACAAATATCTAATATTTTGAGACTTTCACAATTACTGAAGTACACTAAATAGTAAGTTCCAAAAAAACATCAAGTTCACCAATTTGTTTTTAATTATCCACTTGTGAAGGAATTTTTCCAACTAGAGAAATCCCAAGATTTCTAGAGTCCTTAAAGTTGTTGAATATCTTAGGTCTATACCATAATAATTTCCAAGGCATTGTTCCAATTGAAGGGATTTTTTCAAATAGAAGTGGGATAACTTTAATGGGAAACAATAAAGCTTTTAGAGGAATACTTGAACTTCACTTGTCCAAATGTAGCTTGCATGAGTCAAACAAGCTTGAGAACTAGTTTCTTACTATAATCACTTCTCTTATATCAAGACCAATTTTGGTGGCATCTCTCATGCTCATTTACTGGTTGCTAAGAAAGGGGAGCAAATTCAAATCAAGTAATAAAAGCATCCACTTGTAGAATTATCATATCATGATCTCTTAAAAGCTATCAATGTCTTCTCCTCTACTAGTTTGATCAGTTGGAGTAGTTTTGGATTAGTATATAGATGATATATTTCTTCATAAAAATAGAAAAAGGGTGAGCATCTAAGAGTTTTATCGCAATGTGTGAAGTATTAAGGAATGTATGACATGGGAATTTTGTTAAGTTTGTTTTTGAATGGATAAAATTAATATTTAAAAATAAATAAAATACAAGATTACCAGTTCTAGAAAGGTACTGGAATAAGTTACTCCAACACTTATATTTTTACTATGAAAACAACATCTTTGCACCCGAACCTGAAAACCTAAATAAATATCCCTAGTCCTAAAGACTTAAACACCCCCTACAAACACCAATGAAAACAAACTTTAGCCCTAAAAGTTACAGCACCAATATCCCAGGACATGGGAATATTTTTAAGTTACTCAGACTCTACTCAAGAGTTGACCACCAAGAAAGTGATTTGTGTTAAAGATGTTGGTTCTTAGCCAATCTTAGGCGCCAAGAAAGTGTATTTGTATTGGTTCTTAGAAACTGAAGAAGCAATTGGAGATTCCACAATGGGTGCAACTCAACCATCTTAAGTCAACAATTTGGCATACCAACATTGGTTCCAACAGGACCAAATGGTCCTTAGTGCACTGCTCTTTTCTCTTTCTGAAGAGATTCTTAGTCATGTTGTATTTCTGACAACATCTAGAGAAGTCTAGATTGACTTAGGGCAGGTGTGCTCATGTCGGTCTCAAGCATGAGTCATGCAAATCAGGCCTCAACTTTCAACAATGCAAAAGAAAGATCTTACTATTGCTGATTATTTTTAGTGCATTAAAGGCCTTGCTAATACCTTGGCAGCAATTAGACAACCCCTTTATGAGTATAAAGTGGTGTCATACCTTCTTGTTGGTCTTGGTTCCGAGTATGATCCTCTAGGTACTTTGGTTATAACTAGGTTTGATCCTATTGCTTTAAATGATTTATATGGATATCTCTTGAGCTATGAGCTTTATTTGGAACACAACAATGCTATAGTATAGACTTCTGTAGCCGCCATTACAATAGGTTCCTCTATGAATGTTGTTACAAGAAATAATAATCAATTTGTTCATCGTCGTTGTAGACATACCAACTAAAAATGAGGTCAAGGTCAAGGTCAAGGAAGAAATAATCAAAGAGATTCAAGGGATATAAGGCCTAACGTTACTTGTCAGGTATGCAATAAATCGGGTCACTCAGCCATCTCGTGCTTCCATAAATTTGATTACTTTTACTAGGCAGATTCTAGTCATTTTGTAGCCATTGCTTCTAATCCATCTCATCAGATATACCCAAACTGTATATAGATTCCGGTGCCAGTAATCACATTACTATTACTTTGAATAATTTTATAGTCAGTGAGAAATACAATGGTACCAAACAAGTGCAAAATGGAAATGGAGCAGGTTTGCCCATAAAACACATCGATTATTCTAATATTTCTACTCCTTATGCATCCTTAAACTCAAAAAAGTCTTGCATGTTCATTAAATAAAAAAGAATTTGATGTTTGTTAGCAAGCTTACTCATGATAATAACATTTTTTGTTAAGTTTCATCCTAATTGTTTGTTTATTAAGGACCTGTTTACAAGGAAAAAACTAATTCAAGGATAGTGTAAAAATAGGTTATATCGGTTGCTTGGCACGTACACTACATCACAATCTTCTTCAACATCTGTTGGTGAATGAGCTAGCATTGACCAGTGGCACAAGAGGCTTGGCCATCCCTCCTTCTCTACTATCTCCAAGGTTGTTGATAGTAATAATCTTCCATGTGAGAAACACTCTCCAGTTGTCATTTGTGATGCTTGTCAAGTATCTAAGAGCCATTAGTTACCATTTGATCACTTATGTGTCAAAGGAACCTTTAGATTTTGTGTTTTTAGATGTTTAAGGATTTACCTCATCTTCTATCAACGGTTATCATTATTACATTAGTTTCATTAATAACTACAATAAATTTGTTTGGTTGTTTCCTTTATCTTGCAAGTTTAATGTTGAAAAAATTATTCTTTGATGGCAAACACATGTCAAAAGATTGTTAGATAGAAAAATCAAGAGAATTCAAATGAATTTGGGAGGAGAATATAAAAAAATTCACTCATATTTTTTATCAAATGACATTGATAATAGAGTGTCATATCCTTACAGACACCAACAGAATGGCACAGCTGAATGCAAATATCACCACATTGTTAAAACTGGCATGGCAATTCTGCCTCATTCCTCCATGCCTCTTAAGTTTTGGGATGAAGCATTTCAGACAGCTTGTTATTTGATTAATCGGTTTAGCCCTATTACGAATAACATATCTCCCATGGAATGTTTATTTCAAGTAAAACCTAATTATACCTTTTTAATGGTTTTTGGCTACGCATGTTGGCCCTATCTTTGGCCTTACATTTCTAGGAAACTAGAATTTTGCTCTCAACAATATGTGTGCTTGGATTATAGTAGCAAACACAAAGGTTATAGGTGCTTGGTTGTACAAACTAGATGAGTATATATATTTAGACACATGATTTTTGATGAAAAGGTGTTCCTTTCTCATTTTTCTCTACTATCCCTCCTCTAAGGCGAGATCTTCACTAGCACAAATATTGCTTTTGTCTACCACTTCCCATTATCAACAGACAAACTGACTGCTACTGTTGAATAATCACATACCTTGTCCTTTGACTAGCCCACCTCATCCTCAATAATGAACTCTAACGTCAGATACTTCATCTAGTCCTATTAAACCTGAGCCAAATACTCCAAGCCATCACCATATGACACCACCTATGAGACAACATCTGAAAACCAAAATGGTTTATAGATGGTATAGTAGCTTATTTGGCAACTTTTATTACCCACAATAGCGAACCTACATGTTTTTGACAGGTAATTCAATCCCAGTCTTGGAAAAAATCCATGAATTAGGAATTTGACGCTCTTTTCCAAAATGGCACTAGGACCTTGGTTCCACCTAAAAAACACATAAGTTTGATTTATTTTAAATGGGTTTTCAAGCTTAAGAGGCAAGTGGATGGAAGTGTAGAGTGGCACAAAGCTCGATTGGTGGCGACAGGCTTCAAGCAACAACATGGAATTGATTACAATAAGAAATGTAGTCATATGGTGAAGCTTGCTATGATTCATATGGTTCTTTCATTAGCAATATCCCAAAATTGGCAGATTCAACAACTGGATGTACAAAATGCTTTTTTGCATGGTTTTCTAGATATAGAAAATGCTTTTCTACATGGTTTTCTTTTTGAAAATGCATTCATGAAGCAGCCACCTAGGTTTGCCTATCCACAATTCCCACATCATGTCTGCCATCTTTAAAAGGCCATATATGGCCTTAAGCAAGCACCGAAAGCCTGGTTGTCGAGCCACAGCTTTCATTTACTTCAGCTCAGTTTTCTTTGTTCTAAGGCGGCAAGTTCCTTATTCATCTTCAGGTACAAAGATGTGACTGTGTATATGCTAATTTATCTTGATGATATACTACTTATAGCGAATTCCACCATGGTTATCGACAATTTAATTTGTTCTCTTCAAGGTGTGTTTCCTCCTAAGGATCATAGCCTAGTTAGCTATTTTCTTGGCGTTGAACCCTTCTATGAATAACAAGGATTAATCCTCTCACAACAAAAATATATTTTGGAGATTTTGACTCGAACTAACACGGTTCATGCTAAACCAGTGACTATACCCATGTCTTCTGTTTAGAAATTATCTTTGACCACTTGTGAGCCATTTTGTGATGCCAGTCTTTATCATAGTACTATTGAAGCACTTCAATATATAACTCTCTCTCACCCGGACATTGCCTATGCCATCAACAAAGTGTGAAAATTTATGCATGCTCCTACAACAGCTCATTGGAAAACCGTGAAAAGGATCCTTTGCTACTTAGTACACACGGTTACGTTTGGACTTTGCATTAATTGATCTTCAATAACACTCTTGAATGCTTTTTCAGATTCAAACTGGGTAGGATACCAAGATGATCAAAGGTCCGTAGGTGGCTATGCGGCATTTTTTTGCTCCAACCTAGTTTATTAGAGTTCACAGAAGCAAGCAATTGTTTTTTGTTCCGGCACTGAAGTCGAATACCGTGCTCTTGCTAATAATACTGTAGACTTGATTTTGCTACAAACACTTCTCTTCGAGCTTTCTATTTACTTATCACATCCTTATGTGTTACAGTGCGACAATATAGGAGCAACATATCTTAGTGCCAACCCTGTGTTTCATGCTTGTACCAAGCACATAAAAGTTGATTTTCACTTTGTTAGAGAAAAAGTTGCACAAAAGGATCATGATGTTTGATTTGTCTCCACTAAAGATCAAGTAGCCGATATTTTCACGAAAACCACCACCTGTGTAATCATTTTAATATCTTCGGTTCAATCTTTATGTGCTTTCCTGCCTCTTGAGATTGCAGGGGTATGTTAAAGACATTGGTTCTTAGCCAATCTTAGCTGCCAAACACGTGTTGTTTATCACTTGTATATGATTATTCCTATTGTAATTATCTTGTAGTATAAGCTTGCTATAACTCTATCTGTAACTTACTTATAGATGATGTAAACTCCTCATGGAGCTGCATGCGTGGCAAACTATTTTCCTTGGCTATTCTTCTTTTCTTTCAATTTGAAGGCATTGGTTTGTATATGAATTAATAAGAAATGGTAGCGTAGATGAATGGCTACCAAAAATTTGAGCTTGTTGACTCGAACCACAAACCAAGGATTTGAAATTTGCTAGAAAGGTTACTTGTAATATTTATTTGCTTAAGGTACTTTGCTCACAAACAACGTTAGAGGTTACTGATCTAACCCTTATTCATAAGGATCATCAATTGTGAAATAGAAACATTTAGGAGTGCATGATCACAATAATAAAAATTAGGGTTACTTGAACCTCTAAACTTCTTCAAGGAAGGATGAACATGGGCAATATTACTCCTCAACTAAGTTTGATCAAACAAAATCTTTTCAAGACTACAATTTATACGAGGCAGCATAATTTGTGAACTATCATGATTCTATTGCTAATTATGGTATACTTTTAGTATGTACATATGTCATTTGAAATTAGGTACTTATATCTACTATAAAAGCATTTGGTTTTCTTAAAATAACCAAACCGAGTAACTCATCGCTAAGTGTTTACATTGAATAGATTCGTCCTTTGACTGTGCTATTGGGTGAAGGATTCTCCAAGCTAACTCACCTAAAGAAAAATAAATGGAATAATTCAAATAGCCAATGATTTTCTGTATCCAAGTGTTAAGATGAAAAAAAAAAAATAATGATGGGTTTGATTTTGTATTTGTTTCAATCTTAAGGTTCTAGCTAAGGTCTTCTTTTTTTTTTAGGGTGGATTACATTCTACTGTTCTTGGGATTTGGATTCCTTGGGTTTAGGGGCCATATCATCTTTTTCTCTAAGATGATGTTATAATTTTTGTTTGTTTTTTTCCTTTTAATAAATTTTTTTATTACTGATAAAAAAACTTGGTTTGATTAATTCAAATTATTCAAATAATCCATCACCATCATGAGTCGTCCATCTACCACTACTATTTATATGAATTTTGGTCTTTGTTAATTGTATTCGTTTACAGTGGCAACAAAAAGGTGATGAAACAACTTAGGTTCACTAACACCTTATTCAAATTGGGCATTGGAGCATGGAACTTGCTAATGCCCAACTTGTCAACAAGAAATTGGAATTGTGCCTTCCCTAGTGGTTTGGTTTTGATGTCCATTGCTTGGTTGCTACTAGAATTGTGTCGAGTTTCAATGACACCTGACTAAAGTTTTTCTTGGATGAAGTGGCAGATGAGCTTGATATGTTTCATTCTTTGCTGAAAAATAGAATTTGATGCAATATTTAGGATGGCTTGATTGTCACAACAAAGTAACATGAGAGAGGACTTATTGAAAGTATAATCCTACAACACCTTTCAAAGCTAGAGGATCACCTTTCAAAGCCAAAGTAGTTTAGAAATTGTGGGCTACCATTGCCCTCTATTTGGCTTTGGCCAAAAAAAGCAAAATAGTTGGTTGCTTAATTGATTTCCAAGAAATGGGAGCATTAGTGATTAAACTAGCCTAATTGGCATCATAGAATGCCATAAGTTGTAGCTATCCTTTCAAGGTAAAAAAGATCTCTTGTCTTGGTGTTCTTTTCAAATACAGGAAAAGCATCTAAGTGTTCTTGTTGAGGCTCATTCATGAACTTGCTAAGCAAACATATTCTATAGGTTATGTCAGGCCGAGTGATAATAAGATATATAAGCTTCCCAATAAGCCACCTATACTAACTATGATATTTGGTAGGTTTCCCTTGGACAGAACCAAGCTTGTGATGTTCTTGAATAGGCAGGCGTGCTAGTTTCAAACCCGTCATACTTGTTTCTTGCAAGTTGTTAAGGGTATATTTCTATTGAGATAAGAATGTAACACTAGGTGAACGGGCTGCTTTGAGACCAAGGAAATAACATAGCTTACCCACATCCTTAACATAAAACTTTCCATTCAGAAATTGCATGAAGCGTTGTATTTGTCTACAAACATTGCCACCAATAATAATGTCATTTACATAAATGAGAACAGCCATGAGGCCACTAGCAAAGATGCTTGTGAACAATGAGTAATTGGCCTTCAACTGTATAAACCTATACTCTTTCAATGAATAAGAAAGTTTGGCAAACAACACCCGCAGGGCTTGCTTTAAACCATAGAATGGTTTCTTGAAGCAACATACTCTTGGATCACATGTTGTTAGCAAACCAGGGGAAGGTCAAATATAAATTTCCTCAATAAGATCCCTATGTAAGAAAGCATTATTCATATCTAGCTAATGCAGTTTCTATCCCTTAACTACAGCAATACTGAGTAGACATCGAACTATGGTTAGTTTTAAAACAAGAGCAAAAATTTTTGTATAATCGTTACCTTCAACTTGACTGTAACCTTTCGCAACTGAGAGAGCTTTGTATCATTCTATTATTCCATCAGTTCTATATATTATTTTTCACACTAATATCACTCTTATAGGCTAGTTTCCACAAGGTAATACTTTAAGTGTCCATGTGTTTTTTTTCTCAAGAGTGTCTAACTCTTGTTTCATTGCTTGTTATCACCTAGGATCCATACAGGCTATGGCATAGGTTTAAGGTTCATGATATGCACAAATAGCTGCAAGGAAGGTTTTGTAGCCAAGGTGAAATTTAGAATAAAATCAAAAAGCGGAGAGTGAATATGGCATACTTGAGGATGTAGTACTTGCACAAGCATGAGCAGGATTGTTTAGTTGAGGGAGGTCACGCATGAAGTCCTATAACAAAGGTGGTAATTGTCAATTATGTTTTGGCTGGTCTCCTAAGGTTTCAAATGGTAGAGATAAGTTAGATAGAAATGTACTTTCATATTGATTTCAATGTTTGACTCTTTTGATTCAAGTGAAACATTTTTTTGACTAATGTCCAAATAAGGGAGTTGACTAATGGAAACATCAATTTGAATTATTTCATCAGTAGCTTGTAATGGAAAAATGTTTGTATAGAAGACAAAATCACTTGGCATAAGAATTTCATGAGAGTTGAGATTACACCTTATAACCTTTTAGCCTGCTGAGTAGCTAAGGAAGACACATGAATTTGAGCAACTCCTAAACTTGTGTCTAGTTTTTTATTTGTTATGAATGTAACACAAATAGCCAAAGACATGAACGTGGTTAGGAGATGACGATTACAAGTAAAGCAACTCACAAGGACTTTTTTCTCCTAAATTTGGTGAAGGCATGTGGTAGATCAAATATGTTGTTGTAAGTACATATTCTCCCTAAAGTTTCATAGGAAGATTGGCTTGAAATCTCACAACATGAACTACATCTAATAAGTGCTGATATTCTTTTTAAAGCACACCATTTATTATAGTTTCTTGACACAAGATGTTTGAGGAAGAATTTTATTTTTATGCAAAATAAAAATATTTGACCAGCTATGAGTTCAGGTTCATTGTCACTTTGAACATCATGTATGACTTTGCCAAATTGAATTTTTACCATAGCATGAAATATTATAAACCAAAATAAACATTTGACTTTTGTTTCAAAAGATATGCCCATGTACCTCTACTAAAGTCATCAATGAAAGTAAGAAAGTAATGAGCACTGGAAATGGAAGGTGTTTGATAAGGACCCCAACTATCAATGTCTACTAAATCAAAGCAACTTTTACTTTTAACAAAACTTAAGGGAAAAGGTTTTCTCGTCTGTTCACTCAATGAAAAGAGTCAAAACTCTCATTTAGATTTTCAAAGACATGTTTGGTAATTGAGGAATGAAAGACAAGTTTCTAAAAGGAACATGACCAAGGTGCCTATGCCACAATGTAACATGATGGGCCAATTTAGTTGTACCAACAACAGATGTAAGACTCTCCTTAAAGTAATATAGATGGTCTCTAAGCTCACTATTGCCAATCTGGCTCCTTGTATTTTGGTACTGTAAGACATAGTAAGCTAGATAAAAGGTTACACAACAATTCAAATCTTAGGTCAACCTACTCACAAACAACAAATTGCATGTAAAAGTAGGAAAATGGAGAACAACTATTAATTTAATAGAAGAAGACAGTGAAGTTTGACCAACAATTTTGGTCTTGGATGTTGTTCCATTTGGCAGCTATACAGACAAAGATTTGTGAGCAAACTAAGTTTTCATCAAATATCTTTACATGAACCATGTGTTCAGAGGCCCTTATGTCAACACAAAAGCATTTGTTAGGTTCTTACTAACGAAGTTGGCCAAAGAGGTTTTGTTTGAGATCAAGGACACAAGTTTCACATACTGATATTGTCCAAAAATAGAGCAATTTAAAGGGATTCCACAACCTATGTTTTGATCCAAGGTAGCGTTGTTCACCAAAGCTTTTCCCTACTTAGAGGCTGAATTTTGCCTTGCTTTCTAGCAGTTTTCTCTTTTGTTTCTACCATTCTAGTTTTCTATTCAATTCAAAACACATGCAACGTAAGTGGCTAGCCGTGCTAAAGTGATCAGACATTAGTATGCATTAGTCCTTGTTTGAGTTTCCGCCATGCTAAGTTTTTGCAGCATGTACACCGAGTTCAATAGCATGATTGCTTGTAATAGTAAAATTTTGCTGTCTCTACTCTTTGATAATAGGTGAATAGGTTTTATTTGGCATAGGAAGTGGCTCCATGTTCAACATCTGGGAGCTTATCACACTGAAATAATTGTTTAGACCCATAGGAGAAAGATGCAATTTCTCACCTTTTCTCTTAGCAAGAAACTCTTTCGTGACATTACATGTACAAGTTGGAACATCTAAATATGTTGCCAATTCAACCTACAAGGCCTTTAGCTTTGTGAAATAAGAAGATACTGGTTGATTCTTTTGCTACAATAAAGTTATTTCTTTCTTCAATTCCTATATCCTTGGAGCATCCCCATAAGAAAAACTTTCTTGCAAATCTATCTAGATCTCCCTTGTAGTCTCAGGGAAAAACTTTTCTACAAATCTATCTAGATCACCCTTGTAGTCTTAGTGAATGCCCACACAAACTTAGCTAGGAGTTTAAAGCTAACGACAACAAAGCAGTAAAATGGACATGATGGCATCAACAGAAAGGTGATGGAGCATCTTATGTTCCTTAATAGCTGACATCACCACCGTCTTAGAACAACTAATTTCTTGCCCAAACTCAGTCACTGTACTACTGATTTGCTTAATTTAGTGAAAGGTAATTGTCTCGACCAAGTAATGGCTCCTTTGGTTTAACTTGGGAAAACTGTCCACCTTTGGCCATCTCATCTTGCTAAGCTGTGCAATTTAGTAGCTTGTTTTTAGATTGAGCATATTTTAGGAAGCTCTATTTAAGGATGGAAAAATCTAACCGAACATGACATCCCAATTTGACCCACTTGAACCCAAGCTTGACTTAACCCGATTTGATCAAAAAAGCTAGCAACCCAAACCCGACATAAACTCAAACCCGATTAAAGTGAAATCCAAGGAAATCCAAACCAAAATGACTCAAACTTGAAATAGCCAAACCTAAAATGACATGAGCCTGAATTGCCCCAAACTTGAAGTGCCCCAAACTCGAGGTGACCCGATGACTAGACCCGGCAAGACTTGATTTTTACCTTCACCCTAAACCTTAACTTTTTTCTTTCATTACTTTTCATATTTAGTAAGTCTCATATATAGGGGCTTCCATATTTAGTAACTTTGATTTGTTGGGACTTCCATATTTTGTAAGTCCTATATTTTGGGAGGGTGCTTCCATAATTAGTAACTTCCATTTTTGTGACATCATTATTTAGTAGATCTCATATTTGAGGAAAAAACTACCATATTTCCATTTTTTCTGACTTTCATATTTGGTATTTCTCATATTTTGGTAGGGGATTTCCATATTTAGTAACTTATTTTTTTTAGGACTTCTGTACTTAGTAAATCTTATATTTACGAAAAGGATTTCTAGGTTTAGTAAGTCTCATATTTGGGCTCTTTTAAAACAAATAACTTATATATTTAGTAAGTTTAATGATCTTGGTAGTAATTGTCAAAATTACAAAATTCATTCCTAAACTTTTAAGTATAGTGCAATAAGTACATAAATTTGAAAATTTTAATTTTAGTTACCTATAGTAATTACAATATGGGTGTTTGAACCTTTGCAATCTTTGCATTTTCACCCAAAATTCTTGAAATTTTTTAATTTAGTAATGGTCAACTGTAGCTACATTTCGCAGCAATTTTATAGAAAATTCATCAAAATATGAGCATAGAAAAATTGTCACAGTATGTGTCTTTGTGATAGCTAGCTAAGGGTTTGGTGGTTTGTATACTGATAGTTGAAGGGTATGGGTCTAGAAAAACAATTAAGTATTAGAAGTATTACCTACAATATTAAATAAACTAAATATGCAATAAACTATATTGAAGAAAATTTTTATGACTTTTAATTAAACATACTAGGTAAATAAAAATTTAACTTAGTTAAATCGGACAAAAAAAATTAAATTCTTTAATCTAAATTTTAAGAAAAAAATGAACATAAAATTAAATCAAGTAAATCATTTCGGCTTATGCCCCAATAACTCAAGTGAACCTAAAGCTTAACTTGAATCTACCCTAAGCCCCGAACTGAAGTTATTTGAGACTAAAATTGACCCAATATGCATTGAACTCAAACCCAAATAAACCCGAACCAAACTTAACTTGAACCTGAAATCAACCTAAATGCAAATAACTCAACCTGGACCCAAATTTATGCTAACCTAATTAAAACCAAACCTAAATGACCTGACCCGACCTATCCAATTGTCATCCCTAGTTCTATTCCCCCATGTCATGATTAGATTTTTCACGCTTTTAGTTATTGGGTTAAATTGTTTGGATGGTTGGTATCTTATATTTCTTTTTTAAATTTTAATCTATTGACTATTCTATTTTTTTTTTACTTTGGTCCAAAATCTATTAAAAAGGTTTCATCCTAGCGCGAATTAAATGAAATTTGTTAATTTGAAGGAATTGTCTGATAGGAACCTTTTTAGAACATAATTTATAGAGTTAATTACAATTTGCCCTTAAGGTTTAGATGATATTGCCTCTATCCTAAGTTCTTTGCACCATTTCAGTTTTTTAACTTAAGTTTGACTTAAAATTTATTTGTGTTAATATTGCTAAAACAATTTATAAAAATATTTAAAAACTATAAGTCTTGTAGTTTCTAAATATAAGTTTTTAAAAAAATTATAGCAAAAATTGAAATGGTGCAATCAATTTGGACAGAGGGAGTATTACACTTTGCCCCGTTTGTTTTAGAAATATACACTTTACTCTTACCTTTTTTATACTATCCAATAATAGCTTCTGAAATCTTAATTTAAATTACGCGGTAGTTATCTCCTAATAATTTCAGTCTAAATTATACTGTTTTTACATTTAATGGATATTTTAAAGTATCAAAATTTTTTTATTTCTATGAATATAAAATAGTTTTTCTTAAGATGATAAGGTATAAAGTAGGGGGCAAAGTGTATATTTTTTAAATATGAGGGCACAAACTGTAATATCACCTAAATCTAGGGGACCAAATTTTAACTTACCCTAATTTATATTATTTAGTAACTTTTTCATTGTAAATTTAACATGGATAATAATTTTTTATGGACAATTCAAATCATTACTCTTTCCTCTTAATAAATTGAACTTATTTACCTGAAAATGGTTACTAGATATCTAAATTAAAATTTAAAAATTTTGAGTCAAATAGTTACTTTATGTTAATGTATTTCATCTGGTGAGGGGCAAAAGCAAAACAATTTTAATGGATTTAGATTGAAAACATAACATTCAATATGTTAGACACTAAAATAGAATGAAAATTAAAGGTTCAAGGCTGCCTGTGAGATTTACTCATTTTTACTAACTACATTAGACAAGAGGTCCATGAATTATATCATTTATGGAAAAATTGTCCCTAAAATTAGAAATATTGGAAATTTCCTCTCGAACAATCAATTGATAGATAGTATGAGTGGTCCTTCCATGTACTTCCCCATTAGGGGGTGCCTGCTAGGTGGGATCCATTAGGTTCCACCAAAACCCGACCTCACCTGTATCAAGTATGGGCTTCAAATTTTGAAACCTGACAATCCACATGGCTTCAAAACCATATCAAACCCAACACACATATAAACTGATTCAGGTTAATATAGCATAACCAAGTTTTAGCTTCCCTATAAACAAAAGATTCCATATGAAAATATGTCAATGACACACGATCACATTAAATGGCTAATCTACCAAACACGCTAAAATCAAAATTTGAAACCATTAAAATGAAGGAATCAATTCCAAACTACGGTTATTTAATAATACCGCATGAAGAAAAGAATGATCTAAAGTAGGGTCATTCGTGATAGAATCCATATAGCTAATTGCTACTATTCAGAGATTGAGTTCTTTGGTTACACGCTTCCAGTTTGTGTTGGGTTTGATGTTGAGGCGAGCCAGTATAGCAAGAGAGTAGAGGAGATCCTGGTGAGAGCTAGGTCCAAGGAGAAATGAGATGAGGATTTAGGCTTTGGGATTATGAATTGTGCTACTAGAAGTTGGGATAATGTCTTTTTTTGGGTGGGATATGGTGTGTAGTAACCCTAACCTGAACAAGGTTTTCCCAAGAAGATTACAGAACCAAAGTCCTGCACAAGCTGCAAGTTAGTTAATTTCTTATCCCATTTTAAAACCTTTGATGCATCTAGTTATTAATATACAAATGTCGTATGATAGGCTTGCTTCAACTTCAAGTAACAAGAACAGAAAAAAGCTAAAACATTGTGCACAATTTAGAAAAGCATAATTAAAACATAAGCTAAAGCATAAAACATAGTGGAGTTAACTACAAGTAATAATTGCACACATGCATCATTATACAAATCAAGGCTATGCACATACCAAAAAGCAACTTAATAATGGCTTGATCTAGGAACATCAAAGGCTAACTAGTATGCATACATATACTAAAAGGTCACTATTGAGATCCACACTTCAACTATGCCTGTCCTTGTGCCACTAGCCTCTATAAGGCTACAAGACAATTATAGTTAGCAAAGACAACCAAACCAACAATAAAGTAGAATCGATAAAGATTCACTAGGTGGTTACCTGTATCACAAATGCTAGCTCGACAACCTTTCATGGTCATTGGCTCCATACAAACAATATTTTCACAACAGCACTAAAGGGAATGAGAATTCACAGATTCCTAGTAAGAGATTTAGGTACCTATAAAGAAAAACCTGAGGACACAGATATAAACATACTATATGAAATCTACTGGGGGGTCCGTGCATTTCGGGGCTAACATATGTGCATATATTCGAGTCCCTTGGGACCCCACTTTTTTTTAGTCCTTGCAGGAATGTCACCCCTGTGCCTAGCAAGTTTTGGCTTTAACTCTCCCATAGCAAGCATTGGCTTGTTGACGTCCTCGTAAGTTAAGCTCACTAAATATCCTTCCCATTGTTGTTGCATAGGTGAACATGGTAGATATTCCTTGCTTGACTTCCAAGAAACTCACTAGGTGTACTACGTCCAAAATAATGCCTCTAGCCATTAGCTCACCTAAGCTGCTACAACACTAAGCCTCTGCCCAATTAGGCGTACTAAGTTCCCACTTGGTGTCTCGAGCTAATATCCTCACTTAGATGACCAAGGTACTAAGCCTCACCCATTTAACCTACCAAGAATGCACTAAGCTTTCACTTATGCCTCAGGTAACAACTTAGCTAAACCACAAATGCGTTAAGCCTTCATTTATGGTGATCCACTATCCACCGTTACTTGGTTCACCCCATTATTCTAAGATTTGCTATGGATGGACCCAATTTGCTAGGTTCCAAAGAACCCCTCATGTATAATAGGGTTTCTTGTCGGTGATTTAAGCTCTAATGCTCTAACTAGACTACCAATGGTGCTACACCCTTTAAGATTCCTAATGGCCACATTGTGGTACTTGGAGTTTTTTTTTGTCATCTTCCTTCGTGTTCTCTTTGTACCCAAGAAACTTAATTAACATCCTAGTTGTCACGCCCCAAACTGCCCCAGGCCCATCTGGGCCCAAATATCAAAGCTTGCAGCAGAAGTTATTCATTTAGAAGGGGCTTTATTATTCATTACGAGCACCTACGGCGTGAGTCCAGGATCTATTCTGGTTCTAGCTTGATTGATTATTTACCTTCAATATGTTATCAGGGTGCTCTTTAGAGTCAAGCTAGTACCTAAGTGGGAATTCAAGTGTTCCATTCATGATTTTATCCTGCTTACATGCATTCTTCATCACAAAGCATACTTTATTCCAATTCAACATAAGCTTCTCTTGTAATATTTTCACATGCTCATTTCATCCAAGTTACATATAGCCATACACTTATTCCACTAGGTGCATCAGATGTGTGTCCATCAAGTGTACTATTTCAATGCATGGCAACCAAGAAGCCCATATTCCATTTCAAGTTTGAAAACCATATTTTCATATCCATGAGCATTCTGCCAATCTAGTACACATAACCTAAATATCCATCATGGCATTCCATCTGCATAAAACCATGCAAACATGGCATATAATCATCCAAAGCTAATCATGATCATAATCATCTATCCAAGGAAAAATTCATCATCATAAGTCATCCAGAACTATGCCTATCCATAGAACAGCAAACAAGCATCACTTACTTGGAAAACATACCAAGGAATGCTTCATGTCTAAGTTTATCCAATGTTCATGTTTTACAGATCAAGTTTTCATAACTATTTAATCTGCAAACTAATATCACACGAAACACAATCCACCTATAGACCTTGTTCCCACAACTTCTAGACTCCATATCCTGCACAGGTAAGTCCACAACATTAGCTTGATCCACAAGCAATCTATACCATATAAGTCTCTTTGAACCAATGAATATATTGAGCAACACTATACACATACCCAACCCTTTAGCACATTGTAACGAGTACTCTGGTACTCTACGCTTGATCTATCAAGCCATCCATTTCCTGAAAAAGGTATAACAGGGCAGGTGAGTTATAAAACTCAGTAAGAATCCTGACGGCATCCAATGCCTAGTGAGGTATTTAACTCATGACTTTCAAAGTCATCATATGGCTTCCAAAGCCTAAACTTGTGCCAAGAATGTAATGGCAATTAATCCATGTTCCTGCAAAGGAAAACACTAAAACAAAGAAGATACAGATATAGCACAATAAAAATAACAATAATAATATGGGTCAGCATGCACAAACAATTTTAGAGAAGCACGCAACTCAACACACACAACACTGTCCTCGCAACATCATGTTCCATGTCATAGTGGGTATCGCAAGCATTAGCATAATCCATGCCACTAATCCCGGCATGCCATTTAGTTTTATAACCTACTGAGCGTTCCTTAGCTTGGGAATTGAGTTGGCCAAACTCAATTCCTAGCCTTAAATGCTTGCTAATTACTCATGAGTAAACCATAACCATAGTTGCCAAAGCATCACTACTTCACCCATTATGCACTTATGTGCCCAATTATTCAACTAAGAAAGTATCATGAGTCCTCACAAAAAGTAACAACCACATAGCCCTGACATGCACACCTATGGTCACTTGGTTCTTTGACCATCACATAGGGGCACTAATACTCACAATGAAAGGTCATGGAAAATATACCATGGAGTAAGTGAGTATAGGGATTCTTACCACCATTTGTGTAACCTTTGGTCATTGCCTTTGCCTTGCTTTGCTTTGTTTGTTGTTGGAATTTTGCCATTTCCTTAATGGACCTATAAAGCCCAAAATACTAACAAGTTATTTAATTGCTTTCTATTAAACAAGAGAACCATAATTTACCAAGCATACTTGGTTTAACTTACTCAACCTCTACTTAAAGAGGTAAGGCCCAAATTAGCCTTTTCTGTGAACTGAGGCCCAATCTACTGTGAACTCAGGCCTACATTGGCCTTTTCCTGGAAATCCAGGCCCAATTTGCACTTTTCTGGAGTTCAGGCCCACTTGGCCTTTTCTGGAATTCTGGCCCACTTGGCCTTTTCTGGAATTCTGGCCCAACTTGGCCTTTTCTGGAATTCTGGCCCAACTTGGCTTTTCAGGCCCACTTGGCTTGTTTTGGAACTCAGGCCGAACTGGCCTTCTTTGGAACTCAGGCCCACTTGGCCTTTTAATTTATTTTCTGGACTCGGCCCAACTTAGCATTTAGGCCCAATTTCCACCTTTTCAGGATTTTAGCCCAATTTAGTCTTTAGGCCCAATTTTATCTTTTCAGGATTTGGCCCATTTAACTTCTTCAGGATTTGGGCCCATATTAACCTTTTCAGGATTTAGCCCATTTGCCAATAATGCCATTATGGCCCAAATAGCCCATTTAAGAGTTTCTGGACCAAGAACACTTGGTTTTCAATTTGGGCCTTCAAATTTATCTCTTGGCCGAATTTGTCCCATTATTTCCTTCTTTTGCTCAATTGAGTCCCACAAGTTTTCTAAGGATCATTTATGCCAAGAACACTTGGCTAACACCAATTTTTCACCAACTTGTCCTTATGGCCGAATCTATCATCATACTTTCTTCACCATTTTGGCTTCACTTTTTACTAGGAACACCTAGATACCATGAACACATGGATCACACACACAACCACCAAAAATTGGCACTAAGGCCAAATTTCTCTTTATTTCTTTCTTTAACATCTTGGCTCCACATGCATCCAACAACTCAAAAGTACTAAGAACACCTTGGCTAACATGCCAAGTCACAAAATCACAACATGGCCGAAACCATCATTTCTTCCTTAGCTTACAAAATCTTCTCTTTTTACATCAAGACTTTGGCCAACACTTTGCATGTTCAAAAGAACACTTGTACTACCATGAACACATGGTTTAAACATGATGCATGCCAAGATTACCACTTGGCCGAAACTTCAAGTGCTTCCATAGCCCACAAAATTCCTCTTTTTGCCTTCAACTTTTGACCATTGTCTTGTATACTCACAAGTTCTTCAAGGATACCAAGAACACTTGGAAAAATGCACATGCATACCAAGATATCAACTTGGCCGAATCTACTCTTTACTTTTTCTTCCATCCTTTCCTTGTTTTCTTCCTTGGAACGGCCATAAAATCATCAAGACACCAAGAACACTTGGTTAAACATCCATAAAACTCATGATACAAACATGGCCGAAAATCCAAGAGAAAATGTAAGCTAAAACTTACACATGGGTTTTTCTTCAATCTTTGCTTGATTTCTTCCTTTTCATGGCTTAAAAGTGCCATGCATGCCTTCAACTCTTAAGCGGAGTCCAAGAACACCAAGATCCTTCCATGGCCGAAAATCCAACTTGATTTCCTTGCAAAAATCCAACATAACAAAGTCATTAGAGAGTAGCATCTAGCTCAAAACACATGAAATTATCAAGAAAAACTTGGTTCACTTACAACCTTGAACATGGCCGAATCTTGAGCTTGTTCTTCCTTGATGTTCTCCTTGTTTTTCTTGCTCCTCATGGCCTAGAAATGCCATGCATGTCCATGAGCTCATGAGTGAAGCTCAAGAACACCAACATCTTCTCAATGGCCGAAACTTCATTTGTTTCTTGCCATTTCTTCATGGGTTTTCTTTGATTTCTCACTTGGTTCTTGGTTTAGATGTGTTTAGGAGTACGAAATCACTACGAAATCGTGTTTGCATGTGGAAGAAGGAGTATTTCTAGCCATGGCCGAATCTTAGAAGCAAGGAAGAAGATGATGAGCTTGGAAGAACGCCATGGCCGAATGTGTGAGTTCTAGAGAGAAGGGAGAGCATCCTGAGCTAGAGAGAGAGAGAGATGTGTGTGAAAATGAGAATGAAATGATGATGGCCGGCCATTATGCTTTGCAAATGAGGAGAAATGCAAACCAAATGCATACTAAATGTGGCTACATTTATTATGGCCGGCCAACATGTAATTCAAAATGGGAGGAGAGCTAGTCAAATGCAATAATTCTTGGACAAAAGAAGGTGGTGTCCCATCAAGAAAAGAAAACCCAATAAACAAATCCATTTGCTTCCTCCAAGGCGCCATTTTGTTTAATTTTTGTGGTATGGCCGAATTTTTGATTCAAATGGATGGGAGAATAGTCAAATGCTCATTAAGTGTTGATTGGACAAGTGATGGTGGGGAGAAATAAAATAATGTAAAGTAGGAGACAAAGACTAGTAAAAAATGATGGGCAAAATATTTGTTTATGTTGATGGTGGGGTCAAATCCATGTGGGCAATTTAAATAATGTGGGTGGAGGCTTATGTGGCCATTTTAAATAGCAAAATTCATGTGATGGCCGGCCATGGCACAATTTGCCATGAAAATTGACCAAATCTTACCTTTAGTCCTCCATCTTTCTTCAATTCTTCAATTGAGTCCCTCAACTTCATAATTTGCCATTTTCATCACCAAAACTCTTGGCCTAAGCCAAGCAAAATTCCAAGAGTGTCCAACACTCATTTATGCCCATTCCATAATTAAGTTAAGATCTCCCGAGCTTACCAAGCTCAATTCCCAATTAGGAAAAATTTCCATGTCTCCTCAATTTAATTGGCTAAGTTTCCAAATTAGGAAACTTTTTATGCCACTAATCCACTTAACCCGGGACTTAGTCATTTAGCCCTTTCCGGGTGTAACACTAGTGCTTGGAGGAGTTATGGGAATGGCTAAGATACCATTAGGCACCTTCTACCCCAAGTCTCCTTTAGCACCCATAAGCCCCTCACTTTGATACAAAAATACATTAAAACCTGGGCTGATTTAATCTTCGGTGACAGCATGAAAGTTGTAGATCTTTCCTTAGCTTTAAGTGAGTTCTTGAATCGGTTTAACCAGACACCCGAGTGTAAAGTTATGGTAAAAATACTTCAACATATCAATGCCCTCAGTGCCGTGACACCATAAGCAATTTTCTTGGGTTCAAAAATAGTGTCTTGGGTGCTGTAGTGCCGCACCACCAGGGCCCCGAGCCTGCACCTCCAAACTTGCTCCACATGTTTGGGGGTGTCCCAAGCCACCCAAACCATCATACAACCCCACCATAAGACCATGGTTTTACACTAGTCCATCATTAACAAATCCCTACCATAATAATGCATATCTTACAAACCACTTGAATTGAATATTCAAGCAACCAAGACATGCATTACAAAAATATATATAAACTAAATCTCTTACCTTAATTGAAGAGAACAAGCAAGCATCAAGCATCCATAAGCTACAAGGCCCCACTAAGGGGGATTCCTATGGTTCCAACACAATCCAACATTAAAGGCAACAATTCAAGCTCATCTCTACCAGACCCAAGCTCATGGAAGCTCAAGAAACCACAAACAACGAGGAAACAAGAGGATCAAAAGGGGAAAGGTAAAAAAAAGTACTACAACTTTCAAAACTTTTCCAAGTAAGTCCTATATATTCACGATTTTGTGTTTATGTCCTATGTCTTCGAAAACATGATCTCTACTTGTTTTATAGCTGGAAAACTTAATGAAAATCCTATGTGGCAAATAACAGATGTTAAAAACAAGGGAAATATATCAAAATTAGTCATCTAACTTTGTAACTTTTCTATTTAAGTCACCAGGTTCTCATTTTCTCCCAACTCACACTCAGAACCCTAAATATTCTTTTTTATTGCCATTGTCCTTCAAGCACAAACCTGCTACATTTTCTCTTTTCCATCCTCCTTGAGAATGAAGAACAAGGAACAATTTTCATACTTTCCAATAAAAAAAATACAAAATTTTAAGCAATAAGAAAAAAAATAGAATTTTAAGTTATAACAGTAATCATGATCCAAAAATTAAAAATGTACAAAGCTTTTGGAAATGGAGAATTGCCAACTAGAAGCAGAACACAAACCTCCCACAAGCAACTATTGGATCATGTTCCAACAAGAAAGAAGGGGTTGAATGGCCTCTATCCTAATCTAGATGTTAATGGATTGACTATACCGCCTCACAATTTTGTAATTAATTAATCTTCCTATTAATCTATATATTCATTCATTTATAAATCTAATTTCTTATCATCAGTGAAATCATCATCATTACACTGTTATTGCCAATGTGTGTGTGTGTGTATGTGTGTATATATATATATATATCCTTTTTGTAGTATAGTTATGGCTCATTTTACAAAATTTTATAGTTTATTCTTTCTTTCAAGCTTATATAAGAATTAAAATGAAGAAGATTGTATCATCTGATCATGAAATTGAGAAAGTAAAATGAAATATATATACACAATGAAATATTACAAAATTGGCTATGAAATATTAAGTAATGGGCTATTTAATACACTATTATTGCTTAATATTTTTAATTTTTCATTTGACTTCTACATCAATTGAAATTCTATAATTTAATAAGCTCAAACAATATTTTTAAAATATTTTTTAAAAAATATTATTTTTTAAAATTTTGTTTTAAGTTGGATAAGTCATATATAATTAATTACTTTCTAAAAATTGTTAAGCAGGTAAAATGCAAGTTTTAAATTGCTCAAGTGACGTAATATCCCCATTCTTATGGAATATTCCATTGATGTAATGGTGATCAATGGCCTTAAGACATCGTAAATATAACAGTTTATTTAGGAAAAAAAAAAGAATAAGAAGAAGAAGAAGAAGAAGTAGAAGAAGAAATGGTTTAATTTGAAAATTTTCTAAAAATTCCAAGCACAAAAACAATACCCCAACCTGCACATTTCAATTAGAATTACATAGTTATGGATTTCTTTTAAACCCATGGGGTAAATTGCAAGAAAATAGGGACATTGTGACTTAATTAAAAAAGTTACAAAGTTAGATGACTAATTTTGATATTTTCCCCTATTTTTTACTATCTGTTATCTGCCACGTAGGATTTCCATTAAGTGTGTTGGCTATAGGACTAACAGAGATCACATTTTTTAAGATATAGGGCTCAAACAGAAAATTGTGAAGATATAGGACTTACTTAGAAAAGTTGCAAAAGTTATTGGACTTTTTTCACCTTTCCCCAGATCAAAATGTTACTTAGAGCTCACAAGCTCAAAAACATCCTCCAAGTGCTCTCACACCAAAACTATGCAAGAACAAGCTTTCTTTTGCATGGGCTCTTCATGAGGCTTTGATTTTTACTAAGAATTGATGATTTTGTGAAGATTTGGCCATCAAATTGAAGATGAGACGGAGAGCTATGGGAATGGAAGGTTGAAGATGATGAATACTAAAGATTTCCTCCCCGAAAATGGTTTTAAATCCAATCCTTCCTCCTAAATCCCCTAACTTCTTTTATTTTTACAAGTAAACCCCACAACAAAATAGTGCCATAGACTTAGGCAAAATTTTTCCTAACTTTGGTTTGTTGTCAGTTAAATATAATTGAGCAACTTATGAAATTTAAGAATCGAACCGATCACCTTAAGGTGTAAAATGGCCATTTTGGCACTGGTGATGCTTAGGTGCCAAAATGACTTTGGAACCATCTAACCCTTAACAAACTTGCTTGACTTACTAATTCAAATCAAGTAAGTCATTTACCTAGGGATTTTGACTTAATTGAAAATCTTACTTGGCCACTGTGGGCCCATTGCCTAGAGGGCTGTAACATTCTTCCCACCTTAGATAATTTAGCCCTTTAAATTCGATATCCCTATTGTCATAGCCTTTTACCCTTAATCCTATCTTGGTCATATAGGACCTCAGGAACCTTACACTATTTTAGTAGTAGGTCTGTGCAAATTGCTCCTTAGTGGGCCTGCTAATTGATTAAGTCCTTAATGCATTATTGTTTTATACTATGCCTTACTATGGCTATAGGTCAATGACCATAAAAATAATATATACTTGGTGCAGCTGGCCAACATTTCAAAAAATCTATTCATATAAAATATACTATTATGCATTGTGAATCTATACAAGCTACCAGGGAACATCACAAATAGTTCCATAGCATTTACCAGAGGCATAACTTCTAAACACATATATACATCATACACAAAAGTGTTATACATATGCTACACACTGAGAATCTTGGGATCCAATCCCACCTAAGTTACACTGCCAAAAGGGCTCACTACAGTGTTCAGGTATCCCCTGCTCTTTGTCTTTGTACAACAAATGCCAGTAAGTTAGTATTCTGAGTAAATAGGAACTACAAGAAAGAAACATAACAATAATGTACAATAGTAATTAGCTTATGCACACCTGGTCCCGAAATACAAACAACCTTTCCTTTCATTGGTTGTTAGCCCCAAATGTACTAGTATTTGCGCATAAAACATGTAAGGGGTGTCAGAACCAAAGGTTCCCAGTAAGGGTTGTAACCTGCATGAAAAATAATCATATAGAACCATGCATAATATCCACAAGGATGTCAATATATGCTTAGTGCACTTGAGCTCAAATCGTAGTGCTAGGAATTCATGTTATTGGCCAATAATCATGGGAGTAGCTAATTCTCACAATTCCTTTACCCATTTGCCTTGCAATTGACAAGTCCAACTTGTCCATACAAATACTGCTTTGAAAGCTTATTAGTATTTTTCTAAAATCTCTTATTTTATGTACATGAGTGAAGTATTTGCTTATTTAAATGCATGTGTTAGTGCCAGCATTCCAAGATTTTGTGAGTGGTTGAGGACACCTCCCCTTTTTAGGTTCACCTAAGCCTTGGCCCATCATGGTGACCTTAAGTATCTTAGGTTCTCAAACCATCATACTTTCCATTAATTAGACCATACTAACGTCCATGTTGCCTATACATTGAAGTTTACAAATATGCATTTACACACTTCATATGCACTTCATAGTTTGGTTTCCTACCAAACCTAATCATATAAGCTTCTTAAATAGCCATCAATACTCAATTTACATGCTTGTTAAATCCATCAATAATTCAGCCACTTGATATACAAGTATCTTAACCAAATTTATTTAACACATAAGCATACAAATCAAGTAACTCTTACCTTAGATAACTTAGTTTGCAAGCTTCAAGTACTTAGCCTTTTTGCCTCGGTTTCAAGCCAAACTTAGGAGCACTCGTAGTAGCTTATTCCCAGCCCCTATATTGATCATTTTAAGCACAATTTATCAATTTTAGCACTTGGAAACAGCCCCTGAAACAACCACCAACAGCCCAGAATTTTCTGTCTCCGGATTGCCTATCTTGTGGTTCTTTATAGTTTTAATAGCATAAATGCAGCCTAAATCTTGCTCCCTTATTTTTTTATGCCTTGTATACTAGTGTATAAGAAAGATTATAACAACCAACAGCCACCAATATCACTAGAATAACACATTTTATTCTAGGAAGTAACCACAATTACAGTAGCCACAAAACTTCACTAATGCACATTCATGGCATTCATTGGTAATTCACTTCCAAATAAATGTTCCCTTGCTTCTTAGCCTTCAAATACTAGTTCATAAGTAAGATAACATCCTTAGTAAGCTACTAAAACTCCTGGAACAAGAAATTATGGCTGGCTGTAAAAGAATTGAACCAAACCTAGCTTAACACTCACAGTTTCAACTACACCAAAATTCCAGCCTTAGTTCTCTTGGGTTTTAGCTCATTTGCATATCAAATTACATCTTAAAGCTAGAAAACACATCAAACAATCATCCTAGCCAAGATTTCTACCATAAAATCATATGAACAGTATCAGAAATACAAAAATGATGAAAACTACACCATAGGAACAAAATTAACCATGGATGAGATTATGAACACATTCAAACATGTTGAGCACCTTTGATTTCTCTTAACAACTAAGTCTAACATTAATTTACAGAATTTACAGAGCTAAACCAAAGCTCAAAATAGGAGAAATAATAAAACCAAACTTACTTGGGCAAGAAGCAAGAAATCTTGGCTTAGTATAGCACAATACTTGATTTTCCTTCAAAATCTTGCTTATTTGCGCTTGAATTTGGGTGGATTGAGCTTGGAGGGATCTTGACCGTGGTGGTTCAAAAGTGAGAGTGGTTTTGGCTGGCTGGAGCTTCTAGGTAAGGGAGGAAACAAGTTGGGCCGATTAATAAAGCTTATTAAGTAAGTTGGCATGTGCAAGGCGCATGCATGGCCTAAGTGCATTCTTTTAATACTTGATCCTTAACTGATAATACGATAAAACTTTAGGACCAAAGTTAGCATTACGCCACAATTCATTTCTTCATAGATATAATTACACACCAGTCTCCAGGTTTTTTTACAAACGTCTAATTTAATCCCCATTTCTTTGAGGATTACGTTTAAACCACTTATGGACAATCTAGTCAATCCAAAATTCCATGATGATAGAGTGGAAATCATAAAAAACTGTGATACCTCAAATTTAATATTTTCTCATCCTTTATCCAACCGTGTAATAAAAATGGGTCACTATATGAAATAACCAAAATACCCATCTTGGCCTAGCTTGCTTAATTGATCAATTTTATTCATTTTTAACTATTAAACCCAATATTACTGAGACTTAACATGCAAATAAATTATCTAAAGCGTAATTTGTTAAATTAACTAATTACCTAGTAAGCTGAGATTTCTGTAATTACCTTGTCAATTAGACCTACAGCTTTGAGGGCTGTCACACTTACCTTGGAGATGAAACTTAGGATATGGTGCCAACATATCCTACCAATCTACTGATGGCATCGACCACACAACATCCCACTTGGTGCTCAACTACCTTACTTGCTCAACTAATGCCTTTTGGCATTCAAGTCAGGCTTTCACCTATATAGGTACTATAGCCGATGCTACACTTTGTGGTCACACCAAACAACAAGCCAACAACAACTGCTCACTCTTCCCCCAACTTTAATTAACCTCACTCGGCCTAATAGCACCTTATTGTTACTTCTTTCTTGAAGACTATGGTAGAGACTCCATTTTCCAGACCTTACTAATAGTACTAAAAAATCTCTGATAGATTAACTTTGCCCTAATAAGTTCAGTGACCAAGAACTTCTCTTTACTTTTTTAGGTGCCAAAATCTCCTAGCACAAGCTAGCTTAACGAGTTTAAAACTTTTCTGCCAACACTTGCACTACAAAAGTTAACCTAGGTCCGGTACCTAACTTCCCTTTACCAAAACTTCTTAGTGCAATATTGCTTAACAATCACAGAACTTGTCTACTAACTCTCACACTGATGGTTCTTCACCATAGGCTTAGTACTTGGGACTCTAGACAACCACTAGACTAAGTGTGTCACTAGTGTACTATGGCCTCACCAAAATGTACCTCTAGCACCTAAGGCATACTACACTCCATGCTCCACTATACTGCAAGGCTCTTCCAATCAAATAGTATACTGAACATTGTAAGTCTCAAAACACACTAGAGTTTGAGCTTCGACGCTACTCTTAGATAGCCTTTATGCTTTAGGCATCCTAGTGCACTGTGCAAAATACATATGAACTACCTAACCATTACAATCCTGCCGCTTTTACCACTCTGGAGTTCCTTACACTTGTATTCATACCAATTGCAATTTCTCTACTGCAAGTGCCAGAACCTCCAAGTAGCTACAAGTCCTTAGGCCTCATTCATGCCCCTTGGTTAGAGCCTTCTAGCACTTGGTAACAAGGTTACCAGCATGCTACCCAAACTAAAGATCTTGATACTTCAACTTACTTGGTGCAAAAATTACACACTAAGTCCTCTCAAGCCTGCATTCAGAGCCTTGGTAACTACACATGCCAAATTAACTTCCCTGATGCATCCTTATCAGATTTGCTCCTTGGCCTCATCCACTAAGGCCTGACATGCTTCCAATTTAACCTCTTCCTAGGCCTCTTGGCCCCTCACTATCACCAAGTACCTTAGTGCCTTCACGTAATTATTAATTACTTTTGATCACAGGAGGACTGCTTCTATTTCGACATCCAACTACCATACCATGAACTACATTGTGCTGACTTCTTGTTGGGATAATGTATGGATGTGATCTATTGCAACAACCTAAATTTCGTAAGTGAGAGAACCAATTTTATCACCTGTCTCTTTCCACCATTAAAAAGTGATTAACCAAGGAAAACCCTTCGGGTGACTCACCTACTATGACTCTACCTTGTGCATTAAAGTGTCTCATATGCACCTTTATATGGGTACTATCCCTTAAAGTTATGAGCCTTACTCATTAGCCTATTATCCAATCTCGTAAGTCATTGGCCCTTCCCTTATAAGGCAATAGGGTCCAATGAAACTTACACTTACTTTGGGCTCTCAACTAGCTTAACCTGACCTTCTTTGACTAGGTTTCAACCTTTGACGTCCTTCTATTCTAGAGAATGCCAACAACCACTTAAGTCACAAACATGACTAATTGAGCTCATTGTACCTACACTAGACTTGGCACTTTGACAACTAAGTGAATCACTTAGCTAGGAGGGAGATCCCACTATGACTATTCAAAGTCGTCTTTTGACTTGTCATGGTGAACTCTTCCTCATGGGCTTACCCAACTCTACCTTAATAGGTCTAGCCATAGCTTTCTTCTTCCTGGCATTACTCGAACGTTCTTGACCTACGGCTCAACATTCTACTAACTTACTAGCACTAAAAGCAACCGACGAATACCACGAGTTCTTCAGCTTCATCTAAGAACTAGTCTTTCATTTACTTGGCTAGCCTTATTAGTCAAGCATTTTTCTTCCAACAAGTCAACTTGGTGACTCTCGACTACACTTAACCTTAAGATGATGATTATGAATCACATGCTATCCTTGGGTATATAGCGGTCATTCTTATTGTTTGGGTTCTCCTACTACCAGTCGATAGCTGAGACCAATCCCTAGCAACTAATTTATTTCTACTGGCTTTATACTAGGGTGTATGACTAATTAATAAATGTTCTTATCCACTCATTTGCCCCTGGATAAGTTCTTCACTCCTAGACTCTTTTTCCATCTCCCCTTGCATTCCTTAGTTAAAAATAAAAATGAAACTTACCTACTTACCTTCTTAGAATTTGGCTAAATCACTTCGTTGCTCGGCTATGCTAAGGTACTCATCCAACTACTTATCTAGGTCTTAATACAGCCTAGGCCAACCAAGCTAACTTATGAAATAATGTAACCTATGGAACCTTAGAACAATTTTAATCTAAGGCATTCAAGCCTCTACTTGTGTGGTTTTCCACACCAACAAGTAAGTTCTAGGGTTTTAGGTGTCACCTTAGCATATAGTGCATTTTTGGGTCCTAATGCACTTGGGTTAACTCTTAGCCCTTATCAAGAATACTACCCAACATGCTGACAAAATTTTGCCAGTACACTGATGCTAGAGACTATAAACAATGAAACTAAACTACTAGTGGAACCTAAGGAACTTGCCTCATACTAGTTTCGGCCTGCCCGTAAGTCCACTACGACTACCATCAAGAGTGGCATCGATATGGTAGTTGCCAACCTTGACCTCTTAACTAGCTGAGGTAAAACTCAAACTATTGCTCTGGTGTACTAGGTTTACTCCTTGTGGCAATAGCTACTTATTCCTAGGCCGGCTTTATCTTAACCAAGCCCAAGACCATCTCTAGTCTGATGACTAGTCAGACCATGAATAATAGTTTCCTAGGTGAAAGGCTTAGACCAAAAACTTATTGCACCCTAAGCATAAGTTACTGTTTTTCATGATATGTTCCTATTCTCTAACCAGCTTCCGCACTATAGGCGTATTGCCCATGCTCCTTCTAGGTTGGGTGAACTGACCTCCACCATGCCGTTTCATGTATTTAACATCACTAACTCTCTTTTGAGAGCTGATGCTTTACCGTATCAATTTTTGGTGGCTTCACATCCATGTTCACAGGGAACCTCCTTAGCGCTAGCTTAAGGCCTTAATGGTTTCAACCTCAAGCTCATACTCTTGTTGAAAAGGATACAAGATTGCTCCTTCGCTCTACTATGTAGCCTGCATGACCAAGAGTTTTCTTATCTCAGTTAAGGCATCATAGTCTTCTTTAGTGTTGCGTAACCCATTCAAAATTGGTGGGTTCATCTTTGTTGTTGGTGGCTCACTCCCTATTTTAGAGGTTTACACCTCATGGCCTTACAAAATGTGTCACCTACGTCATTTGAGGTCTTGAAAAGCTTCCTATAGGATGGTGGCCACATCCCACAACTTACACCAATGTGTTTCCTCTTACATGGAACAAGTCAAATTACCTGCCCCAATATAGCCACACTAGACTACCAGGATCCATTCCCAGACCCATGGTGTCCAAAATCGCATCTGACCTAGTTCAACTATTGTAACCTGCAACTAAAGCTAGACAGTGCACATAGAATATTCATACTACTGATTAGTACTAACTACCCTAGCACAAGGACAACATATATATCTTAGTTCTCATAAGCCTTCAATCACTCCTTATCAAGTCTAGAACCTTGCCCTAATATGATATGTAGTAATCCTACCTTGAATGGGATCTTCCTAAAAAGACTATAAAACTGGAGTCCTGCACTAGATGTACTTGGCTAATTAATTACTTACCCAATTTCAAAACCATTGTTACATCTAGTTATTAACCGACAAATATAACAAGTATGGCCTTGTTTCAAATTCAAGTAACCATCATAAAAAGAAACTAAAATTTTGCACACAATTTAAGAAAACATAATTAAAACATAAGCTGAAAGGTAAAACATAGAAAAGTTAACTACAAGTAATAATTACGCATCATTGTACAAATAAAGACTATACATAAGCCCAAAAGTAACTTATTAACTACTCAATCTAGGAACATTGGAGGCTAACCAATACGCATACATATACTGAAAATTCAAAACTAAAATCCATGCTCCAAATATGCCCGTCCTTATGGCACTAGTCTCTACAAGGCTACAAGACAACTATAGTTTACATAGACAACCTAACCAGTAATAAACTAGAATTGATAATGTTTCACTAGGTGGTTACTTGTATTACAAATGCTAGCTCGATAACCATTCATGGTCGTCGACTCCTTATAGATAATATCTCCACAACAACACTAAAGGGAATGAGAATCTAAAGATTCCCAGTAAAGGATTTAGCCATCTGCAGAGGAGACCTGAGGACACACATATAAACATAATATATGAATTCTACTACAAGACCTATGTAGTCTAAGGGCTAACATATGCGCATATATTTGATTCCCTTAGGACCCCACCTCTTCCTAGTGCTCACATAGATGTAACATTAGTGCCTAGCAAGTTTTTGCCTCTAACTCGCTTCTAGCAACCTTTGGCTTGCTAATGTCCTAGTGAGCTAAGCTCACTAAATATCCTTCCCTTTGTTATTGCACAGGTGAACATGGTGAATGCTCATTGCTTAAGTGCTAAGGAACTCACTAGGTGTACTAGGCTCCCATATATTGTCTCGAGCCATAGGCTCACCTAGGTTGTCATGGTACTAAGCCCCCCCCCCCAACTAGGCACACTGTGTTCCCACTTGGTGTCTCAAGCTAATAAGCTCACCTAGATCACGAAGGCACAAAGCCTCACCTATTTAACCTACCAATGAAGCACTAAGCTTTCACTTGTGTGTCAAGTCACAACTTGGCTAGGCCACAAGTGCACTAAGCCTTCATCCATGGTGCTGCATTGTAGACCATTACTTGATTTGTCCTATTATGGTAAGATTTGAAATAGATTGATGCACTTTGCTATGTTCTAAAGAACCCCCTCGTGTATACTAGGGTTTCTCATTGGTGTCTTAAGCACCAAGGCACCAACTAGACTACCAATGGTGCTAAACCCCCTCAATCTTCCTAATGGCCTGATTGTGGTACTTGGAGCTTCTTATCTTCATCTTCCTTCATGGCACTTGGGTCCAGTACATATGCTTAGTGTTGTGCCCAAAAGGCCAATCATGAGATGATTGTATTTTTTGCACATTGAGTCATGATATTTTATTAAGGCATTAATCCAGCAATTATGTTTGTTGTTTTGTTTCTGCGTAACTTAACAAACATAATTGTAATCCTAGAATAATGATATTCTCAAACGTCCCTAGTCTAGTATTATTGTGGAGCGGGTTGTAATAATACATAACGACTAGCATATGTGGAGACTAATATGAGATATGTAGTTTGCACATGGGTACAAGTTGGAGAACTTATGTATTGGACCGACCCACCATGAGAACACTACATGGATCGTTATATGAGTGTCATAAGTGATTCTCATAGTGATCATGGTATATGTAGTCCTTCGACCTAAGATCATCAAGGTTCCCTACATGTAAGTCACATACTTTGATACTTTCCTTTGTTGCTTGTAACTGAGTGAACTTGAAGGAGGTCATTGGGTATGTCACATATCATGCGGATGGATTTGTACGATCAAGATGGGATTCGTCCCTGCTATGTAACGGGAGTGATATCTTCGGGCCCCTTGATAGAGTAAGACTTAGAAAAATGCATGGCCATGCTCGGATGAGTTGATATACAATATCAATGTCATCAGTTTAAGTTGGTCTACTCGGTAATCAAGAAACCAAAGATTGGGCTATACGAGAGTGACACATCCATGTCTCGTGCTTAGTCTTGATATCTTACGCAAAGGGACAATGGCATATATCGGTGATGATCATAAAGGTTTAGTCGAATCATCGACAATCTTGTCACTTGGGTAGCAATGATGTGTTGCTAGACACCGCTCATTGCTTATGATCATAAATGTGATTTATGATCATTGCCAACGTGGTAAGAGCCAATTGGGTCACACACATAGAGGTATTTGGATCATTAGAGTGCATGGGCTAATAATTTGGGTTTTGGGTTCACAATAATTTCGTATTAATAATGGGCCCAATAGTTGAGCCATTATTAAGCCCGAATTAAAGCCTAATTGGATTAGGGCTTTGAAACCCATTAGGCTTGGAAGTTGAGTCTCACTATAAATACAACTTCTAGTGGGAAATTCGCAGGTCCCCTTGCCCTAGCCTCCCAAAAGGACAACCGCACACTTCTCTTGCAATTCCTTGGAGGATGCAAGCTATCACTGTGAGCGCAAGAGAAACACATTTATTGGGATGTGGTGGAAGCGTGGTGATCCCGAGAGGCTCGTGTGGATACCATAGAGAGCTTGAACACGTCAACTGTTCAAGTTTTGTGATTCGACTCTACAGTTGAGTGAGAGATCTCAACCGAAAATTAGGTATGAAAATTTTCAAACACCCGGTTTACCCTATTTCACTTGGATCCTAGAGGGTTTTGGTTAAATTCCGCTGTGCTGTTAGGCTCCCGAAACCCAACACTCTTTGCACCAACAAACTTGATTAGCAACCTAGTGCTAGTAGGAGCTAGAGGAGAGGCAAAGGTACCTTTTCGAACCTTCCATCCCAAGACTCCTTAAGCACCTATAGGCCCTTCATTTTTAAACAAAAATACATTTAACTTGGGCTGATTTAGGCTTAGGTTAAAGCATGGAAGTTGTAGATCTTTCTCTTAGCTTCACATGGGTTCTTGAATCACCTCAATCCAATACCCTAGCAAAACATTATGGTAAAAATACTATAGTATGTCAATGTTGTCCAGTCCTTGTGTGACCTGCGGTGCCGCGGTGGCACAACCAAGTTTTAAGGCCTCAAGCATGCCTCACTAGACCATGATTTTACTCTAGGCCATCATCAACAAATCCCCACCATAACAATTCATATCTTACAAACCACTTGAAACCAATATTCAAGCAACCAAGACATTCATTATAAGAATATATAAAGTAAATCCCATTCCTCAATTGAATAGAACAAGCAAGCATCAAGCATCCACAAGCTATGAGACTCCACTAAAGGGGGTTCCAATGATTCCAACATAATCTAACATAAATAGAACCAATTCAAGCTCATTTCCACTAGACCCAAGCTCATGGATGCCCACGAAACAAAGAACAACAAGGAAACAAGATGATCAAAAAATTAACTAAAGCACACGAGCTCAATAACATCCTCCAAGAGCTCCCACACCAAAACTATACAAGAACAAACTTCCTCTTGCATGGGCTACTTATGAGGCTTTGATTTCCACCAAGAATTGATGATTTTATGATGAGTTGGCCATGGAATTGAAAATGAGAGGGAGTGCTACGGGCATGGAAGGTTGAAAATGATGAATAGTGAAGATTTCCTACCTAAAAATGGTTTTAAAACCAATCCTTCCTCCTAAATCCCCCAACTTCTTTTATTTTTGTAAATAAACCCCATGTCTTAATAATGTCATAGACTTAGGAAAAGTTTGTCCCAATTGTGGTTGCTTGCCACTTAGGCCCAACTGAACAACTTATGAACTCTAAGAATCAGACTTATCACCTTATGGTGTAAAAAGACCATTTTGCACCTAGTGATGCTTAGGCGCCAAAATTACTAAGGAACCCTTAACAAACTTGCTTAACTTGCTAATTCAAACCAATTAAGGCATTAACCTAGGAATTTAGACTTAATTGAAAGTCTTACCTGGCCACTATGAGCCCGTTGCCTAAAGGAAGGTAACATGGTGGGCTAAGCTAACTTATACTTAAATAAATAGAGTTGGTTCAAATTTACTACATGCTTATTGTTGCTTCTCATATTGACCCACATGTATATTCGATTTGTATTTTTATTGCCCAAACTGACTCTAACTTGACTAAAATGTGCACGACCATTTGATCAGTTCAGTTTAGGCCAATTAGTTTGATGGGTTAAGCATGTTGGATGAATACCCATACTGCCTACGTGAACTATAGATAAAAATATCACTCTCCATCTTAAATTTTATTTTACTCTTGCAATTCATCCGTAAATTTTTCAATTGAATAGCTAGTTAGCAGAGATTTTTAAGAAGTGTTATGAGTTATTATATTACATATAGTGACTATTTATCTAAATTTTATAGCAACTAAAACCTACACTTCAAAAAACATGAAAGCACTTTTATAATATTTTTCATAAAAAATAAGTATCTTCCTTGATTTTGCTATTTTTAGAACTAGGTATAGAAAATCACATAAAAACTTATTTATGTTCTTGGAAAAAAATATTCTTTAGGTGATTATTAGGTAGATGAAGTATTAGATTTGAAAATTTATTGTTCTAAATAGCAATAATATAAAAATATAATAATATGTTTTGAAAATGAGAAAAGGATAAAAGCTATTACAAAAAAAAACAATAACCTATCTAATGAGCAATGAATAAAAATATTTTAGATTATTTAAATTATTTAATTATTAATTATAGGGATAAAGATACAAAAAATTCAAAAAGTTATCACTATTGAACATTTAAGCCATAAGTTTTTGAAAATATTTGTAGAAATCTTAAATTTTTCAATATTTCTATTTTTAAGACTTTGTCACAGTTACTTAATGCAAATTGTTGAAACATGGTATAAATATATAACTAGTACAAGTTACTTTAAGTGAAAAGGCATCAATCACGTTGAACAAGAGATCATGAGTTCAATCCAAAGTCTTGTATATGAAGGAAACATGATGTTTAGATTTTCCACCAATATTTTCATTATACTAATAAATTGCATAAGTACCAAACTTTTATCATGCACAAAATTACTATCAACATTATAAAAGTAGACAAATTTACCATTCATCCATTAAATGACTATAAAACGAAAGGAAAAATGACAATTTTGATTCTTAGTTATTCATGTTTTTGCTAACAGTGTCTTAACACTGTCCATTTGGTGATCATGTTCTCATTTTCATTATTTGTCTAGTTCCCCCATCATTCTATTCTCATTTTCATCATTTTTCTAGTTCCCCCATCATTCTCACCCTTGGAAACACATCTAAGCCTATAGACCACTTTCACTTTCCTTTTTGTACCCACAACAACCAACTCCTGCTCTAGTGTAGTTTGGACCATGGCTTGATGGGTCATAACCCCAAGGGTTACTCCTCTAATGCTAGATGCCATTGTGGATTGACAGGGTTCTAATCCCCAAAGGCTAGGATAATGACTCTAGGGCTTCAATTTTTTATAGTAAAATACTGTTAGAGCCCATGTTTAATACCAGAATTAGTCTATGTAGTTGTAGCAATATTGATTTGTAATTAATGAAGCATACATATCATTGAGGTCATTTAGATTCTAAGTTGTATATAATAGCATATGTTGTGGAGAGAGGAATCTCTAAAAGAATCCATCTATTTTCGTGATTAGGAGCATTATATACATAAATATGTTTGGAGATGACTAATTGTGGCTGCATAAAGAGATTGGCTTTCATAGAAGTTGGATTCACCTACAGCAAAACTCTTATAGCTGGGTTCAAAAAAGTGGATTGCTAATGTAAGATAGAAAGTGGATTGTTATATCTGGTACTGATATAATGTTTGACTTATGTAGTAGTAAATGCTAATGTAGAGCACTATTTTGGTGCAACATCCTTCCTGGCCATTTTTTTTGTTTTGGTATGTGATCCTCGACTAACATAATGGCAAAAAATGTTATGCAAATGAAAACCATAATAAAAAAATTGCAAACTAATAAAGTATTTTAGTAAGCATAAATCATGATAACTATAATCAATTGTTTCTTGGTACTGATGTAACAAGATTTCAATTGTTCTTGTGATGCCTATTGTTTAGTGATTCTAGTAAGGTAGCAAAAATATATGAATTTTTCTCTCCGATGCCCTTTGATGTAAATGAACAATATAACGATATAACATCCTTCTTCTTTATAACATATCTTATCACCAAAAGAATACATAAACTTGTCAAATTTTATAGAAGAGCAGATAAACTTATGGAGATTGGATGTGTTAGAATGATTATTTTGGCCATTAAAGTTGTGAATTAAAGCTCAAACTTGTTAGGCTTAATGTAAAAGGATAACATCGTGTTTTTTGTTTTGGGTCTCAATGTAATATGTAATTAGTGGAGAACTTTCTAAAGTTTCATAAAAGTCTTCCTAAGCCATCTACCATCTTTCAAGTTCGCTAATTTAAAATAGATGTTTGTCCTAAATTTGTAGCTTTCTACTTTTTAATATTTCAATATCTCAACTTAACAAATGTGTTGACTTCTCGTAGTTTTTAATAAATATCAACTATACCATAAGATATATTATGATCATTTTGTATGATGTTAGATGTACAAATTTGTTTGAAATGTAAGAAATTTGATGAATCATTGATTTAAAAAAAGGTTTATTCAAATTTTTATGGGAATATGCATGTTTATCTATGTTTATGTGTAATGGATATGTAGGAGATTCTAAGTATGTGATATATGCAAGTTGTCAAAAATGAAAGAAATGAAAATTTTAATCTAAATGAAAAAGTGGAAAATGAAAGCATGTTTCTCATTTTAGATTACTTGATGGAATGAAGAGTCTTTTTTTAGCAAAAATTGGTATCTCAAGTGTGCCCTTGTTTGTTTCTAGGGGAGGATCCTTTCTTGTTTATGCATGTCGAGATAGAATTGTTGGTTTGATTGATGTAAGGGGAATTGTTGACCTAATTGCTTCCACATTGATTTGTTCTTGTAGAGGTTTAGGTGGGGTCTCCAATATAATACTTGACACAATAATATCTAGGTATGATCCTCGATACAATTCTTTAGAGGACTATTGTAGTTTCTTTGATTGTTGAGGAAGATATGTTAGTAGATGTTGCAATGTATGTGGATCTGTCAAGTCATACTTCTCTATTGTGTCATCACAACTGATATTAAGGAGTGCTTGTGTAACGGCATTGAAGAAGGTCACCTCTATTGTTGTTGTGTGGTCAACTATTGTTACCCTAAATTTGTGTCTGCATGTAAATATAAATAGGATAGAAATTAATATATATATTTGGATTGCATGAACAATAATCTAGTTTGATATTACTCACAGTGTTCTTAGTTCAAGGTTTGGTTCTTCATGATTCCTACATACCCACTTTTCTGCTCTTGGTTTCAACTATTGTTGGCAGGATGTACATGCTTTATAAAACCAGCCTTTAGATGGATCAATTGCTTTAATGATGGCATCACATGTGAATTTTTGTGTCTGCATATGAAAATAAAAGTGTTATAGAGTAATAAATGAAAAATATGATATATTGAATGTAATTATGGATTTGATTTGTAAACCCTTAGTCCATCTAGATTTTGTTATAGGATTTGAATAACTGTGAATGTGTAGGAAGGCCTTTCCTAGATGGGAGTTCAAACAGCTGTTCCTAGTTAGAAATTATATGAGGACGAACTTGGGCGATTATAATAAGCATTATATATATATATATATATATATATATATATATATATATATAAGATATGAAATAGAAAATGTTTGAATTAGGATTAAATATTACAACCTAGCAACTATGAGGCATACAAAAATATTGATTTGTAATTATGATAGAGAAATATTAGACAGTAAATTATGTAAGAAATGAACTTAAAAAAAAAAGATAGGTTAGGAATATAATTAGATCCATTTATGTTTTCTCTAGCAAGTTTATGAATTTCAAGGGAGTGAGAGCCTCCTATGTTTTCATTTTGTTTCTAAGTGTTTAGGCAGTTACATTATTTGGATAATCTAGTAAGCTAGTAAATATTAGAATTGCAAAGAAATATAAGCTGTGTATTATCTATATGAAATTTAGTAAAATAGAAGGTATATGTAGTTTGAATAAGTATGATACTTTGTAATAAAGTCATGTGCTTCAGGTATGTCTAGGTTCAAATAGCAACATGTTGCTAAAGTTCCTTGTAGTTATAGATCACCTGAATTATAGAATACATACAATTAGGCATGTAATGGTCTTAAAAAAAAATTCACTTTTAAAAAAATTTAAAATAATTATCACTAAACAAACTAACTCATGTAGAGGTAACTATTATGATTACTAGAGATGGCATGTTGTCATTGTTTTCCTTGTTGAATGCATTAGCAAACTTAGCCTATAAGGTCAACTAAAACATTGATTATTATAATATATTGTGCATAAGTTAATAAATAATTGTATAAGTCAACAAATAATTGTATAGAAAGGGAAAAGAAATTTGGATGTTAGACCTCAGGTTTGTAATTTGTATTCCCTTTGTCTTTTGATTCTTTTTCCATCATCATCTTCAGAGATTTTTTATTTCTTGCACTTCTGTTAATTGACCAAGTTAGTTTGCAAATGATGTTAAAAATTAGATAAAGCTATTAAGTAAAGTTTATATGAAATTTGAATGTTGATGAAGAACATGTTAGTAAAATATCATTTCTAATTCTCGAAGCAAGATTTGCATATTTTGTGAAGTTGAATTTATTCATTCAAAATCTAGCTCTATTTATCTTTTCAAATCTTGTAACTAGTGTAAATTCCAGCATTGTAGTATGAGGTGCAACTTTCTTTTTCTTCCATGCATGGCCACAAATGAAATTTGTTATTTTGTACATTCTCCCAACTCTAACAAGTTCATCAAAGTATACCCTGTGTAAGAATGCCATAGAGCCTTGAATTGCATTTCCTTGAAAAGATATAATCATAATGAGTAAAAGTTAATAATAATGACATAGTAATGATAATGAATAGAAGGTAGGAATATCAAAGAACTCAACATTAACTTGTTTGTTTACAAGTATGTAATTATAACTTTGTGGTTTCTTGTCCGATCAATAAAAAAAGTGCCAGCTTCTGCATATGCAAGCTTCAATCACACCATCCTTATCAACGGGTTTCAAATCACATCAAAGGCCGGACTCTGTTTCAATATAAATATAAGATTTTGGTGAGAATTTATTTTCAACTACCTACTAAGATATATGATAAAGCATATGAAAATATTAAAAAAATATTATCAATATAAACATAAGCGGATATGATATGCACTGATACAACATAGAAAGTCAGTATAGAAAATGTCTTTTTGTTGTTTCTTGAGACTGGCCATTTATTTTCTTTATTAGGATCTTCAGAGTAGCCATAGAAGTTGCGCTCAACATAGCAACATATAGTTAGCCATACAAAAATATTGGTTCAGACAAGTAAACTCCAATTCAATTCAATGATTGTCTTTGGCTTTTATTGATTACCATGGCATAACATAATCTCTAACACCTAATTTTATGAATCTCAATTTTGAAAGTTATCTTAAATTCCCAAAATTATAATGCATTTAATTAAAAATGATTTAATAAATATGTGGTAAAACATTTTATTTTAACCTATTTTCCATTAATAAAAGTATTAAATGAAATCAAAGTAATTAAGTGAAAATCCCAATAAAACTAATATACGGACAACAAGCCAATTTAAACAAACCATATTCTTTTTTTAAATGAAATAACACAAAATAGAAATCCAATCCCTGCCAGTTTTACTTTCGAGGGACTACAGCGTACCCTCACTTAGTCTGCTCCACATTCTAAACCTCATCATACGATTCAGTGTGCTCTGTCTCCTCATAGTACTCACCTAAGAAAATATATTAGAAGGAGGGGTGAGCATAACTTGCTCAGTAAGGGGGAAGTATCCAGGCCCATCACGTGGGTCATAATATTCCTACAATAAACAACAGTGAATAATAAACTTTAAGTTATAGCAATTTAATTAAAGAACAATTTCATACAAAATCATAACAAAAGTATCAAATTCTTACTAGCATGCTCAAACTACTATGCATATGCATAATTCCTTTTACCGATTAAATCATATCTTATTGATCAATCATTTAATCCAATACTTGAACGCTGTCGGATGAACCTAAGGTGGTGAGTGTGTACATCACCCACTCTCGGGATAACTCTTAGACAGTGCTACTAGGGATGCCACCAAACCAAAGCCTCTCGGGATACCTACGCCGAGGTAGAGCCTCTCGTGATACCAACCATAAGCATGGTCCCCCGCCAGCTATGGTCTAGCAGCACACAAATTATATCTCCATACTCCATATTATTATCGGGTCATGACTAGGGATGGTCCACCACCACCCTAACATGCCTCTTGGGTTCGAATCATCCGTTTTGAACCTCTCTTCTAAATTTAAGGCTCATCAGGTTATACAGATATGGTTCGTCGCCAACCTTGCATGCCTAATGTTTTATCTTACTCCTTAAATCTTTTACTAAATGCAGTATTACGTATTGCAAATATCAATCATATGCAATAGCCAATTGATGCATGATTGCAGCTCATTTTAATTTAGCTCTTTATAGTAGAGTGCCATGATTTTAGTGCATCCTATTTCTTTTATGTTGTTTTCTTAGCTTAGTTTTACATGATGTCATGACAATCAATGATATCTTTTTAAGTGTATTTATGATAAATGTTCATCTCATCTCTCGTAAATTCTTTCTAAGTTGGTCATTTAGCATTTACGCTCCTAATCCTTTATCTACCAGCTTATAGTAGTTTATTATGGCCCTAATATACCACTAACAGTTTCTTTCAATCTCATCATGTTGCTAGCGAGCTTGTTGGCCCTAAACATGGTACTAGCGGTGGTTGTCTTACCGGCCCTAAACATGGTACTAACAGATTTATTCAAGCGGTTCTAACAAACTTTTAATTTAATTCTTCTTACAAGTGGTCCTAGTATGATACTAGCACCAAACATACATCATACATCACATCATTACAGCCATACAACCAACCAACCAAAATTACATCTCACTGGAAAAGAACTAAAATAAAATAAAATAAAATTCTAGGGAAACTAATTAATTACTCTACCCATGTTTCCCACGCATTTAAAGATTTTATTTAACCCAATTATTTACTTAAAATTTATTATTCAGGTTGATGCTTATTTTTGGCTTAAAAGGGCCCACGAGAACTAACCCACTCTTCCCCCTTACCTAGTACAGAATAATACAGTGAAAATGGGTCAATTTCCTAGAACAGGTCCTACAAAAGGTCAGTGAATAGAAAATTAGAAAATATACTTAAATTTGAAAATTTTCTAAATGGTACTTAGAAGATTCACATCCTTGATATCTATGCCAAAATTTTACCTAGTGAGCAAAAAGTATCTCGGGTGTCTACGGTGGCCTCGTGCCTATTTGGGATCATATCAGGAGGCTTTTTGATATTGATCCTAAAATTACAGCAGCCACACATTGAGTTATATGCTCATTTAATGGCTGTAAAAACTGAACTTAGAAGGACAAAAAATTTTATTTCGGTTACCGATGTGTTTTTGGGATCTCTGGTGCTCTAGGAGTCCAAAGAAACAATAAACCTTCAAGTAAGGATTTTCAACTATTTGTAACAACATGGACAGCAAGGAAAATGGAATTATTAGGGCTGTAAGATTTGGAATTGGCAGCCAAAATAATTTTAAAAAAGGTATGGCGGTTTACCGGGGCTTAGGAGCAAGTATTGACTCGATTGCAGCGGCAACGAGTGCAAAACCCAAAAGTTGGATTAATGATAATCTACCAAGAAATTTTACAGCAAAGATGTAACGCCTTTAGGTGCTGGAAAAAAAATTTAAAGAGTGATATAGAAGGATTTAGACTCACACGAATGAATTTGGGATCGTCGGTATGCGCAGGATCACTTTTGGTGTCCAGATGGGATTTCTGTTCAACTTAATGAACCTAACAATAATAAGGAATTTAATAGAATTCAAAATTGCCTAGATGATGGAGGAATAAATCCCAAATGGTTGGACTTACATTGGCTCGACAAAGAACACAATCACGACAGTAACGAAATGGAGAGAGCGATGATGATCCTTTGGTGTGATGCTTTCTTCTCCAATTTAGTGAGCAAGACTAGGAATAATGAAGGAATTATGAGCCTATTTAATTGAGCTAAATAAATGGGAGAGAGGAATAGAACTAAAGCTATATAGACATAATAAGGATAGCAGTGTGGGTACAGGCAGCCATGGTTAAATTTTTCTTGGTGTGGTTAGGTGGCTTGCGGCTGTTTTTGATGCAAAAGAAGAAGGAAAAAGTAAGAGTGTGAGTAGGGTTTGGCTAAGAATTTGGTAGATATCTGGGAAGGAAAAGAAAAAATAAGTAAATAAAAAAAGAGAAAAAAAGGGATAATTATAGGTTAATTAATGGTGAATATGATAATAATAAAATAAAATGAGATAAAATAAATTAACATCAAACTACAATATTTTAGGAGGGTTGTGGCTGAAAATTCTTGTAAGATAGAAATTAGGTCTAGCTGAGAAATTATCTCATGTAACAGTAGCATGAACCTGGTATAAACCGCGTATTCAAGTAAGTTAAATTTTTGGAAACCTAAATAAATGAATTCAGAATTGAGTGAGATAAATTTTTTTTAACTCATTTTCATGGGAAGAATCTAATGGTGCTCCTAGATTTTCCATCCGATGCTCAGTTGAAAATGACAAAAATGCCCTTAACCTAAAGAAAATAACTTTGAGCTTCCGGTTTGGAATTTGACTTAATAACCACTAAAGGAATTATCTAAGGATTAAAATTCTTAATTTTATATTGATTTTATAAATTAATAGGTAAAATTACAAAAATACAGTTGAGGGTAAAATTGTAATTTTTGCATTTAGGGTATTTTGGTAATTTTTTTCTTTTCTTTTCTTTTTGTTTTTCTTAATTTTTAGGGTTATTACACAATCTGATGGGAAATTGTCGACGCTTAAATATGAATAGTAACTTCTCATTTTTGTGTATGACTGTTATCTTCGGGATGAAAACCTTTTCACCAATTTGTGTTCTAGTGAATATTTTTGCTTCAATGAATTTTGATAATAACTAGGTAATGATAAGCTTTGTTCCATTACAAAGAGCTACAATTTAGTTGAGATTTTTAATCAACATAACTGGGGCTTTGATTTTCAATTCCAATTTATGTTGAGGAAGGCTAACAAAATGTAGACTATTCAAGTATTCTTCTAGAAATAGAGTTTGTATTTCTTCATCATTATCATTGATTGCAGAAACACTATGACAACTAAGATAGATAATGAATTTCAACTAGAAGAGAGATAGAACTTGTTCATTTAACCAATCTGCTTTTCCATTTTTGGGACATACAATTCATGTGTTTCTCTAACATATATAAAGTTTATGAATTTTCTCACACAATTGTCACTATCTAGTATGACAAATCTTTTCGATATTATTATCCATGTAGAGTCTAAACTATTAGTGTTTTGCAAACTAGGGAGATTTCTATCACAAATTCATAGAAGCCATGTGGAGAAATCAAAATCTCTCACTTTTCATCACTATTTAAACCTTGTTGGTGAGGCCTCATATTTTTTGTTAGTTTGAAACTTTGAAGTGAAACCATAGTGGTGAGCTAACAATGCATTATAAAATGATTTTATATTTATTTACCTTGGGTTTAACTGGCAATGTTTGGTAGAAGTCACCATCCAAGGGTACTGATTTAGCACCAAATATATGATTAGGTTTTGACATGATATCTAGTAAGCTCCTATCCAAAGTCTCAAAGCACAATCTACCATTTATGGGTACCTCATCCCAAACATTTAGGTCTATTTCTTCTAATAATTTAGCCCGTTGAGTCCATTTTTTCACATGACATAAAGTTTCATTTGGTAGCTCCAAAAATATTTTAAATCTATAGTGAGCTATACATCTAGATGGTGATATTAAAGATACTATTCTAGATGACACAACAGCAAGGACAATTTTACCAATTGCTTGAAGTCCTTTTATTATTATTTTCTAAAGAAATGTTTTATATGTTCTTCTATATCTATAAACAAAGATGAGCACTTGTTTTTTTATCCATCAATAATGTCAAAACATCATATATTGGTTTTTCTCTATATTTAAAATGACTTTATATTTTTCATATTTTTCTTTGAAGGCTTGTTTATCATAAATTTTCTGCTTCATCAGCATTCTGTTCTTCAATTGGGCCATTAGTTGATCAGATGACATTAGTAAGCCAATGTGCTTCTTATATATGTGTGTGTGTGTGTGTCAAAGATGTTGACAGGCTATTTAGAAAAATTTCAAGTTCGTAAAGAATTTAGTTGTGTAGCAAAGAATTATCAATCCTAAGAGAATCTATGTTTGATGATTGCTATAAATTTAGTATATCATTAGTCAAGTCTTTCCAATGTGTTTAAAGAAAAAAATTGGGATTTAATATATCATAGCAGATAAGCATATGAACCTCTAAGAAAGTCATATCTCATTCTCTATTATCCCTAAGAAGCCAAGGCTTCACAAGTGACACGGTATAATGGATATGCTCTCCCAATAATTGTCCTTATATCCTCAAATGAAGTACATCCTTTTTGGTCATTTAGGAGTCAAAGATAAACATTTTTCTCTTGAATTTCGATGTACATATGCTAACCTCACTATTTAGTGGCCTCTAACTCTATGACTAGAATTTATTAGAAGGATGCCATACATATTTTTGTGGGAAGCCTACATAAGTGCATTCATGAGCTCTCATATCTCTTTTGTAAGAGAGAATTTTTTGTTTGTTCGGTCATCAACAATTGAATAAAGACTAGTTATCTCAAAATGTGATTCAATTCGTGAACGGTAAGTGAATAACTAAGACCTAAACAGCAAGTTCTCTAACATGAATATCAAATTCAAAAATTTTCCAAGCAGCTTCATAAGGACAAATATATCTAAAGTATACAAAATTTTATATTTCATTGATCTCTACCCGCTAAGAACTACCACAAATGCTATTTTTTTCAGGTTCATATAAGAGTTTAGCCTGTATTCTAGCATCTTTTTTATGTATATTTAAATAAGTATATTTCATCAACATACTATAACCATAAAATTCAGTATTGATGTGTGTGTTGAAGGCTATGCTGAACTCTCTATTATAAGGCATTACATAGGAAATATCAAGAATAATTTTTAATGATAAAATTTCTAGTATCATTTCTTTTATGCTGAACAAAACCATTTTTGTCCACAAAAGTTCTTTGTTGAAATTTTTTTGGAAAGCATGTTGAATAGGAAGTTTTTCATGTCAGGAGAAAAAGGGTTGGTAAGGCCATATGGCCATGTAGCATAAATTCAAGGAAACCTCTACATACCCCTCTGGATTAAGATCCTTGTCTAGAAGCCTAGCTAATATAAGATTATTTATTTTATCTAGTGTATCAATTTTGGCTGAATGAAGAACCCCTAGTAATGTATGGCAATGAGGAAGACCTTTTTTTTGGAACTCAATTGTGTAAAGCATTGAAAATAATAGTGAATAACAAAATAGAATAAATAAATATAAATTTTAGTGTAGGTCTTAGTAAAAATTATTCAAGAAATCAAGATATTCATGTTTAAATACCTCCTTTAATTTCACTGAGAGGCTTTCAAGTTTTAAAATATGAGATGAATTTTAATACTTTCATTCAAAAACTTGATATACCATATCAGGTTTATCGTTAGATTTTTCCCCAAGAAATTTAGCTAAGTACCTTAGGATTTCTGGCCACTTTGCATTAAAGGTAAAAGTAATAAAAAAACTGATGATTGCCGTGCACTCTACATATAGCCAGTTCATCCTAATTGTGTTTATACATGTATATAGGGCAATCAGTGAAACTTGATGGTAAAATAATTCATATACAAGCATCCGATCCATCAACATCACAACAAACAATTGCATCGTGAATACCTTGGTAAAATTCACTTCTAAGATTCTTTTGATTAGCCTCTATATAATCAAGTCTAGCTTGTTCTATATAAATATAGGCATTGACAATGTACAATTGGAATAGTTTTCTAGCTTAAGTTAATACTTACATTGATTGTTTTCTATTGTGTAACTAATAGGCATAGAACATCATCATGGTTACCCATTTTTCATGATTAAAAGAATTGTTATTTAGGTCAGCTTAGGGTTTGATATGATTTTCATCCTCTACATAAGAGAATATCAATAAGAATTGGAGGGTCATACAAGATGGATATATTTTTGAAATTCTGTTTGTAGGACATTGTATGTATTCTACAACAATATCCTTACAATTTTCATCAAAAGGACCACTTTCAATCAAAAAATCTCTAATGTGATTTCAAATGGGCAATTCATATTGGGGCAACATCCTTTCATAATAAAGTCTCAATCTGTATTCCAAAGTTGTACTATCCAAATATTTTTCTCTTGTTGTCCTTATTAGTTTTATAAGACTATTATGTTCATCAAACATGTGAATTAAACATTGAACTATATGAGAATCAAGATCTAAAGAGTCAATTCCTTCAAACGTACTCATATTATTAGTTACTTCATTTTCTATATCACAAATATATAGTCGAAGAAATTTTTATTGTTCTCCATCAATAAGACAATAGTGATCTCATTGTATGAAATATATCTCTTCTTATCTTAAATATAGATGGACCACAACTATGGTTAACAAAGAAATGTAAAAAATTGATGTAAATTTTTTCTTTTACATTTCTTTGTTAAGTTTGTCGTAGCCATAACCAAAATATCTTTTCTTTGACATAACCATGCATGAAGTATTCGTTTCTTTAACATCCAAGTAAACTGAGCAGTTCTTTTAACAAACTTGGAGGTTCTTTTATAAGGAATAATCTAACCTTCTTTCCACTGCAGTACCAAGTGTATTTAATACCTTGATGTGAAATTTTTTTCCTGAGATGCCTTTTAAACCAAAAGATAGCATTGTAGTGCTCACAGACATAAGAACAATCATCAAAGTCCATATATTTACTAGGAGGTCCTGCTATGAAATTAAAAATTTCTTTTAGTTGATGACAAATGAAAAATTGAATGATAATCAATTCAAGAGTATACCCTTTAAGTAGAAACTAGTCTTGAATTGTTGAGAAATTATTGAGGCAACAGATGAATAATCTGAGGATTTAATCTCAAATGTTATCATTCCCATTCTTTTTTGATTTTGAAGTGGTGTGAATTTGTGTACTATTGGCTGCTCTATGATAATCATTAGTTAGTGGCAACTTTCTTTTTCATCCTGTATTCTTTATGGCAAGAAATTTAAACCAAAATGATAATAAGATCAAATAATCAAACATATGTGGAAGTTCAACCAAAAGATATCACAATTGAATAACAACATAGATTTTATTAAACAGAAAGAATTATTAGGATCAACTTGAAATCAGATAAAGAAGGAGATAAAATCATACTAAAAAACAAATAAATAAAGTTATTTATTACAAATACATTGAAAGAAATGCCTAGTTTGATATCATAGAGGTCAGCTACAATGAGACCAAAATAAGAAAAACTGTATTGAAAATTCAAGTAATAATTAGAAAATAAAAAGATGAATACAACTAAAATAATAGATTATGTGAGAGAAATCCAAATCAATTTACTAAAATGGAAGCAAAAATGAATATGTTGTTCGAAGGTAAAGTTCGAAGAATCAATTAATAGGATATAAAATATATCTCTAAGGATAATAATATAAAAAATGGTATTTATAAAACATAATAGTATTCCTTAGATAATCTATAACTAATGTATGTTCTTTAACCAAAATTATTACATGCCAAAATAAGAAAAATAAGTTTAGTGAAAATCCATAGAATAAATGAAAGAGACACATATCATTAAAAGAACAAATATGGAATAAAGTCAGAGAAAAGATGGTTTGGTTATGGCTGCAATAGATTTAACAAAGAAATGTAAAAACAAATTTTTTCATCAATTTTCACTTCTTTGGAACTCTACCATTTTCTTTTAATGAAAATTGTTTATTATAATAACTCTTATTAGTCCAAAAGTACCCAACCTAATTACCATTGAATAGTATATTTGATCAACTCCTACATTTTAGGATTTCAAAAAATAAAGTTCTTTAATAAGAGAACATCACATTCATTTGACAATAGAGAATAAAAAATATAGCTGTTCAAATATAAATATATTATAATACCAATGATATGCTCAATAATGAAAATGTTAAACAAATGAAATAGAACATATCATAAAATTGAAAAACTTAGAACTAATATAATTTTAAAATATGAAAATGATTCATAGTTTTGCACATTAACTACAAAATATGAAAGGAAGAAAACCAAAAAGAAACCTTAAAAGAAAACACCTACAAGATAGTGAACTAACGAGAACACTTGATGAAAGAATCAAGTATTATAATTTTGTAACTAAAAGTAAACAGAAAAGGATAAAGGTCCTAGAATATTTAAAAGATATGTGATACATGGAAAATTGAAAATAGTCTAGAACAAAAAGGAAAACGTATGAAGAGAACCCCTACCAAGATAGATAACAGGGCATCATACTTGTTGAAAAAATTAGGAACTAAAAGCACAATAGATACTCTAAAGTCTAACTAAAATTTAAACATCATATTAAAAACTAATGCACCTAAAAATACCAAAAAATTCTCCACAAAATAAATAACATGAACAATGAAAAAGAAGCATATGCTACGTGATACAACAAAATATTAAATTAAGGAAGAAGAAGCTATAAGCTCCCACATGATAACTTTGAGCGCAAAAGTGAACAATTATGAGACACAAATGAAACTGTAACAAAAAAATTGATATATCATTAAAAGAACATAAATGCAAAAACCTAAGGCAAAAAATACACATAATTTCATCATATGATATAGAATAAACAAAGTATATTTTATCAAATATTAACTATCCAAAATTAGATCTTTTTAGCTATCATAGAAACATTAAAAAAAAAAAAGAAAGGGAGGAAAACAAAACCTCAATAGAAAATGCCTACCAAGATAACCAACTAGCTACAACACTTGATGAAAGAATCAACGAATAAAAATGTAAGACAAACCTTAAGGCCTAATTAAACTTTAAACATCATATATTCCAAAGACACCCAAAAACACTGCACAAAAATAAATGAAACCAACAATGAAAAAAATATTATATGATAGAATAGAACTATTAAAGCATTTAACAAAAAAATGGAAACTTAAATTGTAACGCACCCAATTTTATAAATCTTAATTTAGGAAAATATTGGAATTGCCTAGAGTTATTAATTAAAAATGATTTAAGAAATATGAGGTAAAACATTTTCTTTGAATCTATTTTTCAAATAATAAGAGTATTAAATGAAATCAGAGTAATTGCAACACAATCCCAGGAAAACTAACATGTGAATAGTGTGCCAATTTAAATAAACCATATGTTTCTTTAGAAATAAATTAACACAAGTTGAAACCTAGTCTAAGCCAGCTTTACATTTGAGGGGCTACAACATACCATTACTCAGTTTGCTCCACATCCTGAACCACATCATACGGTTCAGTATACTCTGTCTTCTCATAGTACTCAACTAAGAAAACATGTTAGAAAGATGGGTGAGCACAACTCGCTCAGTAAGGGAGAAGTACCAGGCCCATCACATGGGTTCTAAAATTCCCGCAACAAACAACAATGAAGAATAAATTTTAAGTTATAGCAATTTAATTAAAGAACAATTTCATACAACATCATAACAACAATATCAAAGTCCTACTAGCATGCTTGGACTACCATGCATATGCATAATTCCTGTTACCGATTAAATCATATCTTATTGATCAATCATTTAATCCAATACTTAAATGCTGTCAGACGAACCTAGGGTGGTGAGTGTGTACATCACCCACTCTCGGGATAACACTTAGGCAGTGCCACTAAGGATGCCACTAAGCCAAAGCCTCTTGGGATACCTACGTCGAGGTAGAGCCTCTCGTGATGCCAATCATAAGCATGGTCTGTTGCGAGCCATGGTCCGGTAGTGCACAAATTATATTTCCATACTCTATATCAATATTGGGTCATGAATAGAGATGGTCCACCACCCTATATGGCTTTTGGGTCCGAATCGTTTGTTCTGAACCTCTATTCTAAATTTACAGCTCGTTAGGTCATGCAGATACAGTCCGTCGCCAACCATGCATGCCTCGTGTTTTATCTTACTTCTCAAATCCTTTATTTACTGTAGTCTTGTGTATGACAACATCAATCATACGCAATAGCCAATTGATGCATGACCGTAGTTCATTTTATTTTAGCTCTTTTTAGTAAAGTGCCATGATTCAAGTGCATCATATTTTTTTTATCTTGTTATCTTAGCTTAGTGTTACATGACGTCATTACAATCAATGATATCTTTTTAAGTGTATTTATGATAAATTCTCATCTCATTTCTCATGAATTCTTTCTAAGTTGGTCATTTAGCATTTACGCTCATAATCCGTTATCTATCAGCTTATAGTAATTTATTATGGCCATAACATGCCACAGATGGTTGCTTTCAATCTCATCATGTTGCTAGTGAGCATGTCGGCCCCAAACATGGTACTAGCAGTGTTTGTCTCACCGGCGCTAAACTTGGTACTAACGGGTTTATTGAAGTGGTCCTAACATACTTCTAATTTAATTTTTGTTACAAGCGATCCTAGTATGATACTAGCACCAAACATACATCATACATCACATCATTACAACCATGCAACCAACCAACCAAAATTACATCTCAATGGAAGAGAACTAAAATAAAATAAAATAAAATTCTAGGAAAACTAATCAGTTACCTAACCCATGTTACCCACACATTTAAAGATTTTGTTTAGCTCAATTGTTTATTTAGAATTTATTATTCAGGCTGATGCTTATTTTGGGCCTAAGAGGGTCTACGAGAACTAACCTGCTTTTCTCCCTTACCTAGTATGGAATAACACGGCGAAATTGGGTCAGTTTCCTAGAGTGGTCCCACAAAATATTAGTAAGGTAGAAATTTAGAAAACATGCTAAAATTTAGAAATTTCCTAAATGGTACTTGGAAGGTTAACATTCTTGACATCTAGGCTGAAATTTTACCTAGAGGGCAAAAAACGTATTGGGGTGTCTCTGGTGGCCTCGTACCTATTTGGGATCATGTCAGGAGCCTTCTTGATATTGACCCTAAAATTACAGCGGCCAACACAATATGTTATAAGCTCATTTAGTGGTTGTAAAAACTGAATTTGGAATGTCAAAATTTGATTTTAATTACCAATGTGTTTTCGGGATCCTTAGCGCTCTAGAAGCCCAAAGAAACACTAAACCTTCAAGTAAGGAATTTCTAGCCCTTCATAACAACATGGACAGCAAAGATAATGGACTGAATAGGGCTGTGAGTTTCAAAATATTCATCCAAAATAATTCCAAAAAGGTTACAGCGGCTTACCGGGTCTCGATGCAAGTAGGGGTTAGATTGTATCGGAAACGAGTGCACACCTTAGAATTTTGAACAAGAAAAACCTAGCAATGAAATATGGAACAAAATAAAGTATTTAGGTGCTGGAAAAAAAACTAAAAGAGTGATATAAAGGGATTTAGACTTACCCAAAATGAATTTAGAATCACCGGTGTGCGTAGGATCATTTTTATGTCTCGATGGGGCTTCTTTTCGATCTAATGAATCTAGGAAAAAATATGGAATTAATTTAATATCCCAATACTTTGGAAAACCAATAATCAAAGCATAAAGGGGTGGACTTACATGGTCTGATGGAGGAATAAGCAAAGATAGCAACCCACTAGAAGAGAACTCGAGGATGGTGGATTGCTTCCTCATTGAGATAGAAAATAAATGTCCAATTTCTTGGTGTGGCTTTGTTGGCAGTTTGGAGGGGAGAAGAAAAGGAGAAAACAACAACTGTAACACCCCCATGTCCCACATGGTTGAATTGTGGGAAGCCTTATGTGGATATATAAGCTCCAATTCCAGAACATAAGTACCTAGCGCTTATCCTTTTCATAAAGGATAGCCCATGTGGTGTGGGCAGGTGTCCGTTGACCAGTTCTGGATTTGGGTCATTACAGATAGTATCAGAGCTAGGTTTGGTTCAAAGTATGTGGTTGAGTCCGCCGGTATGGGACGGGGGAACTTCCTTATACTGAGAGTCCATTCCTAAGTACCTAGCGCTTATCCTTTTCCTAAAGGATAGCCCATGTGGTGTGGGCAGGTGTTCCGTTGATCAGTTCTGAACTTGGGTCGTTATAGATGGTATCAGAGCAAGGTTTGGTTCAAAGTCTGTGGTTGTGTCCGCTGGTATGGGACGGGGGAACTTCCATATACTGAGAGTCCATTCCTAAGTACCTAGCGCTTATCCTTTTCCAAAGGATAGCCCATGTGGTGTGGGCAGGTGTGTCGTTGACCGGTTCTGGACTTGGGTCGTTACAGATGGTTTCAGAGCCAACCCGGGACCACGATGGTGTGGCATAGTGGATATGCACATGCATCGTCTACTGGGACTGATCCTGGATTCGAGAGGCTACTTGGCCAGGGGCCAAGTAGTCCGATTAGAGAGGTTACTTGGTTTGGGGAACCAAGTAATCCGATTGACCCCAACGGGGACGTTGGGTACATAAGGGGGGGAGTTTGTAACACCCCCATGTCCCACATGGGTGAATTGTGGGAAGCCTTATGTGGATATATAGGCTCCAATTCCAGAACATAAGCACCTAGCGCTTATTCTTTTCCAAAGGATAGCCCATGTGGTGTGGGCAGGTGTTCCGTTGACCAGTTCTGGACTTGGGTCGTTACAAATGGTATCAGAGCAAGGTTTGGTTCAAAGTCTGTGGTTGTGTCCGCTGGTATGGGACGAGGGAACTTCCATATACTGAGAGTCCATTCCTAAGTACCTAGCGCTTATCCTTTTCCAAAGGATAGCCCATGTGGTGTGGGCAGGTGTTTCGTTGACCGGTTCTGGACTTGGGTCGTTACAACAACAAGCTTTTAAGTTTTAATTTACAAATGGCAGCAAGCTTTTAGGTTTTAATTTACAACCACTTGGATCCTTGACCTAGGAAACATTCGGCAAAAGAATAACAAATAAAAAAAAAAGAGTTTTAGTTATATTAGGATAATAATGAATGTGTTTAAAATAAGGAAAATATTGATATAAGTAAATTAAATTAAAATTTTTTTTACAAAAGAAATTTCAAGGAGGCATGCAGTTGAAACTTTTTAGAATGTAAATTAGGGTTACTTGGGAAATTATTATATGCAACAAAAGCATGAACCCGATTTAAACAGGACATGCACGCAGGCTAAATTTTTGGAACTCTAAGCAAACGATTTCAGAATTAAGTGAAACAAATTTCTTTGACTCATTTTTGTAAGAAGAATCCAATGGTTCTCTTAGATTTTCCATCCAATGCTCAGTTGAAAATGACAAAAAAGCCCCTAACCTAAAGAAAATGACTTTGAGCTTTCGATTTAGAATTTAATTTAATAAACATGAAAGGAATTATCTAAGGATCAAAATTCTTAATTTAATATTGATTTTCTAAATTGATAGGTCAAATTACAAAAATACCCTTAAGGGTAAAATTGTAATTTTTGCACTTAGAGTAATTTGGTATTTTCTTTTTTTCCCCCTTAATTTCTAGGGTTATTACAGCCTTTTCCCCTTAAAAGAAATTTGTCCTCAAATTTGAAAGAGGGTGTTAATAAGTACCTTAAAGCTGTGGATACTTCTTTCGAAGCTCATCCTTAACTTTCAAGTTACTTCTTACTCTCTGTGATTATTCCAAATGACCTCTACCAATTGAATGACTCTGTTGCACAAAACTTGTTCTCTACGATTCACAGTGGCCAAAGGCTCTTCCACATAAGAGAAATCCTCGTGCAACTATAATGGCTCCCATGGAATAACATGTGTTGGATCGGGCTGATACTTCCGAATATTACTCATTTGGAACATGTTATGAATTCTAGCCAAATTAGGCAGTAAAGTGACTCTATAAGCCACCTCTCTAACCAGCTCTAAAACCTCAAAAGGTCCAACAACGCACGGAGCTAACTTTCCTCACACTCCAAAGCGTTGAACTCCCTTGGTCGATGACACCTTTAGAAACACATGATCACCAACAGCAAACTCCAAGGGATGACACCTCTTGTTTGCAAAACTCTACTGCCTATCTTGAGCCACTACCAATCATTGTTTGATTATTTTTACCTTATCTAAAGTTTTTTGTACCAAATCTAGTCCTAATAAAAGCTTATTGCCCACTTCTTCCCAACACACCGGAGTATGACAACTACGACCACACAAAGCCTCATATAGGGCCATCTGAATGCTGAAGTGATAACTATTATTATAAGCAAACTCCATTAGTGGCAGGTCATTATCCCAAGAATTCTTGTAATCCAGTGCACAAGCTCTAAGCATATCCTCAATAGTTTGTATAGTCCTCTTGGACTGCCCCATCGGTCTATGGACGATAAACATTGCTCATTAATGTCACAGTACCCAACTGTTCTTATAAAGCCTACTACAACTATGATGTGAATCATGGATCCCTATTGGAAACAATGCTCCTTGGTATTCCATGAAGAAGAACTATCTCAGATATGTATAATTCAGCTAATCTAGCTATAAGCGAAGTCTTTTGGAATGCCAAAAAGTGGGCTGACTTGGTTAACCAATCAACTATAACCCAAATTGCGTCATGTCGACGATGAGTAATAGGCAGCCCAACTATGAAATCCATTACAATGTCATCCCACTTACATTAAGTAATCTCCAATGGTTGTAGCAGTCCTCTAGGTCTCTGGTGTTTTACTTTGACCTTCTGACAAATCAGACATCTAGATACAGGCTCCGCAATATCCTTCTTCATGCCACCCCAGCAAAAGCTTTTCTTCAAATCATGGTACATCTTGGTGCCCCTAGCGTGGATGGTTAACTAAGATGTGTGTGTCGCTGATAAAACATCATACTTCACATCACTTCCTTAGGCAACAACTAATCGGTTTTGAAATTTTAGGGTACCATCCGCATCCACACTAAATCCCTTTTGCCTAAGAACTTACCATTCTTGGCATTACGGATCTTCTTTCTGTACCTCTTTGGCCCTTGTCACAAGTGCAGGCTCCATATGTAACTAGCCATGAGAACTTGGGGTCCTTTCACTTGAATGCCTAAGCTCATGTGACTGAACTCCTATAGTAGTTTTGACTCTAAAACCACCATAGCATTCAGTTTAGTACCTATTTTTCTACTCAAAGCATTAGCCACCAGGTTAGCCTTGCCTGGGTGATTCTGAATAGCGCAATTATAATCAGAGAGATATTCAACCCAATGTCGCGATTGATTATTGAGTTCCCTTTGTGGCAATAGATACTGTAGGCTTTTATGGTTGGTGAACACCTCAAACTCTTTTCCATACAAATAATGTCACCAAAGCTTTAACGTATGTTTGACAGCTGCCAACTCCAGATTATGAGTTCGGTAATTAGCTCATGAGGCTTCAACTGCTTGGATCCATAAGCAATCAGCTTCCCCGCCTGCATCAATACACAACTGAGCCGCTGATGTGATGCATCTGTATAAACTGCAAAGCGACTTCGACCATCAGGGAAGGTAAGAATAAGTGTAGAGACTAACCGCTTCTTGAAGTCCTATAAACTATTTTTGTGCTCTTTGGTCCATTGGAATGGTTGATCTTTCTTAGTTAGTTGGGTTAAGGGACATGCAAAATTTGGATAACCTTATACAAAAACATCTATAATAACCTTCCTAGCCAAAGAAACTCCGAATCTCAAATACAGTCTTTAGTTGTTGCCAATTCATTACAGCTTTAACCTTGCTAGGATCCATTGAAATTCTATCCTTAATTATCACGTGACCCATAAAAGGTGACACTGTTTAATCAAAACTTTCACTTCCTTAGCTTAGTATATGACTAATGTTCCTTAAGTGTTTGGAACATAATCTTTAAATGTTCTCTATGACTTTTAGCATTTGGTGAGTAAATCAGAATATCTTCTAAGAGAACAATGACTAACTAATCTAGGTATGGTTGGAACACCCTATTCATAAAATCTATGAAACCTTTGGGTGCATTCAATAGCCGAAAGAGTAGGATGCTCATGTGAGTCCATAACCTAAAAAGGAAAATGTTTAGTCTAGAGAAGGCAAACAATTTTGAAAGTAAATTTTAAATTATAACATTAGGTGGGGCTCTAGGTATCTCCTATATCATTTTAGTCACTAAATTAATTGGTGTATTGTTTCACGAGTCCCTTTACAAAAAGCTGAGTTGTTAACTTCTGTTTCAAACATTGCTAATATATTATGCTCAATTATGGAAACATTCCAAAACCTACCCAAGGTCTCTAACTTAAGCAAACAAACAAGAAGCATACTTATTGAGTGAAGTCGCTGCCTTCCTCGAATCTGGCTCTAATACCAAACTGTAACGCCTCCAATTTTATAAATCCTAATTTAGGAAAATATCGGAATTGCCCAAAGTTATTAATTAAAAATGATTTAATAAATATGGGGTAAAAAAAAATTCTTTGAATCAATTTTTCAAATAATAAGAGTATTAAATGAAATCAGAGTAATTGTAGGACAATCCCAGGAAAACTAACATGTGAATAGTGTGCCAATTTAAATAAACCATATGTTTTTTTAGAAATAAATTAACACAAGTTGAAACCCAGTCCCGACCAGCTTTACTTTTGAGGGGCTACAGCGTACCCTCACTCAGTCTGCTCTACATCTTGAACCACATCATACGGTTCAGTATACTTTATCTCCTTATACTACTCACCTAAAAAAACATGTTAGAAGAAGAGGTGAGCACAACTCGCTCAGTAAGGAGGAAGTATCAGGCCCATCTCGTGGATCCTAATATTCCTGCAACAAACAACAATGAATAATAAACTTTAAGTTATAGCAATTTAATTAAAGAACAATTTCATACAACATCATAGCAACAATATCAAAGTCCTACTAGCATTCTTGAACTACCATGCATGTGCATAATTCCTTTTACCGATTAAATCATATCTTATTGATCAATCATTTAATCCAATACTTAAATGCTATCGGACAAACCTAGGGTGGTGAGTGTGTACATCACCCACTCTCAGGATAACTCTTCGGCAGTGCCACTAGGGATGCCACCAAGCCAGAGCCGCTCGAGATACCTACTCCGAGATAGAGCCTCTCGTGATGCTAGCCATAAACTTGGTCCCCCTCCAGCTTTGGTCCGGCAATGCACAAATCATATCTCCATACTCCATATCAATATCGGGTCATGACTAGGGGTTGTCCTCCACCTTGACATGCCTCTCGAGTTCAGATCGTCCGCTCCAAACCTCTCTTCTAAAGTTACAGCTCATCAGGACATGCAAATATGGTCCATCACTAACCATGCATGATTCATGTTTTATCTTACTCCTCAAATCCTTTATTTAATGTAGTCTTGTGTATGACAACATTAATCATATGCAACAGCCAATTGATGCATGACTGTAGCTCATTTTATTTTAGCTCTTTTTAGTAGAGTGTCATGATTCAAGTGCATCTTATTATTTTTATCTTGTTATCTTAGCTTAGTGTTACATGATGTCATGACAATCAATGATATCTTTTTAAGTGTATTTATGATAAATGTTCATCTCATTTCTCGTGAATTCTTTCAAAGTTGGTCATTTAGTATTTACACTCCTAATCCTTTATCTATCGGCTTATAGTAATTTATTACAACCCTAACATGCCACTAACTGTTGCTTTCAATGTCATCATGTTGCTAGCGAGCTTGTTGGCCCTAAACATGGTACTAGAGGTATTTGTCTCACCAGCTTTAAACATGGTACTAATGGGTTTATTCAAGCGGTCCTAACATACTTTTAATTTAATTCTTGTTACAAGTGGTCCTAGTATGATACTAGCACCAAACATACATCATACATCACATCATTACAACCATGCAACCAACCAACCAAAATTACCTCTCAATGGAAGAGAACTAAAATAAAATAAAATAAAATTCTAGGAAAACTAATTAATTAACCAACCCATGTCACCCATGCATTTAAAGATTTTGTTTAGCCCAATTGTTTATTTAGAATTCATTATTCAGGTTGATGCTAATTTTGGGCCTAAGAGGGCCCACAAGAACTAACCAGCTATTCCCCTTTACCTAGTATGGAATAACACGGCGGAATTGGGTCAGTTTCCTAGAATGGTTCTACAAAATATTAGTAAGGTAGAAAATTAGAAAATATGCTAAAATTTAGAAATTTCCTAAATGGTACTTGGAAGGTTCACATTCTTGACATCTAGCCTGAAATTTTACCTAACGGGAAAAAAGGGTCTTGAGGTGTCTCCGGTGACTTCATACCTATTCGGGATCATGTCGGGAGCCTTCTTGATATTGACCCTAAAATTACAGCGGCCAATACACTAAGTTATAAGCTCATTTAGTGGCTGTAAAAACTGAATTTGGAATGACAAAATTTGATTTTGATTACCGATGTGTTTTCGGGATCCCTAGTGCTCTAGAAGTCCAAAGAAACGCTAAACCTTCGAGTAAGAAATTTCTAGCCCTTGGTAACAACATGGACAACAAAGATAATGGATTTAATAGGGCTGTGAGTTTCAAAATATTCAGCCAAAATAATTCCTAAAAGGTTACAGTGGCTTACAGGGTCTCGAGTGAAGTAGGGGTTAGATCGTATCGAAAACGAGTGCACAACTTAGAATTTTGAAAAAGAAAAACCTAGCAATGAAATATAGAAAAAAATAAAGTATTTAGGTGCTGGAAAAAAATTAAAAGAGTGATATAAAGGGATTTAGACTTACACAAAATGAATTTGGAATCACTAGTGTGCATAGGATTGTTTTTATGTCTCGATGGGGTTTCTTTTCAATCTGATGAATCTAGGTAAAAATATGAAATTAATTTAATATCCCAATACTTTGGAAAACCAAGAATCAAAGCATAAAGGGGTGGACTTACATGGTCTGATGGAGGAATAAGCAAAGATAGCAACCCACAAGAAGAGAACTCAAAGGATGGTGGATGGCTTCCTGGTCGAGACAGAAAATAAATGTCCAATTTCTTGGTGTGGCTTAGTTGGCAGTTTGGTTAGGAGAAGAAAAGGAGAAAACGGCAGTCAGCTTTTGGGTTTTAATTTACAAACACTTGGATCCTTGACCTAGGAAACATCAGGCAAAAGAATAACGAATTAAAAAAAAAAATTTAGTTATATTAGGATAATATTGAAGGTGTTTAAAATAAGGAAAATATCGATATAGGTAAATTAAATTAAATTGTTTTTGTTTACAAATAAAAATTTCAAGGAGGCATGCAGCTGAAACTTTTTAGAATATAAATTAGGGTTAGTTGAGAAATTATTCTATGCAATAAAAGCACGAACCCGGTTTAAATGGGACATGCACGTAGGCTAAATTTTTGGAACTCTAAGCAAACGAATTCAGAATTAAGTGAAACAAATTTCTTTTAACTCATTTTTGCGAGAAGAATCCAATTGTTCTCCCATATTTTCCATTCGATGCTCAGTTGGAAATGACAAAAAAGCCCCTAGTCTAAAGAAAATGACTTTAAGCTTCCGATTTGGAATTTGACTTAATAACCACTAAAGGAATTATCTAGGGATCAAGATTCTTAATTTAATATTGATTTTCTAAATTGATAGGTCAAATTACAAGAATACCCTTGAGGGTAAAATTGTAATTTTTGCATTTAGAGTAATTTGGTATTTTCCTTTTTTTTTTCCCTTAACTTCTAGGGTTATTACATAAACAGAGTGAAGCTGCAAAGGCAAATAAAGCAGGACCCAGAAAAGAATAATGATCCAACAAAAGAACCCATCAAATTAGAAGATTCGAGAAATGTAACTAACAATGGAATGACATTTATACTATCATTTCCAAACTAAAATTGAGAAGTAAAAGATAAAACTCCTAAAATACCTAATAGAGAAGTGATAAATCCACCAAGATAACCAACAAGTCAAGAGAGCTATCAAACTAACACAGTCTTTCAAACATCAGACTAAAAATTAATCTACCTTGAGACACTTGATAACTCCTCACAAAAAGAAATCACACGAACAATAAAAAAAGAGGAAATGGTACATGATACAATAAAATTGTCAAATATTTAAGAAAAAAATTGGGAAACCTAAATAGAGGACAAGTACAAAGACAAACAAAGTACGAAGAGCTATAGAAAAAGTATAGTTCAACACAATGGCATATTAAAGGAGAAATTTCTTAAAGAAAACCAACAAAGGAATCACATTTTCATTGCCATTTTGAAGCTGAAACTAAGAAGCAAAAGATAAAAATGTTAAAATATCTAAAGGAGAAGGGGCATATGGAAAATAAAAAAAATAGGCTAATGAAAACCATTACCACCAATGAAAGAAAACCACATTGGGTTACAAAGTAAAGAAATGGACTAAGAAATAGAGAAAACGAAAGTGAGTAAGAAACAAGAAAAATAGTATTAGAATATTGACACTTAATTTTAGAATCACAAACTAAAAGACACTCTAAACCCTTAAAATGGAATGAACTATAACTCAAGTATAAGTAGAAGCACACATTTCTAGATAACAACTAAATAGTAATAATTTTTTATAACATAGCCAATACTCCTAAAAGAAAAACAAAAACAAATTATCTAATTCAAAGCAATAACCTAACTAATATTTTTCTCCATTCAAAAAATACCACTAAAAGAATTATTTTCTTTTAGAAAATAACACGACGGGTGGAAATTCATTTAATCAAAAAACCCAGTGACACTTACATAGTGGACCAAGGGCCTACATCAAGAAATGGCAAAGCTTGGACCAAAATCAGAAGAAAAAACCAAAGACTTACACCTGTGCTTAACAAACATAATTAGATGATTACAAACTAATGCAATAAATCTCTAAAACTAGTACTAATCGTATATTCAGTAGCAACAACAACTCTTATCAAGATCACTTCCACTGAACTACTCTTCCTATGATGCATTATGGCATTTGATTACTACCAGACATATAAAATAGCCAAATCAAACAAGCTTGTCTAACTTTTGCAGCCAACCCCTTTCCTTTAACATTCTTTAGGAACCATTCCAACAATTTTCTCTATTTAATGGGAGCATTTATGATTTTATTCAAGCTTGAGAGTTCTCTCCAAACCATTCTTGAGAAAAACATTAAAAGAATAAATTATTTCTACTTTTTTCATAATGAAAACATAGGAGGCACACATTAAAAGGTAGTGAAACTTACTATTTTAATTTGTAAAAAGTACGAAGATAGTTTAGAACTATAGACTAGCAAATCATACCATGTTTCGGAACATTCAAGATGTTCCAAATGATCCTACTCCACTGCACAAAATCAAAATTTTCCATAGAGTGTAAATAAACTAATTTCATGATGAGCTTCCCTTTTTTAACATAAGTTCATTAATCATCATGCATCAATTCCTGAAAGTGAGATCTAGTTTTCAAGATATGCTTCCAAAGAGTGGAAGCATCATTGACAACCCTCAATTGCCAAAAATCATCCTCATGTACATAATATTCATGGATCCAATTTACCCATGAATTCTCTCTATCTTCTAGGATTCTCCAAATTTTCTTTCTAGAAATGGCAGGCTTCCAAACCCTCAGATTAAACACACTAAGCCCACCCTTTATTTTTTGGCACACATACTCCAGCCCAATCAACAGGAAATTTACTACTAGATATAGAGCTAGTCTAGCAGAATGCTCTACAGCATTGTTCAATATAATCCAGAACAGTTTTTGGAAATGCAAAAATCTTTGACAATAAGCTTGGATACTAAAAATAGCTATCTTAATCAATTGAACTCGACTAGCATAAAAGAGAAACTTTGTACTCTAATTATTTAAATGATTCAAAATCTTCTTCATAAGGGGTTTATAGTATTTAATCTGAAGTCTTTAGTCAACCAAAGGAACACCAAAATACTTTATACGAAGTATTGCCTTAACCATTTTTAGTTCATTCAGGATCTGTGACTAAAGATCCATAGACACTCCACCAATAAAGACTTGGACTCTTTTCATCATTAATCACCAAACCAGTAGTTTCACAAAATATATCCAAGCAAAATCTCAAAGCTCTAGCATCAACAACCCATCTTTAGCAAAATTCATTATATCATTAGCAAATATAAGACATAATCCAACCAATCCAAATATCTGGAAACCCCAGATCCCTTATGAAGTGCCTCAAGCATCTCTAGTCTAACATATCATTAGCCTTTCTTAAATCAATTTTCACACACATCCTCAGCTTAATACCAAGCCTATTGGTGACTTCATGACACAATAGGATATTGTCAACAATATACTTTTTCTTAATGAAGGCACCTAACTCTTGCGGACTAAATCAGGCAAAATTTTTAGAAATCTATATGCCAATAGTTTATATATAACCTTATAGAGCACAAAACAACATGTAATTGGTCTAAACTTAGCAGCAACAGAAGCATGAGAATGTTTAGGAATCAAATGCACAATAGTACCTGACAGAATTGATGGGATCTCACCAAATGGGAAAATCCATTTCACAGCTTTAGTCACATCCTTACCAACTATATCCTAATCATGATGCAAGAAGGCAGCAAAGAACCCATTAGGTCCTGGGGCCTTTGCTTCACCAATACTCTTCACAGCTATATATATTTGCACATCTGCAATCTCCATCTCCAACATGTGGAATTGGTTAAGAAGTACCATAAGACCATTTAGCACAATATTAGTATTAACAGGCAAGTTTGATAATTAGCAACATCAAGTATATTATAAATGTATAAAATTAACTTATCTTGGATCTCTTTGGACAAAGTAAGCCTCTGTGCATTTGTAGTATATAAGCAATGAATACCAACATGAGATTGTCTCTCTTTCATTTTAGAATGAAAAAAATTGGTATTTCTATCTTCCAGTTGCATCCAGTTCACAGCAGCTTTCTGAACATAGAAGCCCTCTTCAGTATTTTTTAGCTAACCTCTCATCTCAACTCTTTCCATTTACTCACCAATGCAAGATCTTCAAAGTGTTGCAACATGTTATAATAACAATCAATCAACTCTTTCTCGTTTTCCTGCACTCAATAAGAGATGTCAGAAAAGTGCTCTCTATTCAAAGCCTTAAATGCCCATTTTAATTTCTTTAGTTTCCTAGATATTACAGGTCAAACATCTTCAGCCCCCTGACCTTCTAACCAAATTAAAGCCACTAACTACTTTTAATTAGGATATTGCTGCTTCTTCAAATATTTAAAAGGACACAACCTTATCCGTCCTCCAAATAAGAGCCAAAGAATGGTCTGAATAAAATTTAATTTTGAAATCCACAAAAGCTTCCTGAAACACATCAAACTAAGAGTTGTTTTCCATAACCTTTTCCAATTTGCAATATATTTTGTCCTCATTCATTTGATTATTACACCAAATGAAAAAAGTGCCCACACTTCTAAGACCAGTGACACCCACATCATAACAACAATCATTGAAGCTAGTATCATCCCAGTCCGTAGACATATTGTGAAGATGCTTTTCTTCCGAACTTCTAATTTTGTTAAAGTCACCACATAAGAGCCAAGGGCCTTGAATTTTAGATGAAAATTGAACTATACAAGGCCAAGGATTCTTTTTATCTTGAGGCCTGTTCCACATATATATCACAGAAAATGTACAAGCCCAAGACTTAATCTTATGTCTAACATAACCATGAATCACTTGATTAGACATATCCAATAATTTAACATCCCAAATCTTATCATCCCACAACAACCATATATGTCTGTTTAAGGCAGAATAATAATTATTTAAAAAGCACAGAGGGTAATTTTATTTCTTCTAATAACCTTTGTAGCTTTTTTTTTTGTTTGAGGCTAGTATTAAGCTCTCTCACATTTGAGTAGCACCACATTTATAAACTTAAGCAGGAATAAAAAGAAATATAGGACCATAGTCACCTATTACCTTAACTTACTCATCAACTTGTAATTTATCAAAAGAATTTGTAAGGTTGATTCCTTTTAACTTCTTTTTATCATTTGAAGTTAACCTTTACATAGACATGCTTCCTTGGAACTTGTTCTCAACTTGGCAATTTTGTCTCTGACTCCCACTAACCACTTTTATTTGTCTCTGACTTCCACTAACCACTTTTATTTGTCTCTGAGGCTCATCTAACACTTGATAACTAGTAGTTATATTTGGATCCTCCTTAGGTTTACTTGTGCTAGGCAAGTACTTCTCCTGAGGGATCACTACCTCCTTTACCTTTGGATGTTCCTTTGCCATACCTTTAGCACTATGTTGTCTCTTTTTTATAGATTTGAGGATCATATTCCACCTCTCTGTGCCACAAGTGTTTGTACTTTGCACACTAGGTAGGCCACCATTCATAGATAATAGTCTGGGCTTCAATATCCCCATTTAGTTTCTTAATCATCACATTACGCAAAACTTCATCCATCGTCTTTTCATCCACTACAACACCACCAAAAGATAGTCATGTTTTGTTAACAGTAGCAGAATCAAGAACAAGACACCTATCGATTTTTCTCATAATACAAATTAAGATCATTGGAGACCAATAATGAAGCTTCAATTTAGGGAGTCGAATCCACACGACTAATGTCAAATAACTCCCTATCCAACTTCATATCAAACTCCCACTTTTTTAAAAACTCCCACTTTTTTAACAACAAAGGCTTACAAAAAATGAAATTCATCGAACCTTCAAGAACTTGCATTATATCATCATGTGATGTAAACCAAAATAAGAACAGACCAAACTAGATTTTACTCACCATAGGATTCATAACAGGCTTCTATTTCGCTCAGACATACCTATGCATATTTTTTGGAGAAACCTCCATGTCGATTACAGTTCTCACCAGACTAAGCTTCCATTCGCGACATACTTCAGTGATCTCCTTATCAATATGTTCAATAACATCTCCATCTGCCTCCTCTGAATGGTATTTTAGTTCAAAACCTAGAAGCTGAGAGATGCTTAGGTTTTTTTATTCCTTCTTTCATTCTTCCTTTTCCAAAATCTAGGCCCAAGTATGTCTAGAAGATGATGTTCCATTAGCCACTAGAATGCACAAAATAAGATCCTGTTTATTCCCCACCATATCCCTCTCACTTCCTGAATCTGAGACTTCTTTAGATCCCTTACTTATAGAGAAATCTTCAACATTCAGAGCCCTACCACCACACCCTTGACCTCATGACCCCTTATGATGCTGACCCATACACTGCCTTAAGGATTATCCCTGCCAGAGCTACATCCAAGAATCCCTAGTTTTCTACAAAGAAGGACAAGATTCTCTCCCTAAGAAACTGAACAACACTCTCTACTAAGGGCATTAATAATATGTGTAAATTTTAATTTATTTGCCTAAAAAAGAAATGAATATGACATGATACAGCAAAACTACCAAATAGTTAAGAAAAAAAAGGCAAACCTAAACAAAGTAAACCTACAAAGAAAAACAAATTAGGAGCCATAAAAAAACAATGATCCAACACAGTAACCCATCAAACCAAATGATTCTAAAAAAGAAACCAACAGAGGAGTAACATTTAGACTATCATTTCCAAACTAAAATTAAAAAGGAAAAGATAAAACTCCTAAAATATCTATGAAAGAAGTGATAAATCACACCAAGAGAATCAATAAACCAAGATAACCAACAAACCAAATAGTCTTGAGAAATCAGACTAAAAATTAATATAACCAAAGACACCTAAAAACTCCCCACAAAAATAAATCACACCAATAATGAAAAAGTGAAAAGGGTAAATGATACAACAAAATACACCAAAACTATCAAATATTTATGAAAGAAAGGGAAACCTAAAGAAAGGACAACAAAAAAAGACAAAGAAAGCAAGAGGAGCCACATAATAAGCATGATGCAACATATCACCCTATTAAAGCAGAAGATTCTAGAAGAAAACCAACAAAGGAATCAGGTTTTCAGTACCATTTTGAAGCTGAAACTAAGAAGGAAAAGATAATGTGCTAAAATATCTAAGAGAGAAGTAATATATGGAAAAGAAAAGAATAGCTGGCCAAAACCATTACCACTAATGAAAGAAAACCACATAGGATTACAAAGCAAAGAAATAAGGCGAGAAATAGAGAAAACCAAGTAAGAAATGGGAAAAATAGAATCAGAATATAAAAAATTAATTTTAGAATCACAAATTTCATGACACCTTCAGCCCTTAAAAAGGAATCAATTATAATTGAAGTACAAGTAAAAGCACACATTTCTAAGTAACAACTAAATAGTAATAATATTTTATAACACAACTAACACTCCCACAAGGAAAACAAAAGGAAATTATCTAAATTCAAGCCAATGATATAACAAATATTTTCCTTTCCATTAAAATACCACTAAAGGTATTAATAATTCCTAAAAATTCAATTTAGTCACCTCAAAAATTACTAAACCAAGATTTTACCATGGGCCCACTCCATCCTCCAATTGAACACATAAAAACATGAATGAACGATGCCATGCCCCAAAACCCACCCTAAGAGTTTCGGGGCAATGATATGCCGCACACTCGAAGAAATAAAATTCCCTCAAATATGCAAGGTTACAAATTTTCCAAATAAAATTAAAATATCATAACTTATAATCCAAACTTATTACTTATCTTCAGAATTGAGTGGTAGAGCAACTATAACTGAAAATCTTATACATAATATCTGACATGGCCGCTCTCGGCCCTGCCTAAGAAGCCTGTGAGAACGGATCTCACGTTGGTTGTAATTGGCTAGTTATATATGTGCGCAAATTAAAACTTTATGAAACTAATTGATTAACCTAGAAAATGCAGGATTCATGCTCATTTAGCTTTGACTTGGGTACATGGAAACCATAAAACATTCATTTGGTGAAGGCACTTTCCATAGAAATCAAGTTCGAATAGTCAAAGCACATAAAATCAATATTTGTATTATCATTACTACGCATATCAATCATGTAAAGGCATCTGAAAAAAGTAGATTAATGCTCATTACCCAAGAGCAACCCTAAAGTCTAAAGCTCCAAACATAGCCATAGGAGGCGACTACGCATACAATATATACAAGCCTCTAACTGAGATTCACTAACTCCCACTTCAGAAAAAAGTCCCAGTGGCGAGTCTCAAAAGCCTGTCCACGTATTGCTAGCCTATGTGGCCAAGAAATACAATAGTTAGTACTGTTAATGAACCAACAAGTAACCATGAAAACTAGAATCGCAAGGATTCTTAAAGCAAAGTACCTACAACAACAGACTACCATGACAACCCTTAGCAGTTATCGGGCCCAACAACATCAGAATCTGTACAACATAAACTAAGGAGTGAGAATTCAAGAATTCTCAGTAAGGGGTCTTTACTTACAAAGAAAGATACTAAGGACAACACATATATGATCTTATGTAATTTGCTGTGAGCTCATACAACTTGAGGCTAAACTTATGAGCATAAGCATCAGTCCCTTGGGACTTGTCCTTTACCTAGTTCGTAAACTACAAGGCAAAGGCTTGTCTACCAGCAAGCATTGCTTTCCAGCCTAATTAATGAAGTTCTTCACTAGTTAGACCTCCTTTATATTGCACAACGGCACTATGGTTGGACTGAAAGTTCCTAGGTCCCAAAGAACCCACTAGGTGTAGTAAAGTTTCCTCATCAAGACCTTGAACTTGAAGGTACAACTAAGGTCTCGACGGTGCTAAACCTTCCATCTGTTTTAATGGTTTATTATTGTGGTCTTTCAACTAGTTTTCTCATAAAGTGCAATTACCATCAAAGAACTATGAGAAAACCCCTAGATCATGGGAGAGTTTTTTTTTTTGGAGTTACAGAGTGCCATTGTCTGTTTACAACCCTTAGACATCCCTAGGACCTCTCGGACCTCCCCCAGATCCTTCAACAAAAAGCCAAGTTTGCTAGCGAAACAGGCCACATTGCAGCCCCACAGGCTTTCCATTCGAGTAATTTTGGATGGGTGTCCTGGGCACTGTAGCGACGGCGATGCCAAGGGCACGTCCCTTGATACCAAGAAAAACCTCCTCAGCCTCTTAGGAGGCTTCCTATGGCCTCTAAGCCAACTTTGGATGCCTCCAATCACCAAATACCTATAAAACAACTTGTATAGGCCACAATTACAACATTGGAAATATCCTATGATGCATTAGAACATCACACAAGCCACAAAATCAATCCTAGTCCACCATAAACACACTTGCCCATAATCAGTGCTATTGACAAAACTACTTGATTCCATCAAACATCAACATTCAAATAGCATCAATTAAACTTGAAACATTTAATCCCTTACCTTAATTTCAACTCAAAAGCAAGAATCAAGCAACTCTTCTACACAAACCAAGTTCGACATAGTTCTACCTAAGTTCCAAGCAAACAAAGACACAAAACACCAAATTACTAACTTCTAATCAAAACCCAAGCTTCCAATCAACTAATAAATAAGAAATCACTAAGAACACACTTGTTACCTCACATAAAAAATAAGGGGCGGCTGGAACGTGATTCTAAGCTTCAAAAACATGAAATTCCTCTTGAATCAAGCTCCTTTTAGCATATATACCCTTGGTGGCTTCAACTTTCACCAAAATCTCTTAGTTTTGAGCATGAATTCTTGATGAAATGGTGGAGGCAAGGTTGATTTCGGGTTTAAGCAGCAAAATGGCTGCCTCCTCCACTTTACCTAGTTTTATACCCTTTTTAAACAACAAGCCACCCAAGTTTATAAAAAATTACAAAAAGCCCTCTTCCTCAAATAGTAACTAAAGTCAAACCTTGGTCAAATCTTGTTTATTTGAGCTAATTTTGGGTTTAAAGCAGGGTTTAGGTTTTTAAAACTCATTTTTAACTCTCGGGACTCAACTCGACTCTTCGGGATGCAAAATTACCATTTTGCCCCCGAACTCTATTTGATGCCTTAAACTCCTTGAAACTTAGTGAAGTTTCCCTAATATACTTAATCTTGCTAAGTGAGCTTAAAATAAGCTTCCAAGTTATGATTTAAGTTCTTTACCTTCCTCAAGAAAGCCTTAAACTAGGAGAGTCATAACAATATGTCTAGCTTAAGAATGTCCATTATATCTCACTTTAATACTGTCTCAAACCTTAAGCTTTTGTAGTCATTCCCCAACTAGCTAACTTTATATTTCTTTCTATCTGCATGAGTGGGAAAAGATGGGGTAAGCATGAATGCCTAGAAAGCGATGGGATGTCCACCATTCCTTAAAATGTGAAAACAATTTATACAATTAATATAACATAGAGATCAAGGAGAAAATAATCTTATTAAAAATATTATAAATCCAATATTAATTAAAAAATATAATAAACATATAAATATGTCAGAATATTCATTTATAGGAAAGTCATACTCATAAAAATGAAAAAGTCACATAAGTTCTAGAAACAAATACAATTAACTTTACATAAAACCTAACAAAACAAATGTGAAATTCACACATGAAATCATTAGTCAAAATAGAGCAGTTTAAAATAGATAACAAAGCATAATATTTCTTAATAAAGTAAGTGGAGCGATAACTGTGACTACACTTTAACCGCTGTAGTACGTCGTCTGAATAACTACACTTAACTGCTATAGTGCGTCATGTCAGAATAACTATACTTAATCGCCGTAGTACATCATGCCATAATAGCTACACTTAATTGTTGTAGTACGTTATAGGCCAACTAAGAATCACCATCGGTGGAGTGCCCAAAAAAACTAGTCCTAAACAGTGCACTGTGAAACATAATATAACAGAATACCATACGTGGAGGGTCCAGAACTACACTTTCTTAGTAGTCAGGCATAGAACCAACACCCACTAAAACAGAGTGAAAACATACATATTCATATTCATGAATTTTCAGAATTCAGAGATCCAGAAAAATTAGAAAATCATATTGCATAATAACATAAGAAAAACATGCTTGATCCCATAATCATTAAAACACAAATTATATACTTGAAAACATACATAATACATATGTAATTATTTCTAATATATTTAAATGACAAAACTTCAAAATAAACTTTCAAACAATAAAGATGAAATCAAGAAAAAAAGTCCAAAGATCAAATTATTCATAGTTTAAAACATAAGTTACAAAAAATTAGAATTCAATGTGAATTCAATACTTTAAAAATCAATAAATCGGATAACAAAATAATAATTTAAGTTTGGAATGATGGACGACCACTTACCTCAAGTTGCAACTTTTCAACTCCCAAAACAATGGTTTAGTCACTTAAAATAATTATATAAAAGTCTATATCAAAACCAAACTAAATGAATAAATAACCCAAAGTTATTCTGTCAATGACTTAACTGAATATTTCTGGAGCACAAGGACTCTCTGAACCCCTGTTCAATTGCCCTGCGGATCAATACTGTCAATGACCCGATTCTTCTTTAGCCCTAAACTTGCAGTGACTAAATTGTAATAATTTTAACCATACGAAACTCGATTCACTCGCCTTCAAACACTAGGAGGAACCTGCATCGTCCTTAAGCCAAAATTTGTCAATATCATGAAATTTTCGTCTCCCACCTTCGCAACCTGCTTTAACTTGCCGGACACCACCATTAGCCAGGTAAAACCTACCGAACTTGTCCATAAATTATTATAAATAATCCCAATAATCAATTATCTCTTTTACAATCTAAAACCTATCAAATTCCCACTAAAATTAATTTTATCTCTTCTTGACTTACAAGAACATCTTTACCATAAATATACCATAAAATTTTAAAATAGAACTCACCAAAATTATTTTTTTTTAAGAAGAAATTCCTAAGCATCTTCCATCCTTGTTTCTTCTCATTCTTAAAAAGAACCATAACGACATAAGAGTAAAAACTAAACCCTATAAAAACTAAACCCTATTTCTTTTCTACAATGATATATATATATAGCTTAACCCTCTCCTATTTTGATTCTAATTATTTTTTCTTTTCACTTTTTATTGTAGCATGTTTCTCTCCCATTATTTTTTTTTTCTGGTTTTAAGCCCCCCCGTTTCACATTATTTTCTTCAGGTTGTAATTTGGGCTTCCTTTAACTTTCTTCTTGTTTATCTTGTTTTATTTTATTTTATTATTATTATTATTTTTACTTGTTTCTACCCATTAATGACCAACCAAGTCTTTAAGAATAATTAATATTTTAACTTAGCTTTTGTATCATTAACTTAGATAAACTAAACTAAATAAAATATCGGGTTGTTACAAACCATGCATTCACAAGTCAGACATAACAAAAAGTGAAGTTCATAGGAGCAAATTGATTCCACAAACATTGAAATCTGTGAAGAATACAAATGAAGCACACAAAAATACTAACCCAATTCTAAGCTTTCTCACTTTTTCGTTGGCTCTCGGCCTCATCTTTGATATGCTCTTCAATGAGTTGAATTCTCCGATACAACAGTTCTTTCTCAGATTCTCTCCTCTCAATGTTCAGAACAACAGTTCAATCGGCTCTCTTCTTATCCATTGATCAACTCCCCAGTTGATCACTGTCTCCTCCATTGAGAACAATTTCACCATATTTTGAACTCATCAACAATGATTGGCCAAAACTGCCCATTTCCACTGTTTTGTCCTCCGATTCCTCTGCTCCCAATTCGCCAACAGCATTCCACCGCGGCCACCGTATCCAACTTTGCCTCGATAAGAATCACATCTGCCACCGCCATTGTAAAACTTGCCAATTTCCATTGCATCCTCAACTGATTTATCTGCTTCCAAATTGCCTATCGCAACTTCCACCACCGTCGACGTACTCGCCCTCACCTATATATGAACCGCATCTACCACTGCTATCTTATCCACCCCATATGATGGACAGCCAGCATCGCCCTCTTCCTAATCATACATCACCGCCATTCCGATCTAGCTCTCTCAATGTCTCTAACAAGTCACAACAGGTAAAACAAATGAAAACAAAAGAGAACACTTTACAGCTTACACATAAAGCCAAAAATATGACGTCATTTACCACATGACACAAAGCACCGAATAGAAAACTTAATGACTGAAAAGCCCAAGCAATAATTCACCAGGGACCGAATCGGAAATAACCATAGCCATCACACTTAGCATCAATAAAACACTGTTGTTTAATCTCTTCCATCTCAATAAACTGCCACTGCCTCTTCTACTATTCAATGCACAGTATTTTGGGCTATAAAGAAAGAATTTCGCTCATAGACACTTGAATTAAATTGAAGCAAATTTAAAATTATAAAATAGTTTAAAAAACCTTAGATTAATTTAACGCTTAATTTGATCAATTTAATAAAATATTTTTATGCTTTCAAAAATTGATCTTGAAGAAGCTTTTGACAAAAATTAAGTGGAATTTCATCAGGAACACCCTTATTTATTTTTTCCTGAAAATATGATCAACTTGATTTTCAGTTGCATTTTTTCCCCTTATTACTTTGTGTTAGGCACCTCCTAAAGTGCTTGGCTTAGCCAAGGAAAACCAAGGAAACAGGCAGGAAGGATGAAAAGGACTATGGGAACTGGTACAGTGATCTATGTGCAAAACTGGGAACTTTCAGGACTTAACTGCACATAGAAACTAGACTATGGAAAAGCTGACAGAAAATAGAGAAAGGGGATCAAATTGTACACTTAAATGAGTGGTACAATTAAAACTACAAACTTAAAGATGGTAATTTCGGCCATGCAAGATTAATTGGTGACTAGTGCAAGACTAGACCAAATTTGGTGGACAACAATGATTACTAGTCAAGTCTTGTCTACCACTAAAGAACTATTCACTAGTTAACTAGTTTTATGCTAGTTACATGGCCGGTTATACATGGGAATTATGGCACTTTGATACTTGTGTTTGATGTATGCATGGCATTATAGGCCATGAAGTGACTTAAATGTCAAGTTAGACACAAGTTTTAGTGGCGTCCTTGTGGGCATGAGAACTTAAAGGCTACATTGAACCATGCAAATTATTGAAAGGCAAAAGTTAGCATATTAGCCAACTATTACACATGTGTCCTTCGGCCGAAACTAGTCAAGGCCATTTGGTTTCATTTCGGGTTTCATTGTTCTTCACAAGGCCGAAAGTGTTCTTGAGCTTTCTCTCTCATTTTGGTCTGGAATTCAAGAAATCTTGAGGGCACTTGAAGGATTCAAGCTTGGAAGACTTGTTTCGACTTTAGATTACTTGGAATCAAGCTTTGTTCTTGAGTTTTGATGAAGGGCCGAGCCAAATCAAGCTAGGGTTCCAAGGTATTTCATGTTTCCTTAATTCCATGGTAATTCTTCCATGAACAAGGAGTTTAAGTGTTCAATTGAAGTTGTATTAAGCTAATTGAGCAAACTTTGTGTTGGTTTGAAAGGTTGTTGTTGGCCGAAAGTGATGATTGAGTTAACTTGATGTTCTTCTTGGCTTACATGGAAATTAATCCATGATTCAAGTTCATTGATGCCTATTTGATCTTATGTTAGTCAATTTTGAGTGAAGAACATCAAAGTATGCAAGTTGGTGTTTGGCCGAAAGGTGCAATTTGAGGTAATCCCATGTTCTTCATTTGATTACATGGTATTGGTGCCATGAACAAGGTTTATTGATGATTAGATGATTATGTGTTGGATTAAATTGGTGAAGAACATTATTGGATGGAATTGGGCATGTTGGCCGAGAGCTTGAACTAGTGTATCTTGGTGTTCTTCTTTGAGTACATGGTATTTAGCCCATGAGTAAGTGTTATTGATGCCTATTTGTTGTTATGGTAGGCAATTTGATTGAAGAACACTTGGGCATTGGAAGTTTGGCTTGTGGCCGAAAGCATTTGAGGTAGGGTTCACTAACACTTGATTATGCTTGGTGAATTACCATGGTTCAAGTGTTTAGAGTGGCTAAGTGATGATTAAAATTTGCCAAATGACCTTAGTTGCTTGATGGGCTATTGAGAATACATTCAGTCTACTTGTTGATTAGCTAATTAACTAATGTACATGTACTAGAAATGCAAGCAAATGTGGCCTATTTGCTTAGCATTTTGGAGCTCTAAGTGGAAGTGGAGTGTTTGATGGTGCTTTGTGTGCAAAGTGCACATGGGAACATGTATGGTATATTTGGCCGAGAGCCATATGGAGTGTGTGTTGTGTTATTGTGTGCTTTGGTGTTTTCCATGTGCTTGCTAACCAATTTATGATATTGAGGATTATGTGCCATGGTTAATTATCATGTATATGTATATGCTTGGTTTTCCTTGTCTTTGTGTTTGTTTTGCAGGTATGCTGAACTAATGGGAGGTTAAGCTTTGAGTGAATACTCAGCTTAACTAAATAGACTCTTAATTGAGTTGTATTTGAAAAGTGAATCCTACTGAGTTTATACTCACTGCCCATCCTACTTGTTTTTCAAGCAAAGATATTCGGCCTGAGTAGTGCTAAGTTGCTTTGTGCTTGAGTTTAGTACTAACTTGCTTATTTTCCAAGTTATGTGCCAATGTATGCTTGGCTTATTGGTTTGGTTCCATTATAAGTCTTATTTTGTGTTGGCCGAAACTTATGGACCAAGTTTGCAGGCTTGTAGAGTGGGGAACCTGTCTAGGAAAGCATGGACACTTGGACTTTGGCTCTGATTGTAGTTTTTACTTTTATGACCATGAATATGGCCATTGGCTTGGTGTTGCAATGTGTGCTCCTGTATGGTATTCTCAAAGTTCTGTTTGACCATTAATGGTCTTGGTATGTATATAACTTGGCATGAATAACTTTCGGGTTCATGGCATGTAGCCATGTTGGACACTAGGTAGACTACCATTTTGTGTACTTATATGTAGTCCTGGATGCCTAGACTAGTGCTGGTTTTGTTGGGCTTGTATGCCAAGTTATGTATGGACTCATGGTTGGTTTGGTGTATGTTTATATGTGAATGTTTTGGGCCAAGGGTTGGCACCTTTGTGTATGGTTATGGGCTTAAGTTTGGCATGTAAATGTGAACCTCCATGTTGTACTTTGAGTTGGCCGAGAAGAATATTTGCATATGACATGTGGTTTCAAAACTCAAAGTAAATGTTGTGGGCATCTTGGTTGTCATATAAGTAGTACACTTGAATGCACACCTTATGCACTTAAAATCTCATTAAGTGTTGCCTTGCTCGTTATGCAAGTAATCAGTTAAAACCTTGCTTGTTGTGCAAGATAGTGGTATTGGGCCTTGCCTCTGCTGAAAGTAATTGTTGGACTTGTTTTAAGCCACCTGGGCCACCTCCCAGGCCTCTCAACTTAAGAAAATAAGACTTAATGTTGCCATTGCTTGCTTGGCCGAATTAGAAAGAGTTAGATTTTAAGTTGGGCTTGTGAGTTACACTAGAAACTTACAGGCCAGGGCCTGAGTGAGGTGTGACACTTTGTCTCCCTCAATGGAGGATCCACATATTTCTTCCCCACGTTACTCTATCTCCCTCAGTTGCATTTCTTCCCTACATTACTCCGTCTTCCCCTCTAGAGGTATCAGACAAGGTGATCCATCTTCCCCTTCCTTTTTATCCTTTGTCTTGAAATGCTTGCTAGAGTGATCAATTACCAATCTGATTTGGGAAATTGGGAGGGTTTCCAAGTAGCGAAAAATGGGCCCATTTTGACTCACCTTTTCTATGATGATGATCTCATCCTTGCTACCTAAGTTAATCACCAGAACTGTCTCACTATCAATCACACCCTTAATACTTTCTCTAAGCTCTTTGGTCAAACAATTAGCCACCCTAAGTCCAAAGTTCTTTTTTAGCAAAAAAAAATGTTTATTAGGATATTAGAAATGACTGTTATGCCTTACTGTACATAACATATGGTAGCACTCCTACGAGGTATCTTGGCTTCCCCTTTTCTCACAAAAAGTAGACTAAACATGATTGCACCTTCATTCTGGACAAACTGAACACCAACTTAGTTGGCTTGAAAGCTGAATGTCTCACTCTTGCAAGAAGAGACACCCTTGTTCAATCCTCCATCTCCACCATTCCTAATTACTATATGAAGTTCATAAGCCTTCTTATTGAAAGTACCAGCAAATTGATAGAATCAATAGGGACTTCCTTTGGGGATCATATCCGGCTAAGAAAAAACTTATTTGGTTAACTAGAATCAAGTCACTCAACCTAAGAGATTGGGAGGCCTTGGTATTACAATAACCAGACCTTTAAATCAAGCTCATCTCATAAAACTCATATAGGAATTTCATTAGAAACCAAGAAGCCGTATTATGCACACTCCTAGCCCCCAAAATGAAAATACACCCACGCACATTGTAGGGTTTCGGGAGCCAAACAAGTGCAGCGGAATATAATCGAAACCCTCCAGGATCCAAGTGAAATGGGGTAAAACGGGTGTTTGAAAATTTTCATACCTAATTTCTATTGAGATCTTTCACCCAATTGTTGAGTCGAATCACAAAACCTGAACAATTGATGTGTTCAAGCTCTTTATGGTATCCACACGAGCCTCTCGGGATCACCATGCCTACACCACATCCCGGTAGATGCGTTTCTCTTGCGCCTGTAGTACTAGCTTGCGTCCTCCAAGGAATTGCAAGAGAAGAGTGCAGTTGTCACCTTTTGGAGACTAGGGCAAGAGCTTTGAATTTCTCACTATATGATGTATTTATAGTGAGACTCAACTTTCAAGCCTAATGGGTTTCAAAGCCCTAATCCAATCATGCTTTAATTTCAGGCTTAATAATGGCTCAACTTTTGGATAAATTATTAACACGAAATTATCATGAAACCATAACCCAAATAAATTAGCCCATGCACTCAAATAATCCAAATACGCTTTATGTGTGCGACCCAATAGGCTTTTACTACATTGGCAATGATCATAAATCATATTTATGATCATAAGCAATGAGCGGTGTTTAGTAACACACCGTTGCTACCCAAGTGATAAGGTTGTCGGTGATTCGGCTAAACTTTTATGATCATTATCCATATATGCCATTGTCCCTTTGTCCAAGATATCAAGACTAAGCATGAGACATGGAATGTGTCACTCTTGTATAGCCCAATCTTTGGTTTCTTGATTACTGAGTAGACTAACTTAAACTGATGACATTGATATCGTATATCAACTCATCTAGAGCATGGCCATGCTTTTCTTAGTCTCACTCTATCAAAGGGCCTGGAGATATCACTCCTGTTATATAGGAGGGACAATTCCCATCTTGATCATACAAAATCCTCCGTATGATATGTGACATACCCAATAACCTCATTTAAGTTGACTCAGTTACAAGCAACAAAGGAAAGTATCAAAGTATGTGATCACATGTAAGGAACCTTGATGTTCTTAGGTCAAAGGCCTACATATACCATGATCACTATGAGAATCACTTATGACACTCATATTACGATCCATGTAGCATTCTCATAATGGGTTGGTCCAGTACACAAGTTTTCCAACTTGTACCCATATGTAGACTACATATCTTATATTAGTTTCCATATATGCTAGTCGTTATGTATTATCGTAACCCGCTCGACGATAATACTAGACAGAGACATTTAAGATTATCATTATTCTAGGGTTATAATTATGTTTATTATATTACACAGAAACAAAACAAAAAACATAATTATTGGATTAATGCCTTAATAAAATATCATTGTTGACACTCAATTTTGTCCGGGCATTGACTTTTGTTTAATTTTTAGGTTAGAAAATTTAATTTAGGGGGAATTTTTATTTTTAAGGGCTATTTGGTCAGTTTTTAGGATATTTGAGTCATTTTTGTCATTTTAAGGCTTGTTGGTCTAGTCACCTTTAGGATACATTGTTGTCTGTGTTATGAGCTTTTAGGAATTTAGAATGGTCATTTAGGGTCAAAATAGGAGTTAATCTAGTTTAGGTACTGATTTGGAGTCCTAAAGGTTTTGCAAGGTCAATTTTTTTTTTTAAAAAGGAAAAATTTGGGTGGAAGTTGAGGTTTCTTAGAAAGTTCTAGGTAAAATTTAAAGGTTTGGGGAAAATCTGTCAATTTTAGAGAGTTTAAGCTAAATCTGATGATTTTATGAAATTTTGGGAAAATCTAGTTATTTTTGCAAAGTTTTGGGAAAATTTGATTAACCTTGGAAGTTTTGGGTCAAATTGAAATTCGTATAGAATATAGGGCCAGATTAGCAGCTTGAGAGTTTTATTGGACTTAAACTAGTAATTTCACCAGATTAAATCCTAATTGACTTAAACTTCTTCAAATCTGATTTGGATGAAGTTTAAGCTCTCAAAACCTTGTTAATCATGTTTTAAACCTCCTTTAGTATAAATATAAGCCACATTTAAGAGTAGAAGGGGGAGAAATTCAAAAACCCTCAGCTTTTCTCGGGAAAGGGGAAACGGCAGCCTAACCCCCTATTTTTTCGCTCTCAACTCCCTAGAACTCGAACATCTTACCCTTGCCGGCGCCACCCCCTGGTTGCTTCCATTTGTTGCCCGACACCTCTAGAGGCCAACCATGTCATCGCCTCTTATTCAGCCAACCACGTCGCTACCGTGCCTAGGTGCCCCTTCCACCGCCGCTTCAAGTCTGGTTTGGATGAAGTTTAAACTCTCAAAACCTTGTTAATAATGTTATATACCTCATCTAGTATAAATATAAGTCACATTTGGGCAGATGAAAGGAGAATTTTTAAAACCCTAAGCTCTTAGCTAAAAAAAGATAAAACAGCAGCTTTAGCCCTTGGCCTCAGAACCCAACTACCTAGAAAGCCTAAACTTCTCCCCCACTATGCCGCTACCCCTGTCTCCCTTTGTTGCCCGACATGCCACCACCCCTGGTGTCTCCCCCTTTATGCCCGACACTGCCAGCCGACGCTACCGACCCTTGATAGCTGCCCCCTCCGCCACATTGCCAGCCTCACAACCGCCCCAGCTATCTCTCATAGCCATTCGTTCTAAGCCGAAGGGAGCCCACCGCGTCCTTACTCAGCCCCACCGTCCTCGACGCCGCCCATTGCTGTTCACCCTCCTGGAGGTAGCGCCAGCCACCACCGTTGTAGCCCGACCATCTAATCGCGCTAATCATCGCCAGACATAGAGAATCAAAGCCTGAACCAATTCGTGACCTGCCGGACCCATTTTTAGAATTCGGTTGACTCCAGTCAACCTTCTCATATTGGTATGACTACCCTTTGGTCCTTAACTTTTTTATTTCATTCACCCAAGTTGCTAACATGCTTATTCTTTTTGTAGATAGGCCATTAACACTAGGCTTTTTTATTTTTATTTATTTATTTATTCATTTGACCCCATTAAATTAGCCATTAAATCTACATAAGAGCATAAACATAGAGTGTTTATTTTATTTTATTTTCCTAGCTCTCTTTATTTTCCTTTAATTTGTGTAATTCTATTTTTTTTTCTCTCATAATGCATCCAAGAATTAAGAAAAACTTAATAGAGACAATTTTCTAACACATAACAAATTTTTCAAGAATCTGTTCTTGGTGATTTGATAAAATTCCAAAACAGATTATTTGTTCGAATCCGATTGGTCTGATAAGAATCATGGCCTAGAACAAGATGGTCTTTTCAAATTCTTCATGGATGTCGTAAAATCCCAAGATTTCAACCTTTCAAATTCTTCGTGGATTTCAAAAAATCCCAAGATTTCAAGGACATCTAAGATTCCATATCCGATTGGTCTGGTAAGATTCATGGATTGGAATTAAATCAATTAAAAATTAAACATAATTAAATAAAATTTGTAAAAGTCACTATCAATCAAAGATTAGGTCAAGAAATAAAGATTTAGGGAAAGATAAAAGTGAACCCCATAGTACCAATTTTTGGGCCCTTTAATAAGGTTATTTTAGCGTAATTGACTCATGATCTTAAAATCTCTTGCAGACCATAATAGGTATCTAATCGACCTGAGTAAAACTGATTGGCGGCAACTCCTAAAAACATGTTGCTACAATCATGACTCAATGTGCAAGATACAATCATCTCATGATTGGTTTTTGGGCACAAATACTAACACACACATGTCATAAGCTCAAGGTGTATAAATCAAACCTATATGGCCATGAGCTTGTGAGTGTATTGTTTCCAAGGCTAGCCATTATGAATTAAGGAATATCATATATTTGGCAAGCTATTGGGTTTGATTTAAAGCTGACATTTGGTTTCCAAGAAAATAAAATAATGGCTTTTAGAAAGAAAATGAAAAGAAAATTAAATTTTTTAATAGAAAGCCAAAGATGATGCTGAAGCAAACTAGTTGATTAACCAAATCATAGATTAGGCTCAAGGGATCTTGGTTTACTTGTATTGTTATGATTATTACATGAAGAAAAACTAAAAGTCAAACCATGGTCAACCATCTTAATTGGTCAACAGATTATTTAGCAATGTATAGGAATCTTAACTGCTCATAAACCAATTGTAATATAAACCATTAAAATAGGTTCTAGATGCTCCACATTTATCAAAACAGAATCAAACCTATAAAAACCCTGCAATGCAAGTTACAGAACTAATTTAAAAAAATAGAGTATAAACATTAACGGGGGTAACTTGCTACATAAGTCTTATAATAAACAGGAACCTTCAAATTCAAAAATCGCTACCTAAGATCTATCCTAAACCTTAGTCATGAAAGATCCTCTTGCCCTTGTCACGCATTTTAGCCACAATTCCAGCAAAAAGGTGAGCAGTAGGGATTAGTTTCCCTAGAAACTATGTAATGGTGACTTGATCACTTGGGAGTCATAATCAGTAGTCTTAGTTCTTTAGTCACAAGTAGAATGTACATCCAAAATCATAAGACAAACATAGGCAGTACAAATAATAATATAAATAATATGTAATGCACATGAATGCAAGTGATGTACTATGAATGCATAAGCCAAACATAATCTTTTGCCAATAGAAAGTCTTTCTTTCTTAATCCTCAAAGGATTCATTATCTTGCTACATAGCCAAGGTCGATCTTAAGTGATATATTGTAGAACTTAGCAAGCCTTTGGTCATACATTGAGCTCAAATGTTTCAATTGAGTCTTAGGCCATTTTAATGCTCTCGGTTGCACACAATCCCCTGCTTGGTAAACTTTAACCTCTTATTAACTCTTACCTTTTTAAACATATGGTGATGGGTTCCTAAAAAGCTAGAAGTCCTTGCTTTGATCATTAGGAACCTTCTCAGTTCAGAAAACCTCAATCAGTCATAACAATTCAATGACATGTGGCATTCCTTAACTCAACCTTTTATCATACATGTCCTAGTCACAATTTTTTTAAAAGGGTAACCTAGTGATCCCTTACCTTTAACCCTTCTTAGGTTTTATTGCTAGTTTAACCCTTTTTACTTTCTAACCCCATTATCTTTTCATGATCATGAATTTAGATTTATTTTTACATAGCTCGAGCCTTCTCAAAAACCAAATTACAGCTTCCTGCTCCGACACCACCCAAACAAACATAGTAGCTCAACTTCCTTCCACTATTGTCCTAAAAATAGATGCCAAGAGCACAAATTCTTGTTGACAAAACCTTACAACCAAGAAAATTCTTACCTAGCCAAAGTCAAGGTTAAAGTGGTTGTAATTGAGCTTGATGGCATTGTTGTCCTACGTCTAATGATAATTCTTTCCTATTTCCCTAAAAATTAGACTTAGAAATGCTTAAAACCAGGTTTTAGTCAACTCTGTGTTGGCTTGCAAGAAGAATGACAGTTCTAGCTTAATGTGTTGAGTGGGAGCCAACTCCATTTCTAGTGCTTCGTGTTTTATATTGTATCTGGTTTGCACCCTATACTTCGATTTTGTTTGGAGTACTTCATAACCAAGACTAGGCTAATCTTTTATAAATTATTCAATAGAATCCCCAAAAAATTTATTTCTTAGCAATTAGGCCTTCACAACCCAATCCAACCCCCAATTCTATAGCTTTTGCTAAATTGATCCTTAAGTATTGCTCAATTGCCACTTAAGGCAACGAGAGTTTATTATGACATACCTTTAGGCTCGACTATCCTTGTCTTAGTAGGGCTATGTATAACAATTCCACCCCTATAAAACTTTGGTCCCCTAAATTCTGTTGATAAACTTAGGGTTGTAATAGGTCTTAAATAGTTTGCTGATTCATCTTTCTTATTTAGATAATAGTACATTCATAGGGTTATTCCCTTGTCTTTGGTAATCAAATTGAATTAAATGTTTTCCTTAAGTAAGCAATCACATGCCACAGAGTTTCTTGTTTCTTTTCTTGTTTCCTAGAGGGTCATTCTTTAGGCTCATGCCCTAGCAAGCAACATATCAGAAAGTTAACTTTAGGTTAACTTACCATTTGATGTTCTTATGTTGCTTTATATGGTTCTCTATTTAAATCTTCAGAGTTCATAACCATAGTTTTATTTCCATCATATTCTGTACCTTGTTGCATAGAATGCTCATACTTCACCTTGTCATAGTGATGTTTAGTCATCATCACCATTTTCTTCTTAGTTCTGCTTCTGGAGTATCTTTGCAGTCTGCTTCTTAGATTGTGGTTCTTTAGGTCATAAACCCACCTATTTTACGGCATTAATAAGTTCATGTAGAGTTCATTATTATTCTTGCTCACAATCTATTAAATTTCTTGCATTGAAAATGTTTTACCAAAATAGTCTTTACAATGTGCTTACCATATTTAGAAAGTTAGACTTAGAAGCTTCTTTAAACTCATATGATGAAGTCTTACTTGTCTACAAAGTCTTTAGTTCAGCATTTCTTCTAAATAGAAAGTTGACCACATGCTCAACTTTCAGCCTAAAGCAAGCCTCCAGACTTCCCTTCTTTCTACAGCTGGTATCCTGAACTTGTCATTCTAGATAAGTTTCTCATAGTAATATTATCTTAACTACAAGATTTCCACCTTCAAAGGCACCTTACTAAAAGTCAAAGCTTTAATCAACTTACAATTAAAACTTGTTTTTACAGAAATCTTAGGGCTAAGCTATTGGCTCAATAGTTCTTACCCTTAGCAATTGTTTATTCATTAGGCTTAATTCCCACACAACTCTTTTCAATCAGCTCATAATCTTTTATGATTAGCTTGTCTTAACTCAAACCTGTAGTTTAGCCACTTTAGTTTTTCAGAGTCCTGTCATCCAACATCTTAAGATTCTATTTTTGTATGCCATTAGACTACATTTTTCATGTCTAACTTTCATATCAATATTCATATCCAATAAATAGTTTATTCTTGAAAGTTAGCTATAGGTTGAAACCTTTAGTTTTAAATGTTTCTACAGAATTTCCTTCCTTGTACCCTTAATTCTTAGGTTTCTTGTCCCATACGAATTCTAATCATCCATCTTTTTCTCCAAATGATGCCTTAAATTCATTAGTTGTCTTTTTTAGGAAGTCAATTGGTTGATCAGATTCATTAATTGTCTTTTTTAAGAAGTCATCTGGTTGGTCAAAGCACAGACATAAGTCATCTCCTACAAAACTTTGAAGTAGTACCTTTTTTTTCAGTACTTTCATCCTACCTAATGTCATGAGATATCATTATGTACAGTTCATAATTTGTATAGGGTAAGTACCCCCCCATTCTAAAATTTAGCAATGAACATAAAACTTTCATGAATTCTAGTTTCGTAAACTTTATTGGCACTTCAGGCTCAATGGTAGGATCTTAAGTCCATAAACTCCTTTCTAACATTCACTTTTATAGCAGCATCTTATCTGTTTAACAGTTGTTGCTATTGTTACGTTGGCTAGCTTAACATCTAAGAATTGTGGTTTAAAGATTTCTTATAGGGTTCTAAGTCACTACAGAAGACTATAATTTTAGCTTTCTTTAAAGAAGTGTCTTAAGCTCAAATCCAAATCTTTAGTCAACTGTGCAGCAAGAACTATCTTAGGTCTATTTCAATTGCCACCTTTCTTTTAGTTTCCCATATTTACCAAATTTTTAGCATTCTTATATTGGTTTTGGTCACTTGATATTTTCATATGACCATTAAAAATGTACTATTAGTTCCCGCTTGAGCTATTTTCAATTCAATCATGCAAGAATGTCATGGGTTGATTAACAGCATTGGTGATTTCTCACCCTAACCATCTCTACCACTTGTAGCTATGAATTGCTTATTCCAACACATTTGGATTCATTTTAGGAGCACTTCGAATCTAGCCTTTGTGTAGATAATTTTAAGTTACCAAGGTTAACCTCGAAGTCAAAGTTGCTCAAGTGACTATCTTGGTCTAGTAGTTAAGATCTTTTCTGTTGTTTCTTAGGCCTGACTAGGAGGTATCTTCCTTAATCAAGCCTCAGTATCTTATTCTTCTTACTACTTTTGGCCCAAGATAATCTTCTTCAATCAGGTTTTCAACTTCTTGTAATGTCATATTGCCTCTTACAAAAGCCAACTCTTCATTTTCCCAAGTTCTAGGTCACAACTTGCATCTGACCATTTGAACAAGTCATATTTAATCATACTGACTTGTTCAAGAACTTTCAATCAAGTAAACTTTCCTAGCTCAAATTAATCTTTTAGTCAAATGGGACATTTTGAGCTAAAATGTAGTAGTCTTCATTATTGCCATAATTGATCTTCTTTGTTTATTTTCCTATAACATAGACTTCACATCTATGATACCCTTCACACCATTGCATATGTCCTTGGAAATCCTTCTTAGTTTACTTAGAAATTCCTGTTGCCCTACACAACAAGTTTACACATCCATATTTTTTTGTCATACTTTTTTGTTGCAACTATGGATCTTTATCCCTTTGGTTTAGCCCAAAAAGGTTTATGTGTTGTCTTAAGCATGAATCATGGTCCAACACATCATCCTCAACTAAACCCCTTTCCATCACAATGGCTAAATTCATTTCAAATAGACCCAGAACACTTCTCCTAATTCCCATAGAGCATACCTTTTCTTAAGTTGTAGCTAAGGTTAAACTAGATCTATAGGCCAACATGTTGATTCAAAGGCATGAGGAAGTCCACTTTAAGGCCATAAAAAAATCTGCAAAATCTCATTTTGAGATTCCTTTTCCTCTTTAAAGTCAAACTAGAGTTAAACTTGTTCTTTTAAGCTACATTGCAACCTTTAACTCAAAGGGTCTCTTTTGAGTTCCATTGCTTTAAACTCAACCAAACTATGTAGTCACCATATCTTAGTTATTATGAACTTTCTTGAGCCCAAAAACACAAATTTATAAGCCTTCTTCAAAGGGTTTGAAGCATTTCTTTTTTTGCTGATAATCTTAGTAGAAAACTTGAACTCAAGGAGTCTTCTTGACTTCCTTTGCTCCAAATGACATCAAATTCTGTAGTAAACTTTTCATAGCCATTTTAAACTTGTCAAAACTAAAAAATCATCAATTTTAGGCTTATTCCTTATAGTTTGCAGCAAATTTGTCTTTACTATTTATCTTAGCAGATAAACTTCAACTTTAGGGGTGATTTTGAGTGTTTTTGCACAATATTAAATCAAAATTTTTAGGAATCATTCTTTACTTACATGAGACTTATCTTAGCCCTGAAATTTTGATTTAGAAGTCTTCTTCCCAAGGTTTGAGGCATCTATTGTTTTGTAGGTTGTCTTACATAAATTATGAACTCAGGGGTCATCTTGAGTTCCAATGCTCCAACTTTGTAGTAATCTCTGTTAAGTCATAAGAAACTTGTCTCAACTACAAAATCCCAATTTAGATGCCTTCTTCTGGTTCGAACCATTTCATTTTCTGCAAACCGTCTTAGTAAAAAGCTTGGGTTGTAAGATCATTCATAAGTTCTATTGCAATAAACTAAGCCAAACTTTGTAGACAACTCATTTTGGACAATTGAGAGTTGTTCAAACCCATAAATTCTAATTTGGAAGCCTGCTTCCCAAGGTCTAAATCTATTCTTATTTTACATGTTATCATAGTAGAAGAGCTTAAACTTTAGGGGTACTTTTAAGTTCTGTAATAATTTCTTTAACCAAACTTTACAAGCCACTTTTATTTTTCTATTTCAAACATTTTTTTAAGCTAGAGAATGTATCATAGAGACTTAGTCCCTAGTCTAGCTCTTGAACTCCATGAAATCAGCCATATCTCAAAATCTCTAACCTTAAGTGAACTTTTCCTGTTAACTAGGTCACTTTCCCCCCATGAGGTGCTCTTCAGGTTCCAATTTATCATCAAATTAAGGCTGAAAGATCTTAGCTCCAAAGGCTTTTCCTACACCGAAGGTCAGCGATTGGTTAATCGCTGCACTTTTCAACTATACTTGCTGTAAAAATTCATTCAAACCTTCTATTTTTCACAAAATTTGGCCAATGCAGCTTAGGAATGCCTTTTCATTAGTCAACCATGTTCATAAATTTAGATAATACAATTTCTCTTATAGATAAAATTTTCTAAAACTTTCAGCTCCTTTACGACCAATTATTTGACTCCGGCAACTATAGTACTACAATACTCCACTACCTGGGTTATTTTCTTAAAAAAAGCATGCATAAAATTCCATTTATAACCTTATAGCATACTTGCTAGGTCTCAGTCCTTAACTATTCTTCCTTTTAAGGGTCAAAGCCTTGGTCAAACCTTCTCTAAGTTGCCTCTTCAGTACAGTTTCTTATTCTTTTCCTATTCATAATTGTTTTCCAGCTTCCACTCTTATTACCCTAAGCTGGTTCATAATTAAAAGATCATAACCATCCTTAAATCAGTAAAAACATCTCTTTCTTGCAACCACCACATCCATTTCATAGTCTCACTTTGTGAGACTTACAATCACCTATTGCCATACTTTTTTTAACTAAGCCGTGGTTGTGGTATTCTCTAAGACATTAGATTGAACCTACCTTGATAACATTTTTTTTGCTCATACCACTTGTTATGCACACACCTAGCCCCCAAAATGAAAGCACACACACACACACACACAGAATATGCTTAAGGTGCACAAATCAAACCTATGTGGTCATGAGCTTGTGAGTGTAATGTTATCAACGCTAACAATTAAGATTTAAGGAAAATCATATATTTGCCAACCTAGTGGTGTTGATTTAAAGTTGCCAATTCTGTTTCCAAGAAAATAAAATGGTGGCTATTAGAAAGAACATAAAACTTAGGTTCTTTAATAGAAAGCCAAATATGATGCTGTAGTGAACTAGTTGACTAACTAAATCATAGATTTGACTTAAAGGATCATGGTTTGCTTGTCTTGTCATGTTTATTACATGAAAATAAACTAGTACACAAAAATTCATAACAAACGCTAAAGCAAAACTTAAAGTTAAACCATGGTCAACCATCTTAACTAGTCAACAAATTCTTCAACATTGTGTAGAGACCTTAAGTAAGGAAATCATTTGTAACATAAACCATTAAATAAGGCCTCAAAAGCTCCACATTTATCAAAGCACAATCAAACTAGAAAAAACCTTGTAATGCAAGTTACAAACAAGTTTAGAGAAACAGAAGAGAAACATTAATTGATGTAACTTGCCACATAAGTCTTAAAAGCACCAAACATCCTAGAAGTATGCCCTATGTTGCACTTTCTTCCTGGAAGTAGAAAATGTTGCACCATTCATGCTAAAAGTATACAATTGTTGCACCATTCACCTTTTTGCCAACTTTTTTGTTAGAGGGCATACCTTATGTTGCGCCTTTCATCCTGAAATTTTGTCTTATGTTGCACCATTTGTCCTAAAAGTATGTCTTATGTTGCATCGCTCATCCCGCCAGGCTAGCTTGCCATCACTTTCTAATAAGAAGACTTGACAGAAGGATGAATAGTACAACAACTACATACTTCTAGGATCAATGGTACAACATTTTATACTTTTTGGACGAGTGTGCAATATAAGGCATACTTCCAGGATGTTTGGTGATGTTTGCCCAGTTTGATAATAAACAGAACCTTTGGGATTCATTAATCCATATCTAAGATCTATCTAAAGCCTTAGTCATGAAAGATCCTCCTGCCCTTATCACACATCCTAGTCATAGTAATATCATAACCATAATTCCTAGAAAAAAAAGTAAGGGTGAGTTACCTTAGAAACTTAGTAAGGGTCACTTAATATCTTAGGACTCATAGTGATCAGTCTTAGTTTTGTAATCATATGTATAACATGCATCCAAAATCGAAAGACAAACACAGGCAGTATAAATAACAATATAAATAGAATATGTAATGCACATGAATGCAAGTGATGCACTATGAGTGCACATGCTAAACATAATCTTTTGCCAATAAAAGTCTTTCTTTCTTAATCCTAGGGATTCATTATGTTGCCACATAGCTAGGGCTGATCTTAGGCTATATCTTGTAACACTTAGTAATCGTTTGGTCATACATTGAGCTCAAATGTTTCAATAAAGGTCTTAGGCCATCTTAATGCTTGTGGTTGCACACAATCCCCTACTTGCTAAACTTTAACCTTTTATTAACTTTTACTTTTTTCATCCTAAGGTCATCAGTTCTTATAGAGCTAGAAGTCTTGCTTTGATCGTTAAGAACCTTCTTAGTTCATACATTCCCTTATAGAAAATCACAATCACTTATAATAATTTAATTTCATATAGCATTGCTTAACTCACCCTTTTATCATACATGTACTTAATCATCCATGCAACTGTTTTAAAGGGGTAAGCTAGTGATCCTCTAGCTTTAACACCTATCAGGTTTTAATGCCAATTGAAGCCCTATTATCTTTTCCTGAACATGAAGTTAACCTTCATTTTTGCATGGCCTAAGCCTTCTCAAGAAGCAAATTACAACTTCCTGTTCTAATGCCACCCAAACAATGATAATAGCTGAACTTCTTTCCACTGCCATCCTAAAAATAGAAGCCATGAACACAGAGTCTTGTTGACTATACCTGGCAATAGAGAAAATTATTACTCAATGAAACCCGAGGTTAAAGTGGCCACAATTAAGCTTGATGGTGTTGTCATCCCTAAGTCTGATGATAATTCTTTCCTTTTTCCCGCAAAATTGTTAGAAAGAGAATAAGGCATATTCTTCACATTAACATGTAAATATAACTTTTCCTTATGTATCCCTTGATTGTAGATGCCTTTTATGAGGCCTAGCTTGATTTTTTTAGAGCAAGCTCAATTACAATATGCAATAGATGAAAAGTATGATGTGCTTCTTGGTGTAAGTGCACCCAGTTAATAGGTTTTAGCTTTCATTTGGTTTTAATTTGAGTAATGCAAGTTGGGTTGTCAGTGATGGATCATGGGTAATTGACTAAAATTTGTCAGTTTAATGTAATAATGGTAATTAGCAATCAAAGTAACATAATTGTAGTTCTTGGTTAACTTCATCTTTTTCGTGTTTTTTTTTATCTCAACCATTTCATTTTTGTAGCAGTTTGCATCTTCTTTGATATTTTTCATATTCCAAAACAAGTGCTTTCTTATGAGTTCAGTTGGGGAGACAACAAATTGGTAGAGCATGTTGGCTGATTTGAATGAAACTCCACATGATGAAGGCAATATTGAGGAATCAGAATGATACATTGATAGAGAGGAAGGGGATGGTGATTATAGTGTTGAAGATTTTGGTGTTGGTGGTAGGACTGTTGTGCTGACTAATGAGTTGGAAGGTTTTTTTCCTTTTCATTTTGAATGTACTGTGTGAATTTTTGTGGTGGTGTAATTGTCTATGCTTTTATATTGTTTGTAGGTAGATGTGATAAGGAAGATGATGTAGAGGTTGGTGACAATGGCTACCATGGTAGGACAGACGATGGAGGTAGCTGACAATTTTGTTTCAATGGTTTTATGTTTCTCATGTTACGTATCAAACTGTTGTTTGATTGTATTATTCTAGAGCTCATCTCAATTGTAGCAATCAGAATGGTATGATGACATTAAGGAAGAAAATTGTGACCATAATGGTGGAGATCTAGGTGATAGTGACAAAGCTAATGTTCTTGCCAATGTGGTTGATGGTTTGTTTCCTTTCATTTTGTTTTTCTTGCATGTGTGTTTCTCTGATGGAGTAATGGAGTATCGTTTTGTATGGTCTGCGGATAGGTGCAATAGGGAAGAAGATGTAGAGGTTGGTGATGATGGCAACCATGATGGCAGAGATGATGGAGGTAGTTGTCAATTTTGTTTTTCTGTGTTTTTTCTTTGTGATGTTACGTATCAATTTATCATTTGTTTGTATTCTTATAGAACTTATATTGTATCTATTTGGTACAAGTATGTATGGTTATGATGAATGAATGTATTTTTACGGTGTTTTTAGCATTCATCTTGCTAATACATTATTGTTCTCATATATATTTATTTTTTTGCTGTGTTTCATATTCAAGAATTGATCATGGCATTGTTCAAGGTTTGGAAGGTGTTGAGGAGGCTTCATTGCTAGGCATTGGGTTTGAGAATGTAGATGCCGCTTTTTTGTTCTTTAGTAGATAAGTTGTGGAGAATGGGTTCAAGGCCCATCGGAATAGACTTCAATGGATGTGTGATCGCGTCATTGTAACAAAGTTTTATTGTCACAAGCAAGGTTCCAAGAATTCAACCAAATCGTTTGATGGTGAAGCGTCATATCAAAAACACTTGCTGAGGTATGGATGCTCTGCTTATATTAGGTTCAGGTGCAACGAAGATGGCAAGTGGATTTGTGACCATCATATTAGGAAGCATAACCATCCGTTTATACCATATCAAATGCACCATCTATTGAACACAAGCAAAGACATGAAAGTGGAGCAATTTGGCATGTTAATGACATTGGTGAAGAGTGGCATTCGAATAATTGATACTTTTAGGGTGTTTAACAATGAAGTTGGGGGACCTGAGCAGTCTAGGCGAAAGAAGAAAAATCACTACAACAAAGTGGCTACAGAGAGGGCTATACTGGCTACTAAGGGTGATGCTGCATCACTGGTTCAGTGTTTCAAGAAATGCACTAAAGTAGACCCTGATTTTTTCTACACTATGGAGGTTGATAAGGTGGGGAGGTTTTCAAACTTTTTTTGGTGTGATAGGCAAATGAAGGCTGATTATCTAGTTTTTGGTGATTTTTTCTTTATGGACACAACATATCGGACTAACCGTTACAATAAGTTCTATGTTTGGATAGTAAAGGCTAATCATCATCGTCAGAATGTAATGTTTGGGTATGCCTTTCTAGTAGAGCAAAAACCTAGGGCATTTGAATGGTTGCTAGGGACGTTTTTATAGAGTATGAATGGAATTAAGCTGAAGACATTATTGCCAAATCAGGACAATGCATTTTTAAGTGTTTTTAATAGTGTGTTCAAGCAAGTAAACATAGACTATGCCTGTGGCACATATTAGAGAAGGCACCTATCATGCTTTGTGATTTGTATTGTTGACATGGGTTTTCTCCAAAGTTCTTGAAATTTCTATACGATTGCTTGACTGAGGATAAGCTACAATGTACGTGGAATGAGTTGCTTGATGAGTTTGGTTGTTCTGATGATAGTTGGCTTAAATCAATTTGGAGAGTGCGTGACGTTGGGTTCTTTCCTTGTGTAGGAATATTTTCTCAACAGGTATGCCCCCCAACTAGTATTTGTACTGTTTTGTTTATTTTCTATGTTATATTGTTCATTTTTTGTGCTATTTTGTTTTTTTGTGTTATTTTGTTTCTTTTTTGTACTATTTTGTTTCTTTTCTGTATAATTCTGTTTCTTTTTTTAGCTATTACATTTTTTTACGTATTATTTTGATTTTGCAATGTATTTTAATGTGTTAATGTTTTATCATGATTTTTTGCATAGGTTTACTCGCAGCATAGAGGAGTGAGAGCACAAATAGTGTCCTTACTTCGTTAGCCAATAAGTAAATAGAGTTGCTTGATATTTTCCAAGCAATTGATGTACGGGTTAAAGAATGAAGACACAATGAACTTGAGAGTGATTTTAATAACTATGGGGAGTACAAGGTTTCACTCTATAATGATATTCTGATTCATGCGTCTAACGTGTACACCTTTATAGTGTTCAAAGATTTTTAAGAATACTTTAGCTATGTTGTTGGTGAAAGATTTTGTCGTGTCAGTTTTTATTCTGTATGGTTTCAGGAGCCAAACAAGCACAACGGAAGATAACTGAAACTATCCAGGATCTAAGTGAAACAGAGATCCAAGTGAAACAGAGTAAATTAGCTGTTCAAAACTTTTAGATTTAGTCGGTTGAGTTATTTTACCCAACTGTTGAGTCGAATCACAAACTTGAACAGTTGACATGTTCAAGCCCTCTACGGTATCTACACGAGCCTCTCGAGATCATTATGCCTCTACCACATCCCAGCATATGCATTCCTCTTGTGCCCGCAGTGCTAACTTGCATCCTCTAAGTGATGGCACAAGAAGAGTACGGCTGGAACTTTTCAGAACCCTTCTAATTTCATCTTTAGGGAGGCTAGGGCAAGAGCTATGAAATTCTCACTATATAATGTATATATAGTGAGACTCAACTCCTAAGCCTAATAGATTTCAAAACCCTAATCCAGTTAGTTTTAATTTCAGGCTTCATTAATGTCTCAACCTTTGGGCCAATTATTAATCTAAAATTGTTATGAAACCAAAACCCAAACAATTTGGCCCATGCACTCAAATAATCCAATTGGCTCTATGTGTATGACCCAATAGGGTTCTATCATATTGGCAACGATCATAAATCACATTTTATGATCATAAACAATGAGCGATATTTATCAACAAATGATTTCTACCCAAGTGATAAGGTAGTCAGTGATTCGACAAAGCTCTATGATCATTATCTGTATATGCCATTATCCCTTTGTCCAAGATATCAAGACCAAGCACGAGACATGAAATATGTCATTCTCATACAGCCCAATCTATGGTTTCTTGATTACCAAGTAGACTAGATTAAACTAATGGCATTGATATCGTATATCAACTCATCCGAGCATGGCCATGCATTTTCTTAGTCTCAATTTATCAAGGGGCCCAAAGATATCACTCCTATTACATAGGAGGGACAAATCTCATCTTGATCATATAAAGCCTCCACATGATATATGACATACCCACTGACCACCTTTATGTTCACTCAGTTATGAGCAACAAATGGAAGTATCAAAGTATGTGACTCACATGTAGGGAACCTTGATGACCTTAGGTCAAAGGACTGCATATATACCATGATCACTATGAGAATCACTTATGACACTCATATAATGATCCATGTAGCATTCTCATGGTGGGTCGGTCTAGTACACAAGTTCTCCATGACACGACCCTTCATGGGCTTTCTATGGGAACTTGTCCCACACTAGTCGTAATTGGCTAATTGATTACATGCACACTAGTTAAAACCTTCATGCTTCTAGTTAATTAACCTACTATGCAATCATGCATGGGTAAATGCTTTGACTTGAATGATTACAAAACCATAAAAAGTTGCCATGGCATTTCATTAAAACCGAACATCAAAACCATCAAAGCATACAAAGCATTTATGTGGTTAACAACACATAATCAACCACGTGTGAACATCCAAGCAAAAACAAACTATGCTCACACCCAAGAGTGACTTTAGAGTACACTATTCATACATGAACATCGGAGGCAAACTAGTGTATGAAAACTATACACTGAACAACTCTACTGAGATTCATAACTAAACTTTCACCTTAGAGCAAACTCCCAGTGGCAAGCCTCAAAATCCCTCCCTTGTGCTTCATTAGCCTCTGTCACCCAAAAGACAACTGTAGTTAGTACTATAACACAACCAGCAAGCAAACCATAAACTAGAATCATAAATGTTCAAATAAATTGTATACCTGCTCGTGAGCCTAGCTCAACAACCCTTAATGGTTGCTAGCCTTGCAAAACATATCTACACAACAAAGACTATGGGAGTGAGAATCAACGATTCTCAATAAAGGATCCTTCAACCTGCAAGAAAAATATGGAGGACAAACATATATATGATATATGAAATCTATTGCGCGTGCTTGTAGTCTGAGGGCTAACATATGTGCATACATTTGAGTCCCTTGGGACCCCTCTTCTTCCTACTCCTCTCATGGGCATCACTCCGTGCCTAGTGAGTTTTGGTCCCTAACTCGCTCCTAGTAAGCCTTAGCTTATCGATGCAGTAACTTTAAACTTCCCTTAATTGTTGTGCAAGTGAACATGGTGGATGCACCTTGCTTAAGTTCCAGGGAACTCACTAGTTGTACTAAGCCTCCACATAGTACCTCAAGTCCTTAGACTTGCCTAGGTTACTTGTGTACTAAGCTTTCACCTTAAACCATTACCAAGAGTTGCACTAGGCTTTCACTTATGCCTCAAGTAACCTTGCTTAGGCTACAAGTGCACTAAACCTTCACTCAAGGCACATACCTATCCACCATTACTTGGTACACCCTAGTGGAGTGGCAATGACCATGGTTGGACTCATTCCTTAGGTTCTTTGGAACCCACCTAGGTGCACTAAGGTTTCCATATTGAGACTTCAAACCCAAAGGTTGAATTAGGCTCTCGATGGTACTAAACCTTTTACCTAACTAATGGTGCTCTAATGTGGCCAAAAGTACACTCATTTTGAAAACAAATAAAGAAAAAACTAGGCACACTCAAGCTTAGGAAAGGCATGAAAATGATAATAGTCTCTTTTAGCTTTGCGTGGAAACTTGGATTGCCTTAATTGGACATTCGGGTGAAAAGTTACGGAAAAAATATTATAGCATGTCAATGCTATCGAGTGCTGGCTCCAGAAGGCATTTCTCTTCGGGCGCCAAATGGGGTCTTGGGTGTTGCAACACCACCCAGCGCCTAGGCGTAAGGCCTCCGAGGCCTAAACCTACTTTTACATGCCTAAGGCTCTTTGGGGCCTTCCAATGCATCCCCAAGGCCATAGGAATGCCTTCACTTACCTCAAATCTGTATGTACACATGCACTAGGCCATAATACACCATTCAAACCAATCCTATGGTATCCATAAACACAACATAAGTGATTAAAACATCACTAGTACCACAAGCCAAGAATTTCCAATTCCAAAGGCTCCTATAGGTTTCTTAGGTTCCAAAGCATAAACAATGTATATGGCACCAAATTAACACTAACCCAACAAGACCCAAGCTTAAATAAGCTCATGAAACAAGCAAAATCATGGATTGAAACCATACCTCACGCATAAAAGGCAGCCCAAGCACAAAATTGTCCCAACAAGCTTGAAAACAACAAAACAAGCATAAAACAAGCCATCCTTCTTATGGGTACCAAGAAAGCCTTCGAATTCCTTCAAGAAACCATGGATTGGATGAAGATTTGGCAAGGAATTGAAAGGGAAAGAGAGGGCTACGAAATTAGGCTACAAATGGGGTGAATAGTACCATAAATTTGCCCCCAAGTGTGTTTTAAACACAAATCCTCCCCCTCCTCCCTAAACTTTTTTAAAAGTTACAAAAATACCCATTCCCCAAATAGTAACTAGGTAATTATATACTTAAGTAAAACTTTCTAACTTGGGCTTTGGGTTTTAAAAACGTCATTTTTACTCCCCGGACTCATCCCGACCTTTCGAGGTGCAAATTGATCATTTTGCCCGTGAGCAAACCTAGTGCCATAAACCGCTCGGAACTAACTAACCCTTGGATGACTAACTATTCATTTTTAATTAAGGCATTTAAAATAAGGATTTATGAATTTACCTAGCTCACTGAGCATTCTATTGGGAGGGCTATAACACTCCGACTTGTACGCATATGTAGACTACATATCTCAAATTAATCTCCATATATGCTAGCCTTTATGCATTATTGTAACCCGCTCCATAATAATACTAAACCAGGGACATCTAAGAATACTATATTCTGGGGTTATAATTACATTTGATTATGTTACACAGAAATAATACAACAAACACAATTACTGGATTAATATCTCAATTAAGTATTATGACTCAATATGAAAAATACAATCATTTCGTGATTCGCTTTTGGGCACAACACTAATAGATTTGGGGTTTGAGTGTTTCCAGGTGTTGCTAAGGCGACTTGATCCTCATGAGTTTGTTGTTAGGTTTGACCCATTATCGAAGATAGTTGAATGTTCTTGCAAGTTCTTTAACCAACAAGGTTTTCTGTGTGCTCATGCAATTCAGATTTTAGACTTCAAAGGGGAGAAGAAGATACCCGACCAGTATATTCTTAAATGATGGTCATAGAATGCAAGAACATACTCTGAAAAATTGATGGGTCATTTAGACAGGTAGGAGCACCTATAGAGGTTTTGTTGGCTGACGAACACTACACGCGAGTGTTATAATTTGATTACTAACTGTATAAATGATCTTGCAAGTAGGAAGCGGTTTTATGAATGGTTCTATTTGTTGAAATGGGCCGTACTAAAAGGGAATGGTGATATTGGGGATGCTTCTATGACTTTTGGATCAGTAGATCATATCTAGAACCTAGGGTTCATGAAGATTATCATTTTTGGTCGAAAGAGGGTTAAGAGCGTCATTGTGCGGTTTTTGTTCATAAAGCAAAAAGAGTAGGAAGTAGTACGCTTTTCAAGAATGACATTTCCATGATTTTTTGGTGGATCATAAGAGTGCCTAAAACATAACAAATGTTTCCCAGAATAATACAATTTGCATAAGGATCCATACATATGCAGATAGATACAACCTTTTCACACTAATGTTTCAAAACCATACGTCACTATCTCAAGGACACACAGCCAAACTCTACATTCACACAACTCAGTATTGTGCTTTTCAAGAATGACATTTACATTCTTTTTTTTGGATCATAAGAATGCTCATTAGTTTAGTGTTTTTTTTCTCCTAGTTGTTTTCATCATCATAATTGATAGCCAAACGCTATCGCCTCTATCTGGCCGAACTCCCTGCCACAAGAATGGCCAGAAGAAGCTGGCACTACCCGAGAAAAGGTGTGATCATGCACCTCGGGAGATAGCCAAAGAGCTCCGAGCCCGGCACGCCAGGAAAACCCGAGGACACTACTGCCCCCCCCAAGGTTGTGAACAGATCGCCTTCGGAAAAGCGGCACCAGACATAGCGAGCCGAACATGATATCCCCGAAGGCGGAACTCCCTGAAACTGGGAACCCCCGAACTGAGGGCTTGTTTCCCGAAGAGGCTCTGTCCGTACCAAAGGACGACCTCACCCAGGGACCTCGGGAGTACGGCAGGAGCATTTATGGAAGCATTTAAGGAAGCCTCTGACACGTCCTTTCACAGACGTCACAAGCCGCCTCAAAAGGCGCTCTGACACACGGATGCCATCAGAATCACATCATGGCCCATCTCAGCACATGGCTCAAGGCAACCTGCTACCAGCTATCTGTCTCCTACGCCCAGAAATTCAGGAACATCCGACCGAACACGTGTCGCGATCTGAACGGGCTAGGCACTCCTATAAATACCAGGAATTAATACTTGGCAGGAGGTTGGTTGGCAAAACACTGCTCCCACACTCTGAGAAAATTACCAGGCAAGACTCTTCAGCCCTGTGTGCTATTACCTTTGCCTTTTTCTCAGCCAACCACTGACTTGGGCGTCGGAGGCTCCCCCCCCGGAAAAACACTCCGGGGGCCTCCTAACCCTTTGTTTCTGAGCTTTCAGGCACACTCCCTTGGGCGATCCATCCTCCAGGCGTTCTTCCTCCCAGAAGTCTCTCCACCAGTCACCATGACTATAAACGATGAGGCCCCCGGCCATCATTTGGCGCCGTCTGTGGGAAACCGCTCTAAGATCGCCGTCGTTGAAACTCGGCGTTCTAAGGACAAGGGGCTCCCAAAGTCCCCGTCCGCGCCTGAGACACAACCGGCTGCTGAGCAAACACTCCCAGAGACTTCTACGCCTGAGGAAGACCGCCCTCTGGTAATCACCATGAGTTTCCTGAGGGACTTCCAACGTTCGGTCGTGGCTGAAATAACCCAGCAAAGCGACTGGAGATGGCCGCAGCAAACACAGGCCCAGAGCCCCCCCTTACCAACACGCCCTCGGGAGAAAAGCCCTAAGTCTACTCATTGCAGCTCGGGAAGTGGAGATCCGCGTGAAGAATCATCCACGGAAAATATGCCCATCGGGAAACAGCCTGTGGGACGAAGGAGGTCTGAGCGACCAAGGGTTCTGCAGCGAAGAAGTTCGTCGGCTGAGGCGAGGTCCCTGTCCTCTCAGCGCCGAACTCACTCCCCGAAGAGGCGCCGGCAGTCTCCCTTCCCCGAAGGAGGGCCGAGTACCACAGTGCTTATGGAGAGGATACTAGTACGGCTAGATAAAGTGGAGAAGCAAATGGCCAGAAAACCTGTCTGGGCCAGACTCTCGGGGACCTTCTGCGAAGATGACTCTCCTTTCACTCGTGCCGTTGCTGAAGCAGCCATGCCAGGTGACTTCAGGGTGCCTCGGCTGGAGATATATGATGGCCGCACTGATCCACAGGCCCATCTGATGAAATACAGACGCAGCATGATAATGCACGGTGCTGATGATGCTACCATGTGCAAATGCTTTGAAGTCACCCTCATAGGGCCAGCAACTGCGTGGTACAATTCATTGCCTCCAGGGACCATCACTGAGTTCCAGGAGTTGTCCACGGCCTTTACGCAGCAATTCATCGGGAGCAGGCCGACTGCAAAGATGCCTGTCCAGATGTTCGACATAGAGCAGAGAAACGGAGAGACCATCCGAGACTATGTCGAAAGGTTCAACAGGGAAGCCCTGAGCGTCCCAGACTTTCGGCCCGAAATCCGCATTCTTGCCATGACACGGGGCCTTCGGCGGGACTCACAGCTGTTCTACGAGTTCTCAAAGGACCCCCCGGACACCCTCGGAGAATTTTATCGAAGGGCCGAACAGCACATGATAGCCGAAGAGCTGAGAATGGCTGGGCCAAAGTCAGACAAACACCGCGCCGAAGGGTCCAATCAGCAAGCCCGTAATCCTACCGAACAGGCAGGACGATCTCGGAGGATGCGGGGAAGGAAGCCTCAAAGTTTCACGCCCCTGAGCACCACACGGACCAATATTCTCATGGCGCTGGAAAGGCAAGGGACGGAGATTCGGCGGCCAAGGGCCATGACCGCCGATAATAAGAAGAATGCAAAGAAGTTCTGCCAGTTTCATCGCGACCACGGTCATGACACCGAAGACTGCTTCCAGCTGAAGAAGTACATAGAGTCGCTGATAAAACAGGACCAACTTCGGAAATACCTGAGGATGCCATCCCCGAAAGGCAGAAAAATGGAGGAAGAAAGGGCCGAAGATGAGGACTATGACTCCGACAGGCGGAGAAACCGAAGTCCAAAAAGGCGCCCTCCACCTCCGGCAGGGGTTATCCAAACAATCACCACGGGGCTCCCATCCTCGGAAAGAAAGCGAAAGGTCAGAGAAATTGCAATCACGGAATATCAAAATCCAGCAAAAAAGCTGGCCCGCAAAAATGGATCCACCATCGTCTTCCCCCACGACGATCCACTGCTGATAACGGCGAGGATAGGGAACTGGGACGTCAAAAGGGTGCTACTTGATGACGGATCAAATGCGGACGTCCTATTCTCGCACTTACTGCCGAACTTGGGCATCTCCAGCAGCGAACTTAAGCCAGTCACCTCGCCCACCTTCGGGGTCGGACCATCCGAACTGCCTGTTCTCGGATGGATCGACCTCCCACTGATGATGAAAGGGACTTCGGTAGACGGAGCAGCTGAGTTGTACGCCTCCACAATGGCAAGGTTCATCATCATGGATGTCCCGTCCTCGTACAACGCCATCCTTGGAAGGCAGACACAGGGAAACCTGCACATTCGCCCTGATGTGAAGTACTTGACTGTCACATTCGCCACCAAGGATGGAGATGCAGAGATCTTCATAGACCAGGCCGAGGTAAGAAAGGTGTTTGTGAAAGCACGAAAGGCTCCGGCAAACAACTCTACACAAATGGTGGAGGCAAAGGCGCAGGAGAAAGGCAAAGGAGAAGATCCCGCAAAGGCAGAAACGGAAGCAGTAGATCTTGTCCCAGGACAATCTACCCGAATAGGGAAGAGCTTGGCCGAAGGTGACAAGGAAAAACTTGTATCCTTTCTGCTGGAAAATAAAGATCTGTTTGCCTACTCGCCAAAAGATATGCCGGGGGTAAACCCTGGCATAATACAGCACAGCCTCAAAGTAAGCCCGGAAGCAAGGCCTGTCCGGCAAAAGAAACGAAGCATCTCAGCCCATAAGGGCAACTTTGTCAAAACCGAAGTCCAGCGGCTGTTGGAAGCCAAAGTTATCAGGGAAGTGAAGTACCCCGAATGGTTAAGCAACGTGGTCATCGCCACAAAAGAAGGTAGCAGCAAACTCCGGATGTGCATCGATTTCAGAAATTTGAACGATGCTTGCCCGAAAAACTCATACCCTCTGCCGCCAATAGATCAGCTGGTAGATTCAACTGCGGAATATGGGCTCCTAAGTTTCCTTGACGCCTTCAGTGGCTACCATCAAATAAGGATGGACCCCGAAGATGAAGAAAAAACTGCCTTCATCACCGAGGGAGGAACGTACTACTATATCAGGATGCCCTTCGGGCTCAAGAATGCAGGAGCCACCTACCAAAGATTGATGAACAAGGTGTTTAAGGACCAAATGGGGAGAAACATGGAGGTATATGTTGATGATATGATAGTCAAGAGCAAGCTGCCTCTCTACCACGTTGCAGATCTAGAGGAAACCTTCCAAAAGCTCAGAGCCTTTGGGATTCGGCTCAATCCTGAAAAGTGCATATTCGGGGTAACCTCGGGAAAGTTCCTTGGGTACATGGTATCCGAAAGAGGCATTGACTCTAACCCCGAGAAGATTAAGGCTCTGCTTGAATTCTGAACTCCTGCCACGGTCAAAGACGTGCAAAGGCTCACCGGAAGAATAACCTCCCTAACCAGGTTTATTTCTAGGTACGGAGATCGGTGCCGACCTTTCTTCAAAGTCCTAACAAAGGCAGCAAAAAGGGAAGGCGACCTCAGAAGGAATGATCATCCTTGGGATGAAGATTGCCAAAAGGCCTGGGAAGAACTCAAAGTCTACCTGGCCAGCCTGCCGACTCTACGACAACCTCGGGAGGGAGAGCCACTCGTATTGTACCTCGCTGTCACGGAGAAAGCTGTAAGCTCGGTCCTCGTGAAAGAAGAAGGCCCAAAGCAATGGCCAGTCTATTACGTCAGCAAGTCCCTGCATGGCGCCGAAATCAGTTACCCTTTGCTTCAAAAAGCTATATACGCCTTGGTGCTTGCAGGAAGAAGGCTGCAACTGTACTTTCAGGCTCACCCCATCATCGTCCGAAGTAGTCTACCACTACGGGATGTTATGAAGAAAGTTGATCATTCGGGAAGGCTCTCCAAGTGGTGCATAGAGCTTGGCGAGCACGAAATCATATATGAGCCTCGGAAGGCCATAAAGGCCCAAGCACTGGCAGATTTTATCGCCGAAATACCCACCACTGAGGACAGCCACCAAGATCCGAACGAGGGTGAGCCATAATGGACCTTGCATGTTGACGGAGCCTCGGGTTCCGAACACCAGGGAGCTGGAATAGTCATCAGAGGACTCGAAGGCCTGGAGGTAATGAAGGCTATCAAGTTCAGCTTCAGCGTCACAAACAATGTGGCTGAGTATGAAGCCCTCATAGCGGGATTACGCTTGGCCAGAAGGATTGGCGTGAGAAACTTAAAAGCTCACAGCGATTCCCAGCTGGTAGTTCGGCAGACGGCAGGAGATTATGGGGCGAAGGACCCAATCTTGGCAAAATACCACGAGCTGGTAGCAAAGCTCATCCAAGAGTTTGACGCCGTACGGATCGAAAATGTACCTCGGCGGAATAACACTGAGGCGGATTGCTTGGCGAAGTTGAAAACATACACCGAGGTGCTAGACCATCCGAGCATCTCAGTGCTGAGCATAGCGACCTCGGGAAAAGGATGGAAAGATCCCATAAAGAGATACCTCACAGAAAATATGCTCCCCGAAGACCCCGGCGACGCTGCGAGACTGCGAAGACGCTCCGGCCGATTCTTCCTGATTGGTGAAGAGTTATACCGGCAGGGATATGCAAACCCGCTGCAGAGATGCGTGGCTGAAGAGGATACTGAAATGATCCTTGAAGAGGTCCACGAAGGCATGTGTGGCTCACATATCGGAACTGATGCCCTTGCAGCGGTGATACTTCACCAAGGATACTTCTGGCCTACCCTGAGAAAGGACGCAAGACAGTTCGTCCGAAAATGTGGTAGCTGCCAGAGACACGCGAACATCCAGAGGGCACCCTCGGAAACGGTAAGTTCGGCTGACTATCCTTGGCCGTTCGCAGTCTGGGGTATAGACCTTATTGGGCCACTCCCCACAGCACCCGGAGGCGTGAAATTCTGCGTTGTAGCAGTGGACTATTTCTCTAAATGGGTCGAGGCAGAACCGCTGGCAACTATCTCGGCAAAAGAAGTGCAGAAGTTCGTATGGAAGAACATTGTATGCAGATTTGGCATACCGAGGGTACTAGTAGCTGATAATGGATCCCAATTCATAGACAAAGGATTCCAGGAATTTATCAGCGACCTCGGAATAAAGATGCACTTCGCCCCAGTAGCTCACCCCCAAAGTAACGGGCAGGTGGAAGTATCGAACAGGACCATAAAAGATGGCCTGAAAAAGAGACTGGGAGAAGCAAAAGGGAAATGGCCAGGAGAACTCCAAAGCGTATTGTGGAGCTACCGAACGACGCCCCGAAGGGCCACAGGGGAAACTCCCTTTTCACTAGTCTTCGGGACAGAGGCCATTATCCCAGTCGAGATAGTCAGACCATCAATACGGGTGCAAATATTTGATGAAGGTGGAAACGACGTCGGCCTCAGAACCAAGCTCGACCTCGTCGGCGAACACAGAGAAATAGCCGAGCTGAGAAGAAAAGCTTTTCAGCAAAGAGTGGCCGCGGCTGTAAACTTACGGGCCAGGCCAAAAGAAATCAAGAAGGGAGACCTCGTTCTCCGAAAGGCTGACTTTGCACCCCGAAGGCCGTCCCACGGAGTACTTCGCGCAAACTGGGAAGGACCTTATCTGGTTCTCGCCGAAGTACGAAAAGGCGTGTACAAACTTGGCGACGCCGAAGGCGTAGAATTGAAAAATACTTGGCACTCAGACGCCTTGAAAAAATTCTACGCCTAAGATGAAGCAGAGGAATTGTAAGCACGGAATGCTCTTAAGGAAAGTTCTTAAGTATCCAAAATTGTGCAAAGCAGAATTCCGCAAAGATGCTCGCCATAATAAAGCGCAGATCGACCCTCCAGAGTCCCTTGAGCCATCACGCTCGGGAAAAGATGGAGAAATCTCGCAGAGGCAGTTTTCCGAAGTCCCTTGAGCCATCATGCTCGGGAAAGATGGGAAACAAGAACGTCGCAGAAGTACTCACCGAAATAAGCACAGAGACAGTTTTCCGAAGTCCCTTGAGCCATCACGCTCGGGAAAAACGGAAAACAACTCTCTAAAGATTTCCTAAGTCTCTTGAGCAAACATGCTCGGGACAAAAGGAAAAGAAGGAAAAATTTTTGACTAAGGAATTTCCGAAGTCCCTCGAGCGAACGTGTTCGGGACAAAATGGAAATGCAAAAGCCTGCAAAAAGACTTAGTCAAATTTTTCAGACTTTCCAAAAAGCCTCTGGAGCGAACAGGCTCGGCCAAGGGAAGGTAAAAGAGTTTCTTTGATCGCAGGTTTTCCGAAGTCTCTTGAGCAAATGCGTTCGAGGCAATGAAAATAAAGAAACTTGAAGAAACACTTAGCCAAAAAAGTCTTCATTAAGGAGTAAGCTGCTTTACAATAGAGAAGTGCCCGAAGAAGGAATACAAAATAGAAGGGAAGGAAAAGGGGCCCTAAAATAGCCTAAGGGTTCGCGGCGTCCCGAGACCCACTCGCTTGCCCGCCCTTTTCCACCACCTTTGGCGCTGGAATTGAAGGAGGAAGGTTCAAATGTTCGACCTTGGACCATTCCCACCGAGGTCCCCCAGGAATGTTTAGAGCCTCCAGAAAAGAGAGGTCCAGATCTGGGAACCTCTGGAGGAGTTGATGCCGAGCAAGGCAGAAGCCGTCCTGAAAGGCAACCTTGGCCATTTGATCAGACTTGTTCTTCTCAAGCTCGAGGTCGTCAAGCTCGTCCTTCAGATCTGCGATCTCCTCTTCCAGCGCCTTTATCTGCTCCTTCCCCTTCGGATCCTTCTTCAAGGACACGACCTCGGCTACAAGGATGTTTTTCTCAGCTATCAGCGCCAGTATGATCTTGTTAGATTCTGACTTATCCTTTAGAAGCTCCTCGTTGGCGGCCAGCATTCCATTTATCTGCTCGTTGAGGTCAGCAATCTTCTGGGAGGAGTCCTTC
>SMDT01000204.1:0-200662 GCA_005392925.1 Aquilaria sinensis | reverse complement strand
TGACCCCCTGACCTCGGTAATCCACCATCACCCTCGGGGAATAACAGGACTGACTTCAGGAACATGTTACACTACCACCATCGGTAAGATGACTTGACCAACTTTGGGAGGAGTTGACTCACCATCCTCGGTAGGGGAAAACATCCTCCGAAGGGATCTTCTGTGCTGAGGGGCCTTGCGAGTGACTGGAGCAACCTCGGCCAAAAGCTCTCATATCCCGAAGAGGTCTTCTTCACCGAAGGGGTCTTGTGAAGACGATAAAAATGGTTAAGGAGCCTCTGACACAGAGACCTCGCACACGCCCCTGACACACAAGCCTACCACGGCCCTGACTTCTGGTTAGAACGGCCTATAGCTAGCTGGAGATCCCTATTCCTGAAGGCACGAATTGCATCTGGCCGAACACGTGTCATGATCTAAGCGGGCTGTGTTAAACAGACTTCTCCCAGTGTCCTCCTATAAATACTTGGGGAAACGACCTTGGTAAGGACACAGGCAGAACTCTCAAGAAAACTCTACTCTTTACTCTCCATTCACTACTCTTCACTTGCCAAATACTGACTTGGGCGTCGGAGGCTTTTCCCCTGGAAACACACTTCGGGGACATCCTAACCCCTATTCTTTTCAGCGTTTCCGGCAATATCACAATGGAAGTCTCTTCTACCAGCATCCCTATACCAGAAGTCCTCTCAGGCCTACCATGTCGTAGAACGAAGATGCCGACGGGCATGATTTGGCACCGTCTATGGGAACTCACCCTCAGGTAGCCATCATTGAGACTCGGCGTTCTAAGGAAAAGGGAATCCCCAAGTCCCTATCCGTGCTGGAGAATCAACCGGTGACCGAACAACCCGCCATAGGGACTTCTTCACCTGAGGATGAACATCCTCGAACGGTCACGATGAGCTTCCTACGTGATTTTCAGTGCTCTATTATGGCAGAAATGATGCAACAATTGGACCAAAGGTGGCCACAACCACCTTCGGGCAGTGAGAAGAGCCCAGCGCCACCATCCTCATAGAAAAGATCCTAGAGAGGTTAGAAAAAAGTAGAGAGGCAAATCGCTCGAAAGCGTGTCTGGTCAAGGTTATCTGAGACCTTCACCGAAGAAGAATCACCCTTCGACCGGACGGTAGTGGAAGCACCAATGCCAAGCGATTTTTGGGTGCCTTACTTAGAAACCTATGATGGGCGTAGTGACCATCAAGACCACCTAACCAAGTACAGGCATAGTATGGTGCTACACGGTGCCGATGACGCTACCCTTTGCAAGTGCTTTGAGGTCACCCTATCCGGCCCGGCAACCGCGTAGTACAACTCCCTTGCCCTTGGAACTATAAAAAGTTTACAAGAGCTGTCCACGATGTTCACGCAGTAGTTCATCGGCAGTAGGCGGATGGTAAAGATGCCCATTCAGATGTTCGACTTAGCGCAAAGGAATGGGGAGACCATTCGCGACTATGTCGAAAGGATCAATCATGAAGCCCTGAGTGTGCCGGACTTCTGTCCCAAAATACGCATCCTCGCCATGGTAAGGGGACCTTGGAGAGACTCACAACTCTTCTACGAGTTCTCTAAAAACCCCCTGGATTGTTAGTGTTGTGCCCAAAAGCCAATCATGAGATGATTGTATTTTTTGCACATTGAGTCATGATATTTTATTAAGGTATTAATCCAGCAATTATGTTTGTTGTTTTGTTTTTGCGTAATGTAATAAACATAATTGTAACTCTAGGATAATGATATTCTCAAACATCCCTGGTCTAGTATTATTATGGAGCGGGTTCCAATAATACATACCGACTAGCATATGTTGAGACTAATATGAGATATGTAGTCTACATATCTGTACAAGTTGAAGAACTTGTGTACTGGACCGACCCACCATGAGAATACTACATGGATCGTTATATGAGTGTCATAAGTGATTCTCATAGTGATCATGGTATATGTAGTCCTTCAACCTAAGATCATCAAGGTTCCCTACTTGTGAGTCACATACTTTGATACTTTCCTTTGTTGCTTGTAATTAAGGGAACTTGAAGAGGGTCATTGGGTATGTCAGATATCATTCGGAGGCATTTGTATGATCAAGATAGGATTTGTCCCTCTTATGTAACGGGAGTGATATCTTTGGGCCCTTTGATAGAGTGAGACTTAGAAAAATGCATGGCCATGCTCGGATGAGTTGATATACGATATCAATGTCTTCAATTTAAGTTGATCTACTCGGTAATCAAGAAACCAAAGATTTGGCTGTACGACAGTGACACATTCCATGTCTGGTGCTTAGTTTTGATATCTTGGACAAAGGGACAATGGCATATATCGGTAATGATCGTAAAGGTTTAGTCGAATCACCGACAATCTTGTCACTTGGGTAGCGATGATGTGTCGCTAGACACCGCTTCGGTAATGATCGTAAAGGTTTAGTCGAATCACCGACAATCTTGTCACTTGGGTAGCAATGATCTGTCGCTAGACACCGCTCATTGCTTGTGATCATAAATGTGATTTATGATCATTGCCAACGTGGTAAGAGCCTATTGGGTCGCACACATAGAGCTAGTTAGATCATTAGAGTGCATGGGCTAATAATTTGGGTTTTGGTTTCACAAGAATTTTGTATTAATAATGGGCCCAATAGTTGAGCCTGTTAATGTTGTGCCCAAAAAGCGAATCATGAGTTGATTGTATTTTTGCACATTGAGTCATGATATTTTATTAAGGCATTAATCCAGCAATTATGTTCGTTGTTTTGTTTCTACGTAACGTAATAAACATAATTGTAACCCTAGAATAATGATATTCGTAAACGTCCCTAGTCTAGTATTATTGTGGAGTGGGTTGCAATAATACATAATGACTAGCATATGTGGAGACTAACATGAGATATGTAGTCTACATATGGGTACAAGTTGGAGAACTTGCGTACTAGACCGACCCACCATGAGAACACTACATGGATCGTTATATAAATGTCATAAGTGATTCTCATAGTGATCATGGTATATGTAATCCTTCGACCTAAGATCATCAACGTTCCCTACATGTGAGTCCCATACTTTGATACTTTCCTTTGTCGCTCGTAACTGAGTGAACTTGAAGAGGTCATTGGGTATGTCACATATCATGCGGAGGGATTTGTATGATCAAGATGGGATTTGTCCCTCCTATGTAACGGGAGTGATATCTTCGGGCCCCTTGATAGAGTAAGACTTAGAAAAATGTATGGCCATGCTTGGATGAGTTGATATACGATATCAATGTCATCAGTTTAAGTTGGTCTACTCGGTAATCAAGAAACCAAAGATTGGGCTATACAAGAGTGACACATTATATGTCTCGTGCTTAGTCTTGACATCTTAGACAAAGGGACAATGGCATATATCGGTGATGATCATAATGGTTTAGTCGAATCACCGACAATCTTGTCACTTGGGTAGCAATGATGTGTTGCTAGACACCGCTCATTGCTTATGACCATAAATGTGATTTATGATCATTGCCAACGTGGCAAGAGCCTATTGGGTCGCACACATAGAGCTATTTGGATCATTAGAATGCATGGGCTAATAATTTGGGTTTTGTTTTCACAATAATTTCGTATTAATAATGGGCCCAATAGTTGAGCCATTATTAAGCCCGAAATTAAAGCCTAATTGGATTAGGGCTTTGAAACCCATTAGGCCTGGAAGTTGAGTCTCACTATAAATACAACTTCTAGTGAGAAATTTGTAGGTCTCCTTGCCCTAGCCTCCCAAAAGGACAGCCGCACTCTTCTCTTGCTTTTCCTTGGAGGACGCAAGCTAGCACGGCAAGCGCAAGAGAAACGCATCTACCGGGATGTGGTGGAAATGTGGTGATCCCGAGAGGCTCGTGTGGATACCATAGAGAGCCTGAATACATCAACTGTTCAGGTTTTGTGATTCGACTCTATAGTTGACTGAGAGATCTCAACCGAAAATTAGGTATGAAAATTTTTGAACACCTGGTTTACCCCGTTTCACTTGGATCCTAGAGGGTTTCGGTTAAATTCCGCTGCGCTGTTTGGCTCCCGAAACCCAAGAGAGACATTATTAAGCCCGAAATTAAAGCCTAATTGGACTAGGGCTTTGAAACCCATTAGGCCTAGAAGTTGAGTCTCACTATAAATACAACTTTTAGTGAGAAATTCGTAGCTTCTTGCCCTAGCCACCTAAAAGGACAACCGCACCCTTTTCTTGCAATTCGTTGGAGGACGTAAGCTCACACTGCGAGCGTAAGAGAAACGCATCTACCGGGACGTGGTTGAAGCATGGTGATCCTGAGAGGCTCGTATGGATACTATAGAGTGCTTGAACACGTCAACTGATCAGGTTTTGTGATTCGAATCTATAGTTGGGTGAGAAATCTCAACCGAAAATTAGGTATGAAAATTTTTGAACACCCCGTTTACCCCGTTTCACTTGGATCCTAGAGGGTTTCGGTTAAATTCTGCTACGCTTAATTGGCTCCCGAAACCCAACACCAACACCTTTAGAGAATTCTACTAAAGTGTAGAACAACACATGACAGCTAAGGAGCTTAGGATGGGGGGGCCAAAGTCTCAGCACATGCGCCCCAAAGGACAGAGCAGCCAACCTCGGTATCCAACTGAAGGTGGAGGGAGACCTCGGAAGCAGAGAACAAAGAAGCCAGTGACGTTCACCCTCTTGAGCACCACGAGAATCAACATACTACTAGCAATGGAAAGCCAAGCCACCCAGATCCAGCGACCGAATGGCATGAGCTCGAAAAACAAGAAAAAGATGAAGAAATTCTGTCAATTCCATCGGGATCACGGTCATGACACTGAGGATTGCTTCCAACTCAGGAAGTAGATCGAGTCCCTGGTCAAGCAGGGCCAACTTCGCTGGTAACTACGGATGCTCTCTCATAGAGGAAGGAGGGAAGAGGAAAGAAAAGAAGATAAGGACTACGATTCTGACCGATGTCAGAACCGAAGTCCCAAGAAGAATCCTCCACAACAGGCTGGAGTAATCTAGACGATCACCATGGGACTACCTTCGGCAGAGAGGAAGAAGAAAGCCAGGGAGATCTCGGTGATGGAATTCGGTGACCTATCAAACAAGCTCGTTCAGAAAGATGGGTATACCGTAGTATTCCTAGATGATGACCCACTCCTTATTATGGTAAGGATTGGGAGTTGGGACGTAAAAAGGGTGTTACTGGACGACGGGTCCAACGCCGATGTCCTATTCTCCCACTTGTTGGCAAGCTTGGGCATCGTGAAAATGACCTCAAGCCTATCACATCCCCTACCTTCGGGGTAAGTCCTTCCAAACTCCCTGTCCTTGGGTGGATTGACCTACCTCTAATGTTAAGGGGAACTTTAGTTTAGCACAATGGAGAGCTTTTCACCTCAGCCATGACTAGGTTCATAGTCATTGACGTCCCTTCTTCATACAATGTGTTGGGTTTCGGGAGCCAAACAGCGCAGCGGAATTTAACCGAAACCCTCCAGGATCCAAGTGAAACGGGGTAAACCGGGTGTTCGAAAATTTCATACCTAATTTTCGGTTGAGATCTCTCACTCAACTGTAGAGTCGAATCACAAAACCTGAACAGTTGACGTGTTCAGGCTCTCTATGGTATCCACACGAGCCTCTCGGGATCACCACGCTTCCACCACGTCCCGGCAGATGCGTTTCTCTTGCGCACGCAGTGCTAGCTTGCGTCCTCCAAGGAATTGCAAGAGAAGAGTGTGGCTGTCCTTTTGGGAGGCTAGGGCAAGGAGACCTGCGAATTTCTCACTTAAAAGTTGTATTTATAGTGAGACTCAACTTCCAGGCCTAATGGGTTTCAAAGCCCTAATCCAATTAGGATTTAATTTCGGGCTTAATAATGGCTCAACTCCTTGGCCCATTATTAATACGAAATTAAAGTGAAACCATAACCCAAATAATTAGCCCATGCACTCTAATGATCCAAATAGCTCTATGTGTGCGACCCAATAGGCTCTTGCCATGTTGGCAATGATCATAAATCACATTTATGATCATAAGCAATGAGCGGTGTCTAGCAACACATCATTGCTACCCAAGTGACAAGATTGTCGGTGAATCGACTAAACCTTTATGATCATCACCGATATATGCCATTGTCCCTTTGTCCAAGATATCAAGACTAAGCACGAGACATGGAATGTGTCACTCTCGTATAGCCAATCTTTGGTTTCTTGATTACCGAGTAGACCAACTTAAACTGACGACATTGATATCATATATCAACTCATCGAAGCATGGCCATGCATTTTCTAAGTCTCACTCTATCAAGGGGCCCAAAGATATCACTCCCGTTACATAGGAGGGACAAATCCCATCTTGATCATACAAATCCCTCCGCATGATATGTGACATACCCAATGACCTCCTTCAAGTTCACTCAGTTACGAGCAACAAAGGAAAGTATCAAGGTATGTGACTCACATGTAGGGAACCTTGTTGATCTTAGGTCGAAGGACTACATATACCATGATCACTATGAGAATCACTTATGACACTCATATAACGATCCATGAAGTGTTCTCATGGTGGGTCGGTCCAGTACACAAGTTCTCCAACTTGTACCCATATGTAGACTAGATATCTCATATTAGTCTCCACATATGCTAGTCATTATGTATTATTGCAACCCGCTCCACAATAATACTAGACTAGGGACGTTTCAGAATATCATTATTCTAGGGCTACAGTTATGCTTATTACGTTACGCAGAAACAAAACAACAAACATAATTGCTGGATTAATGCCTCAATAAAATATCATGACTCAATGTGCAAAAATACAATCATCTCATGATTGGCTTTTTGGGCACAATACTAACACAATGCAATCCTTGAAAGGCAAACTTAAGGGAACTTTCACATCCAACCAGATGTGAAGTACCTAACGGTCACCTTCGGGATGAAGGAGGGGGACGCAGAAATATTTATTGACCAAGCTGAGGTCCAGAAGGTCTTCGTAAGGGCGAGACAAACCCCGATGAAAGTGCACAAGCAGACCACAGAAGAAAAGGGCATACGGGTCGAAGAGGCTACAGAGGGAGAGAGAACGACCCAGAGAAAATCAAAACTGAGAATGTAGAGCTTGTCCCGGGCCGAAGTACCCATGTAGGGAAATAGCTAGCCAAAGGTAACAAACAAAAGCTTGTATATTTCCTTTTAATGAACAAAGATCTATTTGCCTAGTTGCAGAAGGACATGCCTAGGGTAGACCCTCGCATAATTCAACATAGTCTTAAGATACGCCTTGACACGAAGCCTGTTCGCCAAAAAAAGAGAAGCCTTTTGGCACACAAAAACAACTTCGTCAAATCCAAAGTCCAACGGTTGATAGAGGCGGACGTAAGAAGGGAAGTCAAATATCCTAAATGACTTAGTAATGTAGTTATCACCACGAAAGAATGGAGTGACAAACACTGAATGTGCATTAACTTCCGAAACGTGAACGATGCTTGCGCTAAGGATTCATATCCTCTACCGCCAATAGACCAGTTGGTAGACTAAACCGCCAAGTATGGCCTTCTTAGCTTCCTCGACACCCTCAGTGGGTATCATCAAATCAGGAAGGACCCCAAAGATGAGGAAAAAATCGCCTTCATCACTGAAGTTGGTACATACTGCCATATTAGAATGCCCTTTGGGGTAAGGAACACAGGGGCCACGTACCAAAGGTTGATAAATAGAGTCTTCGGCTCCCAAATCGGGAGAAACATTGAAGTCTATGTCTATGATATGATAGTTAAGATCAAACTACCGAGTAGTCATATCATAGACTTAGAGGAAACATTCCACCAACTGAGGACATTCAGAATTCATCTCAACCCCAAAAAATGCATGTTCGGGGTGAATGCGGGTAAGTTCCATGGATTCATGGTGTTGGAAAGAGGTATTGACGCCAATCCGGAAAAGGTCAAGGCCTTGCTGGGATTCCAAACTCCTACAACGACCAAGGACATGCAAAGACTCATGGGGAGAATCACGTCCCTTAGCAGATTCATCTCCAGATATGGCGATCGCTGTAGACCGTTCTTCAAAGTCCTCACTAAAGCAATAAAAAATGAAGGTGACCTTGGGATCGAGGTGCACCCCTGGAACGAAGATTGCCAAAAGGCTTGGGAAGAGTTTAAAGTCTACCTAACCTGTCTGCCGACACTCTGGTAGCCACGGGAAGGAGAACCCCTCATACTCTACGTCACTGTCACCAAAAAGGTGGTAAGCTCGATCCTTGTAAAGGAAGACAGGGCAAAGCAATGGCCAGTATATTATGTGAGCAAGTCTCTACATGGTTCCGAAGTCATGTACCCCTTACTACAAAAGGCTATTTATGCCCTGGTACTTGCAAGCAGAATGTTACGACCCTATTTCCAAGGACACCCCATTGTCATGCGAAGAAACCTGCCTCTTTGGGATATCATGAAGAAGGTAGACCACTCGGGAAGGCTTTCGAAGTGGTGCATCGAGATCGGTGAGTATGATATCACCTATTAGCCGAGGAAGGCAATAAAAGCATAGGCATTAGCAGATTTCATTGCCAAGGTACCCGTTGCCGAAGACAGTCCACCCAACCTTGGAAAGGATGAACCTGAGTGGACTCTATTTGTTGACGGGGCCTCCGGCTCCGAACATCAAGGAGCTAGAGTAATTCTTCGTGGTCCCAAAGGTATGGAAGCCATAAAGGCCATCAAATTCGGGTTTAATGTCAGCAACAATAGGCAGAATATGAAGCCCTTATAGCAGGTTTGCACCTCGCCAAAAGAGTTGGTGTGAGAAACCTAAAGGCCCAGACAATTCTCAGCTCGTGGTCCGACAGATGGTAGGGGACTACGGTGCAAAGGACCCAACCTTGGAAAAATATCACGACCTCGTATCAAAGCTCATCCAGGAGTTCAATGCGGTACACATCGAGAATGTACCTCATCAGGACAATACTGAAGCAGATACTTTGGCTAAGTCAAAAAAGTCCAACGAGGTGCTAAGTCACCCGAGCATAGCAATAATGAGCATAGCAACCTCAGAAAGAGGGTGGAAAAATCCCATAAAAAAGTATCTTATGACTTTGAAACTTCCCAAAGATCCTCTTGAGGCAGTAAAAGTGCAAAGACGTTCTGGATGATATTTCCTGATCGGGGAGGAGTTATACCGATAAGGGTACGCGAGTCCACTGCAAATGTGTGTCAGCGAAGAGGATGTAGAGATAGTCCTCAGAGAAGTCCAAGAGGGGACCTGTGGTTCCCACATAAGAACTGATGCTCTGGCAGGATTACTACTCCGCCAAGGATACTTTTGGCCCACCTTAAGGAAGGACGCAAGGCAATTCATCCAAAAATGTGACAATTGCCAAAAACACACTAACATCCAGCGGCTACCCTTGGAAACGGTAACTCTAGCTAACTACCCTTGCCCCTTGGCAATATGGGGTATTGACCTCATCAGGCCTCTCCCAACTGCACCCGGAGGGGTGAAGTTCTGCATAGTCAGAGTGGATTACTTCACTAAGTGGATTAAGGCATAGCGTCTGGCAACCATATTGGCAAAGGACGTACAGAAATTCATCTAGAAGAACATCGTATGCAAATTCATCATACCAAGGCTGATAGTGGCCTATAATGGTTCCTAGTTTATTGACAAGGGGTTCTAAGAATTCACTATTGACCTCAGGGTAAAAAAGCACTTTGCCCCGATAGCTCATCCTCAGAACAATGGACAAGTAAAGGTGTCAAACAGAACCATAAAGGATGGCTTGAAAAAGAGATTGAAGGAAGCAAAAGGAAAATGGTTAGGAGAACTTCCTAGTGTGCTATGGAGCTATCGGACAACCCCCCGAAGGGCCACAGGGGAGACGCCTTTCTCTCTCGTATTCGGCACGGAGGCCATTATTCCTATTGAAGTGATTTAACCATCCATAAGGATACAAGTGTTCAACAAAGAGGGGAACAACCTTGGGTTGAGAACCAAGCTGGACCTAATTGACGAAGACAGAGAAGTGGCTGAGCTTAGAAGAAGAGCTTTTCAGCAAAGGGTAGCTATCGCTTCGAACTCGCATGTCAAGCGAAAGGGAATTAGTAAGGGGGACCTCGTCCTCCAAAAGGCTGAGTTTGAGCCCCAAAGACCATCTCACAAAGTACTTTGGGCGAACTGGGTAGGGCCCTATTTGGTTCTTGATGAAGTTCGGCCAGGAGTCTACAAGCTTAGCGATGCTGAAGGTGGAGAACCTAGGAACACATGGCATTCAGATGCCCTGAAAAAGTTCTACACTTAGAAAAATTTCTAAGGAAAAAAGTCCCACCAAATGAGCCTAGCCGAACAAGGTGTAAGTACCTATGCAGAAAAATGATACATCTCCTCTAAAGGAACAATAACCAAACATGCTTGATACAAGTAGGCAAAGCTTTGTCGAAAGATATTGGCTGAAAATGGCGCTATATGTACCGAAGGCGGTTATCCAGATAACTGGTGTGAAGGATATTTATTATCTTCCCGAGAAACCTAGATCGAAAATGGTTGAACTCACCCTTGGTACCGAAGATAATATAAGAGAAATATGTCCTGGAACTTAGCCAAATTTTCATTCATGACTTTGTACAACAAGGAGAAGCCTTGGAGGAAAAAAGAAATTTCATTTATGTCTTTGTACAACGAGGAGAAGTTTACAAAGAAAAATAACAAGAAAAAACAAAGCCTATTGAGGGTTTTGGATGCCTAAGGGACCTCGCCAACCCGAGCTACTTCACCACCAACTTCTTCTGTCACAACCTTCGGTGCAGGAGGAAGGGCAAAGGGAAGATTGAGGTGCTCTATCTTCGACAATGTCCAGGGATGCCCTTTGGGGCTGTCCAGACCCGCCAAAAAGGAGACGTCTAGGTCTAGGTACTTGGCCAGAATTTGGTATCGAGCCAAACAAAAGCCGTGTTGGAATGCAACCTTGGTTGCTTGATCAGCTTTGTCCTTCTTGATAGCCAAGTCGTTCAGCTCATCCCTCAGCTCAGAGACCTCCTTTTCCAGCTTCTTCATCTTCTTCATCTTCTTTTCCTTCTTCAGCGCGTTGACCTCGGCTTGAAGTTCGGCGTTGTCTGTGAGGGCCTTCATGCGGAGTGTAGAGTCTTCCTCCTTCTCCTTCCGGTAAGCCTCGTTAGCTGAAGTCAGCGTGATAACCTTCTCACCGAGGTCAGACACTTTCTTGGAGAAGTCTTGAAAGAGCTCCTCCTGACTCTTCAAGAACTCCTCCCCAACTTTAGCCACCTCCTCCTTGGCTATCTTGTTCAGCTCGATGTACTTAACAACTGAGCTGGCACAAAATACCTTGGCTCTCTCCCAGCACTCTTCGGTCTAAGATATCGAAGACTGCTTTGCTGCCCATGCTCTAAAGTATCCACTGTACGCCAAGAGCTGTGAAAAAGAAAGACTTTGACTAAGGGTTAGAAGGCTATAAAAGCTTAGAAAAATCTTCTAAGTCCCAAACAGCTCAGAATTTACCTGGGCAGCGTGTTCGGACATCCCCGCGGTGAGGACCTCCTCGTTTGGGCACTCCTTAGTAGAGGACTTGAAGGTGGTGTTGGTGAGGATCCCCTTTCCCATCTGAGCAGCCATTTTCTGGTTGTCCTCGGAGAACATGTTCATGTCCTCCGTGAAGGTCCAGAAAGGCTCCTTCGGCACCTTGTCCCTCAGAATGTGGGAGTCCTGAAGGGCCCGCTTCCGAGCATGCTCCACCATCCACGCAGCAGGCGCCTGCTCCTCTGCAAAATCACGTCGAAGTTCCATTAGCACATTACCCCTTAGCCATATGTCTATAAGATCTAAAATGCCGAAAAATCCCAAACTCATAGAAAAATGGCTAAGGGACAAACCTGGAGGAACTTTGGCAACATCCTCCTCCGAGTCGCTGACCTCTTGTACATCGGCGGGGACCTGCTTGCCTTTCCTTCTTCGGTGCTCCTCAAGCTCTTCAATGGAATAGGCCCTCGTTGAAGTCCCCAGGACATCAGCCTCGGTAGTAGGGCTTGGTGGAGTCGAGCTAATCGCCGACTCCAAGGGTGGGTCGGCGTGAACAAAAGTCTGGTCCTGCACCTCCACGTCACTTCAGGAGAGAGGAGGAAGAGGGTTCTCCTTGGCCTTTATCCTTGCCGAAGATGGCTCTCCCCCAACCATCTTCTTCCTCTTCAGGGCAGCTTTCTTCCTTTGCTGCTCCCCCTTTTCAGCCTACCCAAGGAAGAGAGACTTGTAGAAGGCAGCGGATTGATCACCCATCTCTGAAAAAGGAAAGACATAGTGTTAGTCCAGAGCAGTGCATATAACAAAATCTGGAAGATAACTTACTCTCCACAAGAACCTCGTATGTGAGCTCCCCCTGAAGGAGCATCAGCCAAGCCTTCTTCCTGTTAATAGCAGGCTTTGGTATGTTGAGGTCGGTTTTGTGTCCCTTGATTACCCCCAACTCCCGAAGGACTTCTTCGGTCATAAGATTCCACTTGATGGGAAAGGGGTACAAGGAGCTTGGAGGGACCTTGGGGTCCCAGTTCGTGACAGGTCGGACACGGTCGTCGAACTCCTCAAACCTCGCCACTAACTCAGGAGTTAGCAACTTCCTAGGATCGACGACATCCGTCTCCAGCGTCCCCCAGGCCCACCTGGTCAGCACATACGACCATGCCTCGTCCACCTTCATGAAGAAGAATTTCTTCTACCACCCTCACCAGCTGTCCTTGGTGCTGAAGGTGAACATATACTTTTCGCTCCCAGATGCCCGAGGTAGCAAAAAATAGAAGCCTCCCTTCAAAACCGGAAAGAGCTTATAGTATTGCATAAAGATGACGAAGTAGGGCTCTATCTTGAAAACCCCACACATGCAAAGGAAAATGTTGAAGCAGGAGTAAGAGTTAGGAGGAAGTTGATTCACGGCTACACCATGAAATTGGCAGAAGTCGTAAATCATCTTCAGTGGAGGAAACCGAAGTCCGGCCTTCAGTTAGGCCCAAAAGACGGTAACCTCGTTTGAGTTATTCATATAACTGAATAGGCCAGGTTTGGGTACCCTAAAAACCACGTAAGAAGGGAGAAAGAATTAGTTGTCCACTTTGCTAATTTCTCCGAAGTGGTACAACTCGAATGAGAATTAAGAGGAAGCCAGCTCTCAAGGACAGTTTGGACAGACATGAGCGAAACGGGGGAAGACATTCAGAAGAAGGAAACCTAACTTCGGAAAGGTGAAAAGAAAAGAAAGAAGCAATGCCGAAGAATGATTTCAAAAGAAGGAGATGACTTCAGAATAGTAGAAAAGGCTAGAAACACAGAAAATTGAAGTACTTCAGGAAGGAAAACCCACGAAAACTCTTGCCGAAGTTGGGATTTGTGAACGCCGTCATCAAAACTTGCCAAAAAATTGCACCACTGCTCACACCGTCGTAGAAAAAGGAAAGAAAGCTTGAGAGCAAATGAGAGCAAAATAGAAGCAAAAGAAAGCAAGGAGGGAGAACTCTGAGGAATTGAAGGTTTATATAGGCCGAAGGGGGTAGGCGAATCATCGCCATAATTGCCCTTCGAAGCCATAGAGACATGGTTGGTACAATTGACATGACTGTCCACCATTTGCCGCATGACACGTGTCAGCCGATGCAGGAAACGAGGCACACCTCCTAACAGCACAGAGGCCTAGGCATGCTTATCCGAAGTGACACATCTATCGATTAGAAGATGTAACAACTCACTGACAAATGAAACATGCCCAAAGTAAGGGTATATCCTCCTCGGGGCTGACGGAATAACTTCGCGAACATTAGAAATTCGGCCAAAAACTGGGAGAGCCACTTGAGTACCAGTGGAGCTACCTTGGTTAGGAGAGGCATCTCAGATTGCCGAAACTCCCTCCGAAGAAGATAACCTCAGCCAAAAATTCAGTCATGACAACTGAGTTAACCACCACCTTCCACGAAGAATCTTATGATTTGCTCAAATAACCGAAGATATAACTTCGGCCTTCTGATGAGGGCATGTGATAGCCATAGGGCTATTACCCTCCAAACTCCCAAGCTTTGAAGAAGCATTGCCCTCAGAGAATGCGAGCACCAACCTTGGGAAAAGAGGGTCTGCAGTCCTTGACCCCCTAACCTCGGTAATCCACCATTACCCTCGGGGAATAACGGGACTGACCTCCGGAACATGGTACGCTACCACCATTAGTAAGATGACCTAACCAACTTTGGGAATAGTAGACTCACCATCCTTGGCAGGGGAAAACATCCTCCGAAGGGGATCCTCTGTGTCGAGGGGCCTTCCGTGTGACTGCAGCAACCTCGGCCAGAAGCTCTCATATCCCGAAAAGGTCTCTCTCACTGAAGGGTCTTGTGAACACGACAAAAAAGGTTAAGGAGCCACTGACACAAAGACCTCGCACATGCCCCTAACACACATGCCTCCCACGGCCCTGACTTCTCGCCAAAATGGCCTATGCCCAGCTGAAGATCCCCATCCCCAAAGGTACGGACTGCATCTGGCCGAATAGGTGTCATGATCTAAGTGGGCTGTGTCAAACAGACTTCTCCCAATGTCCTCCTATAAATACTTGGGGAAACGACCTCGGTAAGGACACAGGCAAAACTCTTAAGAGAACTCTACTTTTTATTCTCCATTCACTTCTCTTCACTTGCCAAATACTAACTTGGGCATCAGCGGCTCCTCCCCCGAAAACACATTCTTAGGACCTCCTAACCCCTGTTATTTTTAAGTGTTTCAGGCAATATCACAACGGAAGTCTCTTCTACCAGCATCTCCATACCAGAAGTCCCTATCAGGCTTACCATGTCGTATAATGAAGATGCCGACGGGCATCACATGTCTCGTGCTTGGTCTTGATATCTTGGACAAAGAGACAATGACATATACAGATAATGATCATAAAGGTTTAGTTGAATCATCGACAATCTTGTACTTGGGTAGCAATGATGTGTTGCTAGACACCGTTCATTGTTTAACATCATAAATATGATTTATGATCAGTGCCAATGTGATAGGAGCCTATTGGGTCACACACATAGAGCCAATTGGATTATTTGAGTGCATGGGCCAAATTGTTTGGTCTTGGTTTCATGATAATTTTGTATTAATGATTGGCCCAAAGGTTGAGCCATTATTAGACCTGAAATTAAAACCTAATTGGATTAGGGCTTTGAAACGCATTAGACATGGGAGTTGAGTTTCACTATAAATACATCATATACTGAGACATTCACAACACTTACCCTAACCGCCTTAAAGATGATATCAAAAGAGTTTTGAGAGTTCCAGTCGTACTGTTCTCTTGCCATTCCTTGGAGGACACAAGCTAGCACTGTGAGCACAAGAGGAATGCATCTATTAGGATGTAGTGATCCTGATAGGCTTGTGTGGATACCATAAAGAGCCTGAACAAGTCAACTATTCAAGTTTTGTGATTTGACTCAATAGTTGGGTTAAAGATCTCAACTAAATTAGGTATAAAATTTTGAGCACCTAATTTACCCCATTTCACTTAGATCCTAGAGGGTTTCGGTTATAGTTTTGAAAGCCAAAGTGCTATCACCCTGACCACCTACCGATCACGGGGAAAAGAGAGCCAAACACTTGAGGTCTACTACCTCGGAAAGGACTCCGGAGTAAAGGAAGTCATACACCTGTGCCACACGACCTCGGTAGCTCGCCAAAACCAGCTTCGGGAACCAACGTTTCGCCTCCTTAGGGACGGTGACCAAACCAGCTTCAGGGGAGAAGGATCGACCACCCTCCGCGGGAGAAAGCCCCCCGAAGATGGAACTGCCGAAGTACCAGCCTGACTCCAGGAGAAGGCCCCTCATCTTGAAGTAAGACATCGACCAGAGGGACCTCGGTTGTACGGCAAGAGCAATTAAGGAGGCTCTGACACTCCGGTCACTTACGTCTCTGATACGCCACCTTCAGACACGCTCTGATACGCTACCTTTAGGCACGCTCTGATACGCCACCTTCAGGCATGCTCTGGCACGCCGTCGCAGTCTGATGTCCTGTCATGAACGGCTACAGCTCACGGCCCGAGGAGCCTACAGGTGGCTAGGGTCCTCCGCGCTCGGAAGTACACCATCCGACCATACACGTGTTGAACACGTGTCATAATCCAAAGGGGTCACCCCCGTTTTTTATACAAAGAAAATGGTCACAGAAACGGGGGGCCAGGCTCTCTTCTGGAGGAGAAAAAAGGGACAGAAAGGCTAGAAAATGGAGGACGCTCTCTGCTCTCCACCTGAAGGCTCTTCCCTCCAGCCCTCAGAAGGATCTCCGCCAGGCAAGCGCCTCTTGTGTTTATTGCTACGCCATTCTCTCTCTCTCTAAGCACTGATTTGGGTGTCGGAGGTTCCCCCCGCCCGGAAAATCACTCTGGGGGCCTCCTAACCCTTATTTTTCTGAGTGTTTCAGCCAGGTTTCCTTGAGGAACCACTCCTCCTGACTCTCCCCCGCACCGGAGGTACCTCCCGTCCTCACCTACCACGGGACCAAGAAGCTGCCGACCATCCTTTAAGGCGATCCGCCCTGGACGCCTTCCTTTCGCACCTCTGGGACCCCCTGCTGCACACAGTGTAGATGCTGGCTTCGCCTAACCGGACCACATCAGATGCTAGCTCCGCGTGAACCGCATCATTCTGGCGCCATCTGTGGGAACCCACTCCCAGGTCGCTGTTGTTGGAACTCAGCGTTCTAAGGACAAAAGGGACCCCTGAGGTCCCCGTCCGCGCCAGAAATTCAATCGGCAACCGAATAACGACTGCAGGAATTTCCCGGTCCAAGGGCAAAAGCCCCCTGACTATCGCCATAGGCTTCCTGCGTGAATTCCCACGCTTTGGCATGGTCGAAAAGACGCAGTAGTCAAGCCAAAGAAGGCCGCAGCAAAATTCAGACCGAACGCCCTCTCCATCGGTACCTCGATAGGAAGAGAGTCTTGCGTCAATTCGCAAAAGTATGCGAAACGAAGGCTAACGAGATGAGTCCTTGATGGGAAGCCTAACCCCTGGAGTATGAACTACGGGAAAAGCAGGGCCGGGATGACCCAGACCTCCCCGAAAGAATTCCACACCCGAGGAAAGAATCGCCATCTCCTCGACAACGAAGTCAAAACCGATTGCCCCAAAAGGTCATCTACAACTTGACATATAGGCAGAAGATTTCAACTCTACTTCCTTGGACGCGCTATTGCTGTCCGAAGTGACTCGCCTTTGCATGACGTCGCGAAAAGAAGTAAAGCATTCGGAAAAAGACTATTAAAATGGTGCATTGAACTCAAAGAGTACTACATCCCGTATAAGCCTAGAAGGGCAATAAGTGCCCAGATACTGGCAGACTAGATCGCCAAAATCTCAGAAGTAAGAAAGGCTGAAACCAACAAAGGGGACTCGCAACCAAAGGTGGTAAGATCCTACATAGAGGAATCTCGCAACCAAAGAGTCTTGAAAATCCTCATCAAGAGGCAGAAAAGTGTAGACACATTCCGGACGACATTTCCTGACTAAGGAAAAACTATGCAGGCGAAGGTATGCAACTTCGTTATTAGAATATATATCGATAAAAAGTGTGTAGGACAACTCATCCGAGAGGCGTGAAAATGGCCAAAGACACGCCAACACCTGAAGATTGCCTTCGGAGCGGATAACCTCGGAAAGATTGTACCTAGCCACTCCAGACAGCACCAGAAGATGTGAAGCAGAAAATTACTTCACTGAGTGGGCTAAGGCAGAATTTCTAGCAACCATGCCGGCAAAAGAAGCATAGAAAGTTCGCCCGGAAGAACATGAGATGCTGATTTGGCATACGACGGTGACAAAGGCCAATAATGATTTCCAGTCTAAGGACAAAAGGTTTCAAGAATTCGTCACCGACCTCGGAATAAAAAGGCACTTCAGCCCATTAGCTCAGCCCCCGAGCAACAGACAGATAGAGGTGGCCAAAAGAGCTTTAAAAGAGGGACTCTGAGAGATGCAAAGGGAAAGTGGCCAGGAAAACTTACTACTGTACCAAGGAGTTATCAGACAACTCCACAAGGGACCAAGGAGAAGACACTTTTCACACTTATCCCCATCACAGAAAGCCATTATCCATTTGAAGTAGTTCGGCGAGCATACAGATGTTTGGTGAAAGAGAAAGTAACCTCGTTGTCAAACACTGAGAAACGGCCGAGCTTGAAATGAGGCCTTTCTGGCAAGTGCAAACCTGCATGATAGGCCAAAAGGAACAAGGAAAAAGAGACCTCGCCCTCAAAAAGCCGAATTAGAACCTTATGAGGTACTTCGGCCAAATGGGAAAGGGCCCTGTTCGGTCCTAAAAATGAGGTCCAAAAGGGAGCATACAAGCTTGGCAACACTGAAGGCAGAAAAACTAAAAAAGTACAAGGCACTCGGGCGCTTTAAAGAAATTCTATACTTAGAATTTTTAGACAAAAAATGGTGCAAGCCAGAAATTTGTCTAAGTACAGAAAGTTCTCCCCTGTATGAGAATGTTCGCTGAACAAAGCTGAAGCATAGACTCCCGAAAGTCTCATGTTCCTTCCGAAGATAGTTGGGTTATAGGCCCAAAAGAGGACAAGTCTACCGAACACGGCTGGCAAAGGACTGGCTGAAATTTGCTTGAAAGGAGCATAGTTCACTATGAAGTTCGCCCAAAGAATGGCCTATGAAGCAAGCAAAGAAGGTACCGAAGTCCTTTGACCGAGAGTGGTCAGGACAATTGGGAAACAAAAAAGCTCACAAAGACTTAGCCAAAATTATGAAGATTAATCCATTGAAGAAGGCCTTGATACAAGGAGAAGATTACAAAAAGAAAGTACAAAGAAGATGAAGAAGGCAAAGGTCCTAGAATATCTAAGGGACCCCGGCGTTATGGGAAGCTCCGGCTCCTGAGCTCTTAGCCACAGCCTTCGATGTAGGAGGAAGTGGCGGCAAGTTAAGGAACTCAACTCTTGACCACATCCACCGAGGCCCCTCGGGAATATCCAAGGCAGCCAGAAAAGAAGGATCGAGGTCCAGATACTTCTTCAGAAATTGATAACGAGCAAGGCAGAAACCGTCCTGAAAAGCAACCTTGGACGTCTGGACGGCTTTACCTCTTTCAATGTCCAACTTGTCTGCCTCATGTTGAAGATCCGAAACCTCCTGCTGAAGGTCAAAAATCTCCTTCTCCAGCTCCTCAGTTTTCTTCTTCTCCTCCGAACTCTTCTTCAGCAAGCCGACCTCAGCCTAGACTTCAGCATTCTCAGCCATCGCCTTCGCCAAAAGGGCAGACTCCCCTTCTTTCTCCTTTCGAAGGGCCTCATTGGCTGAAGTCAGGCTGATTAACTTATCGCCAAGGTCGGACATCTTCTTGGAAAAATCCTTCAAGAGCTCTTCTTGGCCCTTCAAGAATTCCTCCCGAAGACTAGCAACCTTCTCCTTGCATATTTCGCTCAGCTTGGTGTTCATCAACACCGAGTTGGCGCAGAAAACTTTGGCCTTCTCCAACTTACCTTCGGCCCAAGCTCGGACCGAAGACTGCTTTGTGCCCAAGCTCGGAGGTATCCACTATACCCCAAAAGCTGCAAAAAAGAAAGACAGTCAGTGAAAATTTGCACAAGAAAAGCCAGAGCACTTAGGCAGAAAAGTGGAAAGAAAAGTGAGAAGCCCGAAGGGTTACCTGAGCAGCGTGCTGGGAAACTTTTGCAGCAAGGGCATCCTCAGAGGCACACTCCTCAGCGACTGCCTTGAAGGATGCCTGAGTAAGCACCCCCCTCCCCATTTGGGGAGCCATTTCCCGGTAGTCCTCGGAGAACAAGTTCATGTCCTCCGTGAAAGACCAGAATGGCTCCCTTGGGACTTTGCCCTTCGGGATGTTGGAATCCCGAAGATCCCGCCTTCAGGAGTGCTCAATCTTCCAAGGCAGGGGTGCCAAATCCTCTACAAAAAGAAACATCTCAGCGGGTAAATTTTCCTTGGTTATAAAAAATGTGAGATTGCAGGAGAAAATAGACAAACCTGCCGCGACTTCGGTGAAGTCGTCATCAGAGTCACCAACCTTCTCCACGTCGATAGGAACATGTTTGCCCTTGGCTTTTCGGCGTTTCTCTAATTCTTCAACAGGAAGATCCTCCAAAGAGCCCAACAAATCCGCCGACATGGTGGGACTCAAAGGCGCAGGAATGGCCACCTCGGCAAAAACCTCCCCGGGCTGGGAAAAAGTTGCAACCTCGGTCGAGGTAGCAGTGACATCGCCCGCCTCCGAAACGTCCTTCGGGGAGGGAGGAGGGGTGTCCCTCTTGGTCTTCTTGGCGGAAGACGGCTCACCCCCAGAATCGTTGCGCCTCTTCTTCGTTTGTTCTCCCTTCTCGGACTGACCAAGGAAGAGAGATCTATAGTAGGCGGTAGACTCCTGGCCCATCTCTGAAAAAAAGAGAAAAAATCAGTGTAAGTCCACAAGGCACTTATGCTGAAATTTTTTTGAAAGATACTTACTTTCAGAAAAGGCTTCGAAAGTGAGCTCGCTCCGAAGGAGTCTCACCAGCCAAGAGTTTTTTGCCTCGGTAGTAGGAGCTGGAATGCCGAGATCCGTCTTATGCTCCGCAACAACCCCCAGCTCCCGAAGGATGTCCTCGGTCATGAGTTTCCACATGATCGGGAAAGGGTAGAGAGAGCGTGGAGGGACCTCGGCATCCCAGTCAGCGACAGCACGAATTCGTCTGTCAAAGTCCCCAAACCTAGCTGCCAACTCAGGAGTCAGCAACTTCCTGGGGTCCGTGACATCCGCCTCTAGCTTTCCCCGAGCCCACTTAGTCGGGACGTACGACCAGGCCTCCACCACCTTCAGGAAGAAGAACTTCCTTTGCCACCCTCGCCAGCTATCCTTGGTAGTGAAGGTGAACATAAATTTCTTGCTCCTACATCCCCGGGGTAGCATGAAATAAAAGCCACCCTTCAGAATCGGATAGAGCTTATAGTACTGCATGAACAGGATGAAATGGGGTTGTACCCCGAAGATCCCACACATGCAGAGAAAGGCGTTAAAATAGCAGTATGAGTTCGGAGGAAGCTGATTCACGGCTATGTCATGAAATTGTCAAAAGTCGCAAATCATCTTCGCAGGAGGAAACTGAAGTCCGGCCTTCAGTTGGGCTCAGAAAATGGTAACCTTGTCACCTCGATTCATAAAGAAAAACTGGCCAAGGTGAGGTAACCTTATGATGGCATAAGAAGGAAGGAAAAATTTGGTCTTCCATTTTTCTAATTTTTCAGGAGTGGTGCAACAAGGGTGAGACATAAGAGGTTGCCAGCTCTCGGGAATAGGCATGGTAGATAGAAAAATGACTTCGGGAAATGAAAAGAAAAGCAAAGAAATGAAAGGAACTCTAGAAGTCAGAACCCACCAAAAGACTTGGCAAAGTCTGGGTTTGAGGACGCTGTCGTGAGAGATCACCGGAAATCGCTCCGCCGCTAAGAGCGCCGCAAAAAAGGAAGGAAAAGCAAGAGCGAAGCGAGAGCAAAGAAACACAAATGAAGAGTATGATGGGAGGAAGGCTTTTATAGATCGAGAAAAGGCAGCCAAGAGGCCGTCATAAATGCTGCGTGAAGGCAAAGCGTCGCCATAATTGCTCCTCGTGCATGAAAAGATGTGCCCATCCCAGCTGATGCCTGCCACATGTCACCCATCATCAGCAACAAGGCCTCATTTTTCTGGCATCCAGAAAACTCGGGCACATTGCTCGAGACTAACACACCTATTTTCAAGATGTGTCGATCCATTAGCCTATGGCGGGAAAAGTGAACGAGTTGACACACTGGGCTTATCACCTAAAAAGCAAAGTGCCTCCCCTGCTGACATCGTACTTCGAGGATGAAGTCCAAGAGGTCAAGGGTTCAAGGCTCCGTGCCGCCCTGTTCGACAGAAAACGGACATCCTACTACGAGGACCTCCGGGTGTCCATGATGGCATCTTGACAAAACTGCCAAGTTAAGTGCAAGACGGACGCCAGAAGGGTTATTTGCCGAAGTCTCCACTCCAGCTTTCCAAGGGGGGCATGTGATAGCCAAAGTGCTATCACCCTGACCACCTACCGATCATGGGAAAGAGGGAGCCAGACACCTGAGGTCTGTGACCTCGGAAAGGACTCCGGAGTAAAAGAGGTCATACACCTGTGCCGTACGACCTCGGTAGCTCTCCAACACTAGCTTCGGAAACCAGCATATCACCTCCTTAGGGATGGTAACCAAACCAGCTTCAGGGGAGAAGGACCGACCACCCTTCGCGGGAGAAAGCCCCCCAAAGATCGAACTGCCGAAGTACCAGCCTGACTCCAGGAAAAGGCCCCTCATCCTGAAGTAAGACATCGACCAGATGGACCTCGGTTGTATGGCAAGAGCAATTAAGGAGGCTCAGACACTCCGGTTACTTACATCTCTGATACGCTACCTTCAGGCACGCTCTGATACGCCACCTTCAGGCACGCTTTGATACGCCACCTTCAGGCACACTCTAGCACGTTGTTGCAGTCTGATGTCCTGTCACGAAGGGCTACAGCTCGTGGCCCGAGTAGCCTACAGGTGGCTAGGGTCCTCCGCACCCGGAAGTACACCATCCGACCATACACGTGTCGAACACGTGTCATAATCCAAAGGGGTCACCCCATTTTTTTATACAAAGAAACTGGTCACAGAAAGGGGGGGCTGGGCTCTTTTATGGAGGAGAAAAAAAGGACAGAAAGGCTGGAAAATGGAGGACGCTCTCCGCTCTCTGCCTAAAGGCTCTTCCCTCCAGCCTTCAGAAGAATCTCCGCCAGGCAAACGCCTCTTGTGCTTATTACTACACCACACTCTCTCTTTCTAAGCACTGATTTGGGCGTCAGAGGTTCCCCCCCGGAAAATCACTCCGGGGGCCTCCTAACTCTTGTTTTCTGAGTGTTTCAGCTAGGTCTCCCTAAGGAACCACTCCTCCGGACTCTCCCCCGCACCGGAGGTACCTCCCGTCCTCACCTACCACAGGACCAAGAAGCTACCGACCATCCTCTAAGGTGATCCACCCTGGACACCTTCCATTCACACCTCCGAGACCCCCTGCTGCCCACACCACTGCATACAATGGAGACGCTGGCTCTGCCTAACCGGACCACATCAGATGTTGGCTCCGCGTGAACCGCATCAGGTTTGTTGCACTTGCTTGGCTCCTAAAATCCTACAAGTATTACTCCCACATAATGTCTTCCAAGAAATTAGGCTTTAGGACCTTCACAAGCCCATGGTTATACACAAAGCTTGACCTTGGAGTCCATTTGTGCTCTTTCTTGGAGCACTTATGTTTCTTTCTTATTTTCACCATACATTGCAATTATTTTTTTCTTTTTTTATCATTTAGTATCCATCTCACCGTGTTTCCCCTAAGGCACTTGGGTTTTAAGGCCTCTATGGTTACATAGGTGCTCTCAGAAGTGTGTTTAGGAGGCCTTATGCTCTTGTTTAGTGCTTCCTTAGTTTTCTTGGGTTCTTTGTCATGTTTCCTTTACATTGTGAGTCTTCACTTTAAAACCTACCTTGGCACTTAGTTTTAGCCACTTATGAATCACAAGTAGAGGACTTTCCCCCAAGTTCCACTTAAGTGCACTCAAGTGCATTTAGGATGTCCTTAAGGCATCTAAAAAATGCTTGTCTTTTTGTGGCTTTTTTTCATTTTTCCATGACTTACATTACCATTCCATACCATTTATGCTCATCATATTCACTAAGAATCATAGCCCCTGGCCTATGCAAGTCACAGGCATGACATGTGCTCATTTGGGTTTTGGCAAGGTAGTGTTTGCTCAATATCTTTAGTTCCAAGTCTAACTTGTGTCGCAAGTTAATGAGTATCTTCATTACCTGCAGGTTCTAATAACCTATGTAGATCTGGGAACAAGCCTTAGTATTGATAGTAGTGCTTAGGATGTGTTTATGTGATGATTGTATGTTTATGTGTACTTTCAGGTTCAATGAGGACTAGGGCAGCTTGCTATAGGCTTACCAAGACATGCGTAGCTCCATGTACTTATGTTTTCAAAACTTATGCTGCTGGTTTTAGTTTTCTTGCATATTGTGAATGAATGGTTGATTATGGTGATCTTCTAAGCCTGATTCCATCTTGGTCTTAGTTGATTGAGCAGAAATCTTGAAAATGCATGTAAGGTAGGTGCTAGAAGGCTTCCTAAGGTGTGCCCTATGTGCCCTAGCAGTGTCTAGGGTGCACCCTGGCGCCCTGCTATGTGTCTGGGCATGTTCAATGCCTAACCTCCTGTGCCCATGAGGCGTATAGGGTGCCCTACCCATGTGTCCAAGTGCACACTGGACACTAAGAAAATTTTGCAAGGTACCAAACCTGATAGTGAAAACTAGTTACCTTTGTTACTTATTTTGGTTTTTAAGACCCATAAATGGGCTATGGCCTATGTTGGGCATGACATGAGGTGTCTAGTCTACTACCATGCCAAGGGTGACTAGGTTAGCCTACGATTTAGTAATACCTTGCAACTCGGCTAAGGACCCCATAGGTGCTTTAGGCATGGGGTAAGTATTGGTAGCTAATAAGCAAATGTATTAAGAGCACACCCGAATAGCTAGTCCAGCATGTGTAGGGTGTTGTGCTTTGAGTGCAGAGAAGTGAAGGCCTTCGACTTAGGCAGCATATTGGTAGGTTAATCTCTGAGTTCTAAGAGATCTAAGCCAAAGGGGAATGGGCAAGGCCAAAAGGCTACTAGCTGCTCGGAGGTGTTGGCACTCATGCTGAAAAGGTTTTCTTTTGTAGGCATGAGGGTGTTAGAGACTCTGAAGTAGCCATAGTAGCAAGATCACAGTGCTTAGGTGGTGTATGGAGACCTTGCCTAGTTCACCGGTTTGCATGATGCATAGGACCATCCAAGTGGAGTATTGAAAGACTCATACTCTAGGGCGGGCTGGGGCTTGCAACTTTGAATAGTTTGCTCATTCAAAAGAACCGTAAATTACAGTGGAGCATAGAGCAAAGTATGCTTTAGAGTGCTAGTAGTGTATTTGGCAATGCCATTGTACACTAGAGACACACTTGGTCTAGTGATTGGTAAGTGTAGTTGGGTATAAAACCTATAGAGATAAATTGTAAGTGTGAGAGTTAGTGGATGAATCATATTCTTGTTAAGCTAGCTTGCAATAAGAGATTTGGTATAGGGACATTGGGTGCTGAACATATAGTAAGGTTTTTGAGGTGTAAATGTTAGCAAACAAGTTTAACTTGTTAACTTAGCTTACACTAGTGAATTCAGGCTTAGAGGGGAGAATGTGGGAAGTTGACTGGTGTCGGGTTTGAGTAAGTAACTATTAGTATGAGGTTAGTGGACAAGTTTTCAAAACTTGTTATGCTTTCTTGAGCTAGGAGGCTTGAGTACAAATTTTGGTGTTGAAAAGTCACAATCAATGGATTTTCTTGAACAACTTTGAGTAGTCAAAGATCCTTAAGTAGCATCCATAGAACATGTTGCACTAAGGTGCTTTGGATTCGAATAAGGTAAGCCTAATGTTACCACTTCACAAAAATCGGAGAATTACAAAATGTGGCATAATGGTCAAAAACCATTATATTGTGTAAGTCTCACCGTACTGATTGAAGTATGAGGGGTAGAGGGCATGATCAAAACCTCCTTAAAAGTGTTCTATGTTGGTGACTTGGCCCCAAAGAAAAGCCTTAAGGATTTCTTGTTTGTCAAGTAACTTATGGACTTTTTTGTAAGGTTTTGGAAATTCAGGTACTTAATTGCAAAACTCTCAAGCAAGAGCTTTGGAGAGTTATGGGAAGGATATGAATGGTATGAAAGTTCTATTTGAGGATGAATTTGCTTATGGAAGACAAGTTTGGGCAAAGAAGACACAAAAGGCGTTAAGGACCTAAGTGTCTTAGTGTAGGCCTTTGGATGTCTATGTCTTTTACTTAAGTCAAATGGGGACATTTTAGAGTTATCCCACTCAAGAAAAGGCAACCAAATGAAGATAAGGATGGTCAAATGTGGGTCAACAGATTAAGACTTAGAAACCATAGTCTTGTAGCAAGGAAAATGACATACGACATGGTTAAGGCTAGTTATGTGTGTTTTGTGCACTAAAATCTTTATAAGTGGTTATCTTTGTCTTTATCTCCCATATTTGGTCTCTTCTAGTAGTAAAAATGTTACCCCTCCACCTCCACACTTCCTCCATAGCCACCAAACCTCTAAGCTTGGAATTAGTTGCAATTAAAAGCAAGAAAGGGCAATTGGAATCTATTTGGTGCTAAGACTTGGGTGCACCTAGGATCAAGCTGAAATTTCAGCATACACTCAAGGTAAGGAGTTCTCTTACTCTCATGGACTATTTTCTACATTTTTCAAACATCCATGGAGCTAAGGCTAAGTTCGGAAGAGAGGCATGGGCTTGATGAACCAAGCTTAGTGAGGAGAGTGCACTTCGTTAAGGTTTTGTAACCTAGTGTGAAGTACACAGTGATGCAGCAAAAATTGGGGTTTCTAGAGCACAAAGTTAGTACTAACTAGTGTTCAGTCTCTCCTAAGACCAGGCTTATGCTTGAGGAGGGCTGCCATAGTGATTTACTTGTGTTTATTGCATGTTTTATGGACTAACCTATGATACTTATTGTTGCTGCATACATGTGTTTGTTGTTTGCGTTTGGCTGCTACATTTAAGTGCTATATGTTGGATATTCATATTTTTTTTTCTTGTATTTTAGTTTATTTGGATTCAGGTGATATTAAGGGTTACACTACCTTAAGACTATAAGTGTTCTCCTTGCTAAGTTTCACTATGAAACGTACTTCCCTCAAATTTGCCAATTCAAGTCCAGCAGAAATATCACATTCAAACTAATCTTTTTAGTTTGAGTTCTAAACTAAAATTTTAGGTACTTGAACCTCCATGTATCTAGTTGTGATCTAGAAGGTTTGGTGATTTTAGGAGCACATTTGGTATTTTTAGTGATGGTGCTTACTGTACTGTGTAGTAGCTGTCCAACATCCTGTTTCTGGAGTGCATTGTGTCTAAAGCTCTCCTGTAAATTGGGTGTTTGTTTTAGTCACATTAAGACCATGATGTAGTGTATGGATGCATGTACACATAAGACATGTAAAGTTGAAACAAGTATGTGAACATTTGAGGACTTTTTTGCTATGTATGTGCATGTGGTGAACAAGCTGCTAAGTCTCTACTTGTTTGTAAATTGTGTTTTGTCCATATAAAGTTACTACATGGAGGAGCATATAATTCCTATGTGTATTGGACATGTATTGGACAGCCTTGGAGGGCTTACCCCTTGTGAATGAAGTGTTTGTACACTTATGAAATTTTGTATAGGCCAAATGGTCATAAAGTGGATAGAATCTTAACCCTATACACAAAGTTCAATATCTCCCTGTGTAGAATGAATCTTCAAATGATGTTTTGACTACACCAAGAGCACATCTATAGGTTTAATAAAGCTTTTGAATTTCTATATTTTGTGCTATGTAGCCAAAGTTATAATGTTTCAAAATTGGCTAGGTTACTGTTCATTTGGTCAAAATTTTGTAACCAACTTAAAAAATCTATGACTTGGTCCATAGATGGGGTACTAATGTAAAATCAAATTCCCTAATTTGTTTTAAGTCTCCACTTGACAATGGAGCAAAAATAGGGGGGGTACATGGTTAGATTAATACAATTTTTTAGAGGAAGTTATGGGTGCAGTGGCTGGTTACTTAAACTTAACAAAATTGTCTAATGTGTGGTAGCCAAGATTAAGACTTATGCTAGTGTTCTCCTTCCTTGGTGCAATGGTGTGCATAAAATGTGAATATGTGTGTAATGGTTGGATCAATATGCATGCATTTACATAGTGCCCAAGAGGGCTACTTGGGTTTGCACACTAAGGGTATTGTTCTTATGGCCTACAGAACATACCAACCTTGGGAGTTTTTGGTGCACAATTTTGGCACCATAACCAGACTACCCTGGAGTGGGCAATAGCTAAGGTAGGGAGAACAGTGAGAAGTTCTTTGTGTATGATTGGGTGTGAGCACAAAGATTAGCACAGGCCAAAGTACCAATACGAGATAGGGCCTAACGCAAGTGCTTTGCAAGCATTAGCTGAATGAGTCGGGTATTTTGGTGGCAAGTGAGCTATTGTGAGATTAACACCCCTTGGTAGGTTTCATTACGATATGTTGGCACCATATCTTAGGATAGTGTCTGGAGGTGGGAATATAGAATTTGGAAGACCAAATTATCCAAAATAGGAAGAATGTTTATGTGCACTTTTAGGTTATAGTCCATTTTGATGTTCTTGGTAGGTTTACCAAGTTCTGCATGCTTATAGATGATCCTATGTAAGTTGGGTACTTACACACACTTGCTGCTTAAGCTATGTTCGGATGAAGATGCTAGTGATGTGTATGTAAGTTGAACAAATTGGGGATGCATGCATATGTATGATGTGCTTTTATGTTTTCTAATGAAGTTTTGTGTATAAGTAGTTTCGGGCACTATGCGTATTCAGGTGGTTAATTGTAAGCTTGCCTAAACTTGTGTGTGTGTGTAAGACATGTTCAAGTAAACCTATGCTTTCAAAACTAAAGTTGGTGTTCTAGTTGTCATGCATATCCTTGATGGATGAACAACTCTTGAGATGAATCTAGCATAAAATCGACCTAGGCACTTAGCTTGTTCTGTGAGCATGAAATTTGAGCAGGTAACAAGCTAGGTGGTATGTACGTCCTAGGTACATGCCCTTGTGTCCTGGCAATGCTGAGGCATGCCCCAGTGCCCCTACCATTGTGTCATGGTGCACCTAAGGCACATAAGTGCTTATGTCTGGTACACCCAAAATACTTACTAACTAAAGTACTAGTCCAAATCCGATAAACATAACCATGTGTCTTAATCTATTCTTTGGGGTTTTAAACCTCCCAAATGGGTTAGGGGCTTTGTTGGGCATCGTAGTGTTTTGTTGGTATCAAAGCTAGTTTGCTACTAGGACCAAAACTGGTCTATTTTAAGTATTGACTTGTTCCCACACTAGGTTGTGTCCATTTTTTAATATTGAGCAAATGTGTGCCTTGCTTATTTCTATATGCAGGATGAGGACCTAAAACATAGAAAAAGAGGCTAGAGGCCGAGATGAGGATAAGGCTAGCCATCCAAGGAATGAGCATTCTGAATTAGTGCCTGAGGGCCAAGCTGAGGCTAGGGCCTCTGGGGTAGTCTAGTTATGGAGCCAAAATTGTGCAATTAAAATCTTAGGGTTGGCATGTGTTGGATTTCGGGAGCCAAACAGCGCAGCAAAATTTAACCGAAACCTTCCAGGATCCAAGTGAAACGGGGTAAACCGGGTGTTCGAAAATTTTCGTACGTAATTTTCAGTTGAGATCTCTCACTCAACTGTAGAGTTGAATCATAAAACTTGAACAGTTGATGTGTTCAAGCTCTCTATGCTATCCACACGAGCTTCTCGGGATCACCACATCCCGGCAGATGCGTTTCTCTTGCGCTCGCAGTGCCAGCTTGCGTCCTCTGAAGAATTGCAAGAAAAGAGTTCGGCTATCCTTTTGGGAGGCTAGGCCAAGGAGACCTGCGAATTTCTCACTAGAAGTTGTATTTATAGTGAGACTCAACTTCCAGGCCTAATGGGTTTCAAAGCCCTAATCCAATTAGGCTTTAATTTCAGGTTAATAATGGCTCAACTATTGGGCCCATTATTAATACGAAATTATTGTGAACCCAAAACCCAAATTTTTAGCCCATGCACTCTAATGATCCAAATAGCTCTATGTGTGCTACCCAATAGGCTTTTACCACATTGGCAATGATCATAAATCACATTTATGATCATAAGCAATGAGCGGTGTCTAGCAACACATCATTGCTACCCAAGTGACAAGATTGCCGATGATTCGACTAAACCTTTATGATCATCCCCGATATATGCCATTGTCCCTTTGTCCAAAATATCAAGACTAAGCACGAGACATGGAAAGTGTCACTCTCGTATAGCCCAATCTTTGGTTTCTTGATTACCGAGTAGACCAACTTAAACTGATGACATTGATATCGTATATCAACTCATCCGAGCATGGCCATGCATTTTTCTAAGTCTTACTCTATCAAGGGGCCCGAAGATATCACTCCCGTTACATAGGAGGGACAAATTCCATCTTGATCATACAAATCCCTTCACATGATATGTGGCATACCCAATGACCTCCTTCAAGTTCACTCAATTACGAGCAACAGAAGAAAGTATCAAAGTATGTGACTCACATGTAGGGAACCTTGATGATCTTAGGTCGAAGGACTACATATACCATGATCACTATGAGAATCATTTATGACATTCATATAATGATCCATGTAGTGTTCTCATGGTGTGTCGGTCCAGTACACAAGTTCTCCAACTTGTACCCATATGTAGACCACATATCTCATATTAGTCCCCACATATGATAGTCGTTATGTATTATTCCAACCCACTCCACAATAATACTAGACCAGGGACGTTTAAGAATATCATTGTTCTAGGGTTACAATTATGTTTATTATGTTACACAGAAACAAAACAATGAACATAATTGCTGGATTAATGCCTTAATAAAATATCATGACTCAATGGGCAAAAATACAATCATCTCATGATTGGGTTTTGGGCACAACACTAACAATCTCCCACTTGCACTAAAGCCAATCATCCATGTATCTAATACCGATGGGCCTAGAATGGCTATCATGCTTTTGCTGCGTAAGGGGCTTTGTCAGCGGATCAGCAATGTTGCTGTCTATTGAAGTCCTGCATATACTTACATCACCCCTCTCGATGATCTCCCTGATGAGATGATAGCGTCGGAGTATGTGTTTAGATCGCTCATGAGATTGAGGTTCCTTAGCCTGTACGATTGCTCCATTGTTGTCACAATAGAGCTCTATCGGGTCGGCAATGCTTGGAACCACTCCAAGTTCAGTGATGAACTTCTTGATCCAAACTGCCTCCTTCGCAGCATCAGAGGCGGCAATGTACTCAGATTCTGTTGTAGAGTCAGCTACTGTCTCTTGCTTTGAACTCTTCCAGCTCACAGCACCACCACCAATACAAAACACATAACCAGATTACGATCTAAAATCATCCTTATCAGATTGGAAGCTTGCATCGGTGTAACCCCTTACAACGAGCTCATCTTCACCTCCAAAGACCAAGAATGCATCCTTAGTCCTTCGTAAGTACTTAAGGATGTTCTTAACAGCTGTCCGGTGACTCTCACTGGGGTTTGATTGGTACCTACTCATCATGCTTAAGGCATATGAGACATCAGGACGAGTACATATCATGGCATACATGATAGATACAATTGCTGAAGCATATGGAATCTTACTCATGCGTTCTCTCTCCTTGGGTGTACTCGGACATTGAGATCTAGAAAGAGTTATACCATGTGACATGGGCAAGAATCCTTTCTTGGAATCTTGCATGCTAAACCTCTTTAGTACCTTGTCAATGTATGTACATTGACTTAGGCCAAGAAGGTTTTTAGATCTATCTCTATAGATCCTGATGCCTAACACATAGGCTGCTTCACCCAAGTCCTTCATAGAAAAACATTTCCCCAGCCAAGTCTTCACAGACTGTAGCTCAGGAATGTCATTACCGATGAGTAGTATGTCATCTACATACAACACCAAGAATACAATAGCGCTCCCACTAACATTCTTATAGACACAAGGTTCATCTTCATTTTTGATAAAACCAAACTCTTTGATTGCTTCATCAAAATGAAGATTCCAACTTCGAGAAGCTTGCTTCAGTCCATAAGTGGACCTTTGCAACTTGCACACGTTATTGGCATTCTCAGGAGTGACAAAACCCTCAGGTTGTGTCATGTACACATCCTCAAGTAGCTTTCCATTTAGGAATGCAGTTTTGACATCCATTTGCCATATCTCATAATCATAGTGTGCAGCAATAGCAAACAAAATTTGGATGGATTTAAGCATAGCAACTGGTGAAAAAGTTTCATCATAGTCAATACCATGAATTTGCTTGAAACCTTTTGCAACCAATCGTCCCTTAAAGGTAATCACATTACCATCCATGTCAGTTTTCTTCTTGAAAACCCATTTGCACCCTATGGGTTTTACCCCTTCAGGTGGGTCAACCAAAGTCCATACTTGGTTTTCATACATGGATTCCATCTCGGATTTCATGGCCACTAGCCACTTCTCAGAGTCAGGCCCCGACATAGCTTGTTGGTAGGTTGTGGGCTCATCCTGATCCATGAGCATCACATCACCAGTGTGAGTCATGAGAAATCCATATCTCTCAGGCTCACGCCGAATCCTACCAGACCTACGTGGGCTCTGTGCTACAGGAACAGACTCTTGAACCACAACATCTTGTGGTGTCTGTTCAGGTTCCATTTCAGGTTCGATGTCTCCTTGTTGTTCTTGAATTTCTTCAAGTTCTACTTTCCTCCCACTAGTTTCTTTAGAGATAAACTCTTTCTCTAAAAAGACACCAGTTCGAGCAACAAACACTTTTTGCTCAGAAGGATTGTAGAAATAGTAACCCTTTGTTTCTTTGGGATACCCAACAAAAAGGCATTTTTGAGATTTGGGCCCTAGTTTGTCAGAGGATTGACGTTTCACATAAGCGTCATAGCCCCAAATCTTCATAAAAGACAAATTGGGATGCCTCCCACTCCATATCTCATATGGTGTCTTTTGAACCGATTTAGATGGAACTCGGTTTAGTGTAAAAGCGGCTGTCTCTAGAGCATGTCCCCAAAAGGAGTTTGGAAGGTCAGCTTGACTCATCATAGAGCGAACCATGTCTAACAGAGTTCGATTTCTCCTTTCAGATACACCATTCCATTGAGGTGTACCTGGTGGAGTGAGTTGTGATACTATACCACACTCCTTCAGATAGTCAAGGAATTCTCGATCCAAGTACTCTCCACCTCGATCTGATCGAAGCACTTTGATACTTTTCCCGAGTTGATTCTCTACTTCATTCTTGAATTCTTTGAACTTTTCAAAGGATTCTGACTTGTGTCTCATGAGATACACATAGCCATATCTACTGAAGTCATCAGTGAAAGTAATGAAGTATTGGAAACCTCCTCTAGCTTGTGTAGACATAGGGCCACATACATCACTATGTATGAGTCCTAGTAAGTCATTAGCCCTTTCACTTTGCCCTGTGAATGGGGCTTTGGTCATCTTGCCCAACAAACATGACTCACATGTCTCATATGATTCAAAATCAAATGAGTCCAAGAGTCCATCCTTATGGAGCTTGGATATGCGGGTCTCATTTATATGGCCTAAGCGACAGTGCCAGAGATAGGTCGGGTTCGAATCATTTAATCTGACCTTCTTGGTATTCACATTATAGATTGGATCTTCGAGGTCTAGAACATACAACCCATTGCTAAGTTGAGCACTACCATAAAAGATTTCATTCAAATAAATAGAACAACATTTGTCCTTTATTATAAATGAAAAACCTTTCTTGTCCAAACAAGAAACAGAAATCAAATTTCTACTAATAGTAGGCACAAAGTAGCAGTTGTCTAATTCTAAAACTAATCCACTAGGTAAAGTGAGAACATAAGTCCCTACGGCTAAGGCAGCAACCCTTGCTCCATTTCCAACACGTAGGTCCACTTCACCTCGGGCCAATCTTCTACTTCTACTTACTTAGATCCTGCACATTTGCACAAATGTGAGATCCACATCCAGTATCCAATACCCAAGATGAGGAAGTAGAAAAGTTAGCCTCTATAACAAAAATACCTGAAGTGGAAGTCTTACTTCCCTTTTCCTTAGCAAGTTCTTCAAGATAGAGCTTGCAGTTGCGCTTCCAGTGTCCAGGTTGCTTACAATGGAAGCACTCCCCTTCCTTTGCCACACCACCCTTTGGTTTCAGTGCAGCTGAAGAAGAATTAGCATTGGACTTTCCATTAGCTTTATCCTTCTTCTTGTTGGCTTTTCCCTTTCCCTTGCCCTTTTGAACCATCAAAATGGGCTTAGCCTTCTTAAGGTTTTGCTCAGCAGTTCTCAACATGTTGAGCAATTCAGGGAGGGACTTGTCAAGGTCGTTCATGTTATAGTTCATGACAAACTGACTGTAGCTTTCAGGCAACGATTGCAAGACTACATCAATAGCCAACTCTTTCTGAAGAGCAAATCCCAAATTCTCAAGATTCTCAATGTACCCAATCATCTTGAGCACATGAGGACCCACGGGACTTCCCTCAGACATCTTGCACTGAAACAATGCCTTAGAGGTCTCAAACCTCTCATGCCTAGCTTGCTCTTGCAAAAGCATTTTGAGATGTTCGATCATATCGAACGCCCCCATGTTCTCATGTTGCTTCTGAAGCTCAGATTCCATGGTAATAAGCATGAGGCATGCAACATCCAAAGCATCATCAGAATGCCTCTTGTGAGCATCCCTTTCAGCTCTTGGAGCAGTGGCAGCAGGCTCATTCGGAATGGGCTGCTCTAGGACATAAGCCTTTCTCTCTTGCTTGAGGACTATCCTCAAGTTTCGGTACCATTTGAGAAAGTTGGTCCCATTCAGTTTTTCCTTCTCAAGGATCGATCGCAACGAAAGTGTCGATGTGTTTTGTGCCATGGTTATCTACAACAGTAAATATGCAGTGTAAGAGTCATGTATTTTAATTCATTTAATAAGGACTTTTATTAAACGATACTCCCACTATTTTCCTCAAAATAATAACCCTCGATATTATTTTGGAACACCTCGGCGCTAAGGTATTCTAGTGGGCCAAGATCCATATTTGACCACAACCTGAGTCAGCTTTGGCTTTTCTCTCAAGTTACAGCTATTTAGGTAGGCAACTCCTTGCCAATTGCATCTTATGCAACTCTTGGATAGTTGGGTGAACAACACTTGTCCAAGCTCATCTCATGAGCTTAAGCCCAACTCTATGCCTCTAAGTCCCTAATCCTATTAGGATGACTTAGTTAAGTCGGACCCAAAGTTAGCAATTTGGATATCACTATTATCCCATCGCGCCTTACCAAGATGAACATAGGTGCTTTGCTTTGGCAAACCCACCTAATGTTGATCAAAGTCTTGACGAGTGCCAACATTTGGAAGGCATCACATTTAATGACTTAATATTTGTTTGAGGGATTTTTTTTTGTTTGATCTCACCAATTTGTTATCTCCGGTTGTCTTATACATGCATCACATACAAATATAAAACATGCATCTCATGCGTACAAGAAAGTAAACGTGACATGGTTATAGCCAAAACTATGCGATATTCTCAAGCCAATGAGAATATCATAAAAGCCTAAGAAAAGAAAAGAGTCTTGACAAGCTCCTTCTCTTCCTTTCTTGGTTGCCCTTTTGTTGTCACCTCCTTGGACATACTACCTTGGATGATCCCATAATGCACCATTACATCAATAATAGAAACCTCGAGTTACATTCAAGGGGAGTAAGGTGAGAAGAGAATGTACAATGAGAGTGATAAGAAAAGGCACGACTTGCAGGCCGTATTTACAAGTACAACCAATCAAGGGCTATAACCATGCACCATGCTACAAACACCAATCAGCACATCATGTCAAATCTCATTCAACAAAGATGCATGCCAATTTTCACGCGTTGATTAACCAGTTTTTATTTATGTGGCGCTTCGCATACGGCGGTCCCGCTGGCCGGTCAACGGGCGGTGGCGCTGACCGGTCAGCGGCAGTCAAGGGGAGCCGCCCTTGACCGGGGGACGCAAGGGGGGCAGCGCCCCCCTGGCGCAAAAAATTGTCTTACAATTGCTTAGCCCGAAATCTTCTATTTCGAGCAAGTAGGCACCCGAGACTCCTCCATTCGAGCCACCAAAAATACCTTACTTTCGGTGCCCGAACAGGCCGAATCCGAACAAAGCTAGGGTTTTTGCAACTATTGCAAGAATCCTAATCCATATAGGTATCTCATACCTATCAATTTCGGGTTAATCTCATTAACCAATTAGTGTCATTTCTTCATATATGTCATATGTTCATTATGAGTTCCGTTTTCATGCATCATGAATCAATCTAATTAATCATGGCCGAAAAGCAACCGAACACATAACATCATGCGATTCAACATCAATCCCGATTTAGGGTTTCACCAGTAGCTCTGATACCACTGTTGGGTTTCGGGAGCCAAATAGCGCAGCAGAATTTAACCGAAACCCTCCAGGATCCAAGTGAAATGGGGTAAACCGGGTGTTCAAAAATTTTCATACCTAATTTTCGGTTGAGATCTCTCACTCAACTGTAGAGTTGAATCACAAAACTTGAACAGTTGACGTGTTCAAGCTCTCTATGGTATCCACACGAGCCTCTCGGGATCACCACGCTTCCACCACGTCCCGGCAGATGCGTTTCTCTTGCGCTCGCAGTACTAGCTTGCGTCCTCCAAGGAATTGCAAGAGAAGAGTGCGACTGTCCTTTTGGGAGGCTAGGGCAATGAGACCTGCGAATTTCTCACTAGAAGTTGTATTTATAGTGAGACTCAACTTCCAGGCCTAATGGGTTTCAAAGCCCTAATCCAATTAGGCTTTAATTTTGGGCTTAATAATGGCTCAACTATTGGGCCCATTATTAATACGAAATTATTGTGAACCCAAAGCCCAAATTATTAGCCCATGCACTCTAATGATCCAAATAGCTCTATGTGTGTGACCCAATAGGCTCTTACCACATTGGCAATGATCATAAATCACATTTATGATCATAAGCAATGAGCGGTGTCTAGCAACACATCATTGCTACCCAAGTGACAAGATTGTCGATGATTCGACTAAACCTTTATGATCATCACCGATATATGCCATTGTCCCTTTGTCCAAGATATCAAGACTAAGCACGAGACATGGAATGTGTCACTCTCGTATAGCCCAATCTTTGGTTTCTTGATTACCGAGTAGACCAACTTAAACTGATGACATTGATATCGTATATCAACTCATCCGAGCATGGCCATGCATTTTTCTAAGTCTTACTCTATCAAGGGGCCCGAAGATATCACTCCCGTTACATAGGAGGGACAAATCCCATCTTGATCATACAAATCCCTCCGCATGATATATGGCATACCCAATGACCTCCTTCAAGTTCACTCAGTTACGAGCAACAAAGGAAAGTATCAAAGTATGTGACTCACACGTAGGGAACCTTGATGATCTTAGGTCGAAGGACTACATATACCATGATCACTATGAGAATCACTTATGACACTTATATAACGATCCATGTAGTGTTCTCATGGTAGGTCGGTCCAGTACACAAGTTCTCCAATTTGTACCCATATGTAGACTACATATCTCATATTAGTCTCTACATATGCTAGTCGTTATGTATTATTGCAACCCGCTCCACAATAATACTAGACCAGGGACGTTTAAGAATATCATTGTTCTAGGGTTACAATTATGTTTATTACGTTACGCAGAAACAAAACAATGAACATAATTGCTAGATTAATGCCTTAATAAAAAATCGTGACTCAGTGTGAAAAAATACAATCATCTCATAATTCGCTTTTGAGCACAACACTAACAGTATGTCCTGTTGGCCATTAGAACAATACCCTTAATGTGCATACGCAAGTGGCCCTTTTGGGCACTATGTGCGCACAAGCATATTGGTCCAGCTATTACACACATATTCACATCTTATGCACATCATAGCAACAAGGAAGAAAAACACTAGCACAAGTCTTAAACTTGGCTACCATACATTAGGCAATCTTGTTAAGTTCATCTTTCCAGCCACTGCATCTAAACTTCCTTCGAAAAACTGTATTAATCTAGCTATGTACATCCCTGTTTTCTTTGATCCATAGTAGGTAGAAACTTAGACCAAGCTAGGGAATTTTTTTTTACATCAATACCCACCTGTGGACCAAGTTATGGATTTTTGAAGTTGGTTATGAAATTTTGACTAAATGAACAGTAAATTAGCCAAATTTAGAATGCCATAACTTTGGATACAGTGCTCCAAATGCAGCAATTCAAAAACTTGGTTAAACCTCTAGATGTGCTCTAGGTGTGGTCAAAATTTCATATGAAGATTCACTCTACACAGGGAGATATAGAACTTTGAGTGCAGGGTCAAAATTCTGTCCACTTTTTAACTATTATGCCCATACAAAATTTCATAAGCATGCAAACACTTCATTCACAAGGGGTAAGCCCTCCAAGGCTATGCCGTACATGTCCAACACACATATGAATTACATGCTCTTTCATATAGTAACTTTATGCGGTCAAAACAGAATCTACAAACAAGCATCCCATCATTCACACTTTGATAGCTTGTGCACCACCTTTACCTACATAGCAAAATCATCCTCAGATGTTCACATACTTGTGCCAACCTTACATGCCTTAAATTTACATGAAAACATGAACTACGTCATGGCCTTAACTTTGCTAAATACACACACTGTTACCCACTCCGGCGTAGTCCAATTATGGTGCCAAAATTGTGCATTTAGACTCCCAGGATTGGTAATGTTCTGTAGGCCATTAGAACACTACCCTTAGTGTGCATACCCAAGTGGCCCTCTTGGGCACTATGTAAACACATGCATATTGGTCCAACCATCACACACCTATTCACATTTCACGCACACCATGACAGCAAAGAAGGAAAACAGTACCACAAGTCTTAATCTTGGCTACCACACATTAGGCAATCTTGTTAAATTCTAGTGACCAGCCACTGCACCTGTAACTTCCACTAATAAACTGTATCATTCTAGCCTCATACCCCCACATTTTATTTTCTCCATTATCAAGTAGAGACTTAGAGAAAACCAAGGAATTTTTTTTTACATCAATAGCCCACCTACGGACCAAGTTATGGATTTTTTAACTTGGTTACAAAATTCTGACCAAATGAACAGTAACTCAGCCAAATTTGCAACATCATATATTCGGCTACAGATCTCTAAATCCAGAAATTAAAAATCCTGGTTAAACCTCTTGATGTCTTCTAGGTGTGGCCAAAATTTCATACCAAGATTGATTCTACACAGGGAGATATTAAACTTTAGGTCCAGAGTCAAAATTCTGGCAACTTTTGGACCATTTTGCCCATACAATTTTTCCAAACCATGCAAACACTTCATTCACAAGGGAAAAGCCCTCCAAGGCTATCCCATATATGTCCATTACACATAGGAATTACATTCCCTTTCTTTTAACAACTTTATGTGGTCAAAACAGAATTTACAAGTAAGCAGCCCATCATTCACACTTAGGCAGCTTTGCACCACATCACTTACATAGCCAAAACATTACTCAAATGTTCACATACTTGTCTCATTTTACATACACTACATGTACATGCATACATGAACTAAAATATGGTCTTAACTCAGCTAAATACACACCCTAGGTTACAGGAGGTCCTGAGACACAATGGACTCCAAAAACAGGATGCTGGACAGCTGCTGCACAACACAATAAGTACCACCATTAAAAATACCAAATGTGCTCCTAAAATCACCAAAATTTCCAGATCACAACTATACATATGGAAGTTCATGTACCTGAAATTTCAGATCAAAAATCAAACCACAAAGGTTAGTTTGAAGGTGATCTTTCTGCTGGACCTAAAATGACAGAATTGAGGGGAGTAAGTTTTGTTGAGAAACTTAGTAAGGGTAGCACTTGGATTCAATAGGCAATGTAACCATCATTAAAACCTGAATCCAAAGACACTAAAACAAAAAACCACAATGCATATATACAAGATATAGCAACCAAATGCAGCAGCCAAACACAAACAACAAACACATGAAATGTGGCAGCAACATATACCATAGGTTAGTCCATAAAACACATAATAAACATAACCAAATCACTATGGCAGCCCTCCTCAAGCTAATGCTTGGTCTTAGGAGGATTTTAACACTAGTTAGTACTAACTTTTGGGCTCTAGAAACCCAGAAATTCGCTGCCATCACTGTGCACTTCACAATAGGTCACAAAACCTTCAATAAGTGCACTCCCCTCACTAAGCTTGGTTCATCAAGCTCATGGCTCTCTTCCAAGCTTAGCCCTAGCTCCATGGTTGTTTGAAAATACAGAAAACAACCCATGAGAGCAAGAGAACCCTTACCAAAGTGGGTAGGCCAAAAATCAAGCTTGATCCTTGAAGTATCCAAGAAATAGCTCTAGTTTGCTTCCAATTGCTTCCTTTTGCCTTCAATTTCAATCAATTGCAAGTTTGAAGGTGTGGTGGCTATGGAGGAAGTATGGCTGTGTTCTTGGGCTGGGGGAGGACGAAAATGAGAGAGGGATAAGTGATTTGGCCACTTAAATGGCCTTAAATGAGCTTAAGGGCACAAAACACACTTAAACAAGCTTAACCTTGCTTTATGTCATTTTCCTTCTCACTAATTATGGTTTCTTTGTCTTAAAATCATTGGTACACATGTACCCAACATTTTTTACTAATTATCAAGTCTTGGCTGCCTCCCCCATGGTGGGATAACCCCACAATTCCACCCTTAGACTTAAGTCAAAAGCTTGAACACCTTAAGGTTTACACTAGGACATTTAGGTCCTTATTGCCTTTAGTGTTTCCTTTGTCCAAACTTGTCTTCCATGAGCAATTTGGTCCTCCAATAGCACTTTCATACCATTCATATCCTTCCCATAACTCTCCAAGTCTCTTTCTTGAGAGTTTTGCAATTGAGTACCTGAATTTCCAAAACCTTACAAAAAAGTCCATAGGTTGCTTGAAAAACAAGCAATCCTTAAGGCTTTTCTTGGGGACCAAGTTACCAACTTGGAACACTTTTAAGGAGGTGTTGATCATGCCTTTTACCCCCCACACTTCAATCACTATGTTGAGAATTACACAATATAATGGTTTTTAGCCATCATGACACACTTGTAATTCTCCCATTTTGTGAGGTGGTAACAATCCTCCCCCCCTTGAAAAATTTGGTCCTCCAAAATAGCCTTTAGCTTCGGGTATTTTTCAGGATACCTTTCCATAAGGTCTTTTTCAGTTTCCCAGGTTGCTTATCTTTCAGAGTGGTGTGACCACTGAACTTTAACCGTGGGAATATGTTTGTTTCTTAACCTTCTGGTATCCTTGGCTAAGATAGCTATAGGTTTCTTTTCATATGCCAAGTTAGGTTCCAACTGTATGTCTTCCACTACAATAGCATGCTTTGTATCCAGTAGACACTTCTTAAGCATACTGATGTGAAAAACATTATGAACACTTTTGAGCACTATGCAAATACATGCATATTGGTCTGTTATGGTGCCAAAACTGTGCTTAAACTGCCAGGATTGGTGTGTCCTGTAGGTCATCAGAACAACAACCCTAGTGTACATACTCAAGTGACACTCTTGAGCACTATGCAAATACATGCATATTGGTCTAACCATAACACACATATTTACATTTATGCACACTATGGCAGCTAAGAAGGAAAACACTAGCACATGTCTTAGTTTTGGCTTCCACACATTAGGCAATCTTGTTAAGTTCTAGTGACCAGCCACCGCACCTGTAACTTCCACTAATAAACCATATCATTCTAGCCATGTACCCCCTATTTTCTTTGCTCCATTATCAAGTAGAGACTTAGAGAAAACCAAGGAATTTTGTTTTACATCAATAGCCCACCTATGGACCAAGTTATAGATTTTTTAATTTGGTTACAAAATTCTGACCAAATGAATAGTAATTTAGCCAACTTTGCAATGTCATATCTATGGCTACAAGGCTCCAAATTCCAGTTCAACCTCTAGATTTTCCCTAGGTGTGGTCAAAATTTCATACAAATATTCCTTCTACACAGGGAGATATAGAACTTTAAGTGCAAAGTCGAAATTCTGGTCACTTTATGACCATTTTGCCTATACAAAATTTCATAGGTGTGCAAACACTTCATTCACAAGGGGAAAGCACTCTAAGGCTACCCCATATATATCCATTACACATAGGAAATACATTCCCTTAAATTTAACAACTTTATGTGGCTAAAATAGAATTTACAAGTAAGCAGCCCATCATTCACACTTAGGCAGCTTTGCACCACATCACTTACATAGCCAAAACATTACTCAAATGTTCACATACTTGTCCCATTTTACATACACTACATGTACATGCATACAGGCACTACAATATGTTCTTAATTCAGCTAAATACGCACCCTAAGTTACAGGGGTGCCTGAAATGCAATGGACTCCATAAACAGGATGCTGGACAGCTGCTGCACAACACAGTAAGTACCACCATTAAAAATACCAAATGTGCTCCTAAAATCACCAAACTTTCCAGATCAACTAGAAACATGGAAGTTCATATACCTGAAATTTCAGATCAAAACTAAAACGACAAATGTCAGTTTGAATGTGATCATTCTGCTAGACCTAAAATGACATAATTGAGGGGAGTAAGTTTCATTGAGAAACTTAGTAAGGGTAACACTTGGTTTCTTAAAGTAATGTGATCCTCATTAAAACCTACATCCAAAGACACTAAAACAGAAAAACCACAATGCATATATACAAGATATAGCAACCAAATGCAGCAGCCATTCACAACAAACAAACAGATGAAATGCAGCAGCACCAATAACCATAGGTTAGTCCGTAAAACATACAATAAACTTAAATAAATCACTATGGCAGCCCTCCTCAAGCTAATGCTTGGCCTTAGGAGGATTGTAACAGTAGTTAGTACTAACTTTGGGCTCTAGAAACCCTTCTTTCTTGCTGCCATCTTTAGCATGGTAACACTAAGGCCAAAACCTTGCCATGCTTCTTTCCTTTTAACCCATACTTGGTTCCTGGAGCTTTTTGCTCTTTTCCAAGCATGGTCTTAGCTTCATGGATGTTTGAAAATACAGTAAACAATCCATGAAACTTTAGAAAACTCTTATTTCACTGCCATCTTTATACACTTGACAGTAGGTCACAAAACTTTTAATAAGTGCACTCCCCTCACTACGCTTGGTTCATCAAGCTCATGCCTCTTTTCCAAGCTTAGCCCTAGCTCTATCGATGTTTGAAAATTGCAGAAAATAGTCCATGAGAGCAAGAGAACCCTTACCTTGAGTATATGCTGAAATTCGAGCTTGATCCTAGGTGCACCCAAGTCTTAGCACCACATAGCTTCCAATTGCCCTTTCTTGCTTTCTTTTGCCTTCAATTTTAATCTTGGAGGTATGGTGGCTATGGAAGAAGTGTGGGGGTGGAGATGCTGCATTTTTTCTGCTAGAAGAGACCAAATGTAGAAGATAAAGATAAAGATAACCACTTGTAAAGACTTTAGTGCACAAAACACACTTAATAGCCTTAATTAAGCTTTATGTCATTTTCCTTGCTACAAGACCATGGTTTCTTAGTCTTAATTTCTTGGCCCACATTTGACTATCTTTCCATGCTTTCGCCAGCCATCCCTTGAGTGGGATAAGTGATTTGGCCACTTAAATGGCCTTAAATGAGCATAAGGGCACAATTGACACTTAACAAGCTTAACCTTGCTTTATGTCATTTTCCTTCTCATTAATTATAGTCTCTTTGTCTTAAACTCATTGGTACACATGTGTCCACCATTGTTGACTAATTATCAAGCCTTGGCTACCTCCCCCATGGTGGGAAAACTCCAAATTGCTCCATTTGACTTAAGTAAAAAATGTACACATCATAAGGCTTACACTAGGACACTTAGGTCCTTTATGCCTTTTTGTGTTTTCTTTGTATTTAGTTGTCTTCCATAAGCAATTTGGTCCTCCAATAGCACTTTCATATCATTCATATCCTTCTCATAACACTCCAAATCTCTTTCTTGAGAGTTTTACAATTGAGTACCTGAATTTCCAAAATCTTACAAAAAAGTCCATAGGTTGCTTGACAAACAAGCAATCCTTAAGGCTTTTCTTGAGGGCCAAGTTACCAACTTGGAACAGTTTTATTGAGGTGTTGATCATGCCCTTCATCCCCAACACTTCAATCACTATGGTGAGAATTACAAAATATAACTCTTTTTTGCCATTATGACACACTTGTAATTCTCCCATTTTTGTGTGGTGATAACAACATATATGATGTAGGGCTTACTTGGATCAGGAAGAATCAACACTAGAGCTTTAATCAACATCTGCTTGAGCTCCTGGAAACTCTTTTCACACTTCTCAGTCCACTCAAATCTTTGAGCCTTCTTGGTCAGATGAGTATGAACTGAGGCAATCATGGAAAAGCCTGATACAAATCTACTGTAGTATCCAGCTAATTGTAGGAAACTTCTGACTTCCTTCACAGTCTTTGGTCTTTACCACTCTTGCACTACCTTGACCCTTTTAGGGTCTGCCTTAAGGCCATGTGCATCTATGATGTGTCCTAGGAAAGACACTTCCCTTATCCAGAATTCACACTTGGATAACTTGGCATAAAGCTGATGCTACAACAGGGCCTTTAAGACAATCTTCAGATGATGTTCATGTTCATTTTCATCCTTGGAATACACTACGATGTCATCAATGAACACAACCACAAATTTTTCTAGATGTGGTCTGAACACCCTGTTCATCAGATCCATGAAAGCAGCTGGGGCATTAGTCAAACCAAATGGCATGACTGAGTACTCATAATGCCCATATCTGGTCCTAAATGCAGTCTTAGGAATGTCCTCTTCCTTTACTCTCAACTGGAAGTATCCAAATCTCAAATCTATCTTGGAGAAGATCTTAGCTCCCTTGAGTTGATCAAATAGATCCTCAATCCTAGGGAGTGGATACTTGTTCTTGAAAGTCACTACATTAAGCTTCTTGTAGTCAATGCATAGCCTCAAAGATCCAACATTCTTTTTCAAAAAAAGAACAGGAGCTCCCCATGGTGAAACACTTGGCCTTATGAACCCTTTTTCAAGAAGTTCATTAAGTTGTTTCTTGAGCTCATTCATCTCTGTGATTGGCAATTTGTAAGGAGGTATGGATATTGGACTAGCTTCTGGTTGCAGCTTGATTTCAAATTCAATCTCCCTTTGTGGAGGAATACCTGGCAGGTATTTAGGAAAGACTTGTGAAAAGTCTCTCACTATAGGTATTCTGTCCACTTCCTTATCACAGTGCAATTCATTCAATGCATAATAGTAATCATGCTCAGAAATCACAGGTATCCCATCTAATACCTCTAGCTCCATGACATGCATTTCATACACTACTTCCTTAGAATTCACTAATGCTTGCACTTCACCATCAGGCAATGTGATTTCCCTAATAGCACAATCAATTCTTATGTTATGCATAGCAAGCCAATTCATACCTAGCACTAAATCATACTTAGGAATGTCCAACTGTTAGACTCATAGTTATAGTGCTTGGCCCAGGCCAAGGAAATAAAGAGAGACACCATGAAAATATGAAAGGGACTGTGAAAACAAGGCAAACTATGTGAGGATTAATGGCATACTAGGCCAAATTATGGTAGACGTCAATGATGACTAGTCAAATCATGTCCCCCACTAAGGTATTAAGCATCATTACCTTAGTTTGCCTAACTAGTACTTGTACAAGTACTTGGCCGGTTACTACATGGGTTTAATGGACTTATATGACACTTTTGACTTGTTCTTGGCATTGTGAGCCATGAAATGACCTAAGTGCCTAAATGGACATGTAAAGTAGTGATGAAAGTGTAACCATGTGTAGGTGAGGGCTCAATTGAGCCATGAAAAATAAGTGGAGCCGAAAGCTAGCCTACAACCATTTTGGTTACATGTGTCTTGATACCCGAAATGCTTAAGTCCACTTAACTTCATTGCCTTCATTTCGGGTTCCCTTCTCCAAGACCGAAAGCTAGCTTAGCGTGTTCTTAGTTGTGTTCTTGAGCTTTCACAAAATTGGTCTCAGATTAAGGGCAATAAGGAGGCAATTGGAGCTAGAGTGAAAGAGACAAGCTAGAAGGCTTTGATTTCGGCACTAAACAACTCAAGATCAAGCTTTGATTTGAAGGAGCAAGAGAGGCCGAGACATTTCAAGCTAGGGTTTGAGGTAATCCTTGTGTTTTTCCTTGAATACATGGTCTATGTTCCATGAACAAGGAGTATTGATGCCTAAATGATTATGTGTTAGGCTTATTTGGTTGAGGAACATTTCGGTTAAATGTTGAGCATTGGCCGAGAAGAACACAAGCTTGAATTGAGGTAGGGTTCACTAAACTACTTGATTGCTTGGTAGTATACCATGATTCAAGTGTTTAAAGTAGCTAAGTGATGGTTAAATTTGCTAAATGACCTTAGTTACTTGATGGGCTATTGAGATTGATTTGGTTGTGTTGTTGATTAGCTAATTGACTATGGACATGTGCTAGAAATGCTAGTGAATGTGGCCATTTTGCTAGGCATTTCGGAGCTCTAGTGGAAGTGGAGTTTATGGTGAAGTTTTGTGTGCAAAAGTGCACAATGGCACATGTTATGGTACTTGGCCGAATGGTCATTGTGGTGTGTGTGTGTGTTCATTGTGTGCTTGAGTGATTCTTTGTGCTTGCTAACCATTTACTTGATAATGTGGCTTATATGTCTCGGGTTTGTTAGCATGTACATATATATGTTGTGTTTTGTTGTCTTTGTGTCTTATTTTGCAGGTTATGATGAGCAAATGGAGGTTAAGCCTTGAGTTGTATACTCGGCTTAACTAAATAAACTCTGTTATGAGTTGGTATAATGGTGAACTCTACTGAGTATTTATACTCATTGCCCATACATTTGTTTTTTCAGGAAAGGATATTCAGCCTGAATAGTTGCTTGAGTTATGCTAGTGTGTTTGTGCTAGTTTTGCTTGTATATCAAGGTATGTGCCAATGTGTGCTTGGCTTGGTAAATTTGTACATTACAAGTCTTGTTTTTGAAGTTGGCCGAGACTTATGTATTAAGTTGTGCAGGCTTGTAGAGTGGGACTTGTCTAGGTGGGCAGCTATGGATATGTGGACACTTGCTCTGATCATAGTTTTCACTTTTATGACCATGAACATGGCCATAGGTTTGGTTCTGCAGTGTGTCTTGTTGTATGGCATACTTAAGGTTTTGTTTGAGCACTAGGTGCTTTGGGTTGTAACATAACTTGGTATTGAAGACTTTGGAATCATGGCATGTAGCCATGTATGTGTACTAGGTAGACTACTTTTGTTGTACATGTTTATGTAGTCTCGGTTGCCTAGTTATTTTGTGGTACATGGAGTACCTTGGTAGGCCAAGTTATGTTTGCAGTTTTGGAATGGTTTTGGACTTGTATATGATGAATGGTTATGGGCTTATGTATGTTCTGGCATGAATGAGATGTATGTTCTTCTTGGGAACCTCCTTTGTTCTTTTATGGCCGAGAGGTACATGTGCATTCAAACATCGGTTTTCAAACTAAATGATACCTTGGGCTTTTTGGTTGCCATTCTAAAATAGCACACTTGATTGCACACAATTTAGACACTTAAATTCCAGTAAGTGTTTGCCCTGCTTGTCATGCAAGTATTTTATTAAAGCCTTGCTTGTTCTGCAAGTTAGTGGTATTGGGCCTTACTTCTACTGCAAGTAACTATTTGGGTTTATCCATAAGCCTCCTGGGCCACCTCCCAGGCTAACATCTTAAGAAAATAAGACTTAAGGTTAGGAAACATTAGTTGGCCAAATTGAAAAGTTGGTAAATGAACCTTGGTTGGGTGTTTATATCATAGAGTGTTTGGGCCCGGGCCTGTGTGAGGTGTGACACCAACACTAGCAGATTAGTCATAACCTTAGTCTTTCCTACTACTAGCTCACAATCCTTAGCTAGGTCATTAGTGAAAAGACATTGACTACCTGCTGTTTTCACTAAGGATATCCTGGGCATGATTTCGGTAGGCAATTTCATGGCATTAACGAATTTCCTAGACACTATAGACACAGATGCACCAGTATCAAACAAAACGCTAACAATCATACCATTAAGGTAAATGTTACCTTTTAGTGCTCCTTCATCCTCTGATGTCTCTGGCCTCTCCACTTGGAAGACTCTACCAGCTCTCTGCACTGGAGGCCGAGGCACTGGAGGAACTGGCCTCTGCTATCCCTCCCTATGTGCTCCACCTCTAGGTCCTGCCCCAATAGGCCTTATTGGACCTTGGTCTTTTGGCCTCCTTTGAGCCTGTCGGCAGTCTTTGATCCAATGATCCATGGATCCACATCTTAGACACGCTTGGGTGTCAAAATAGCAAAGTTTCTTTCCTTGAAACTTCTTGCATTTAGGGCACCTTAGGCCAGGGAACTTCCCCTTAACCTTGCCCTTACCACCACGATGAGAATTCTTGGCGATTCCTTTGCCATGTGGTGGCTTCTTCTGCTTGCCTCCTGCCTGACTACTTTCCCCTGGTCCACTAGGAAGGTACTTAGTCTCATACTCCTCTTGGTCTACTAATAGAGCTTTTTGCACTACTTCATAGTATGTAACTGCTCCAAAAGGTCTAACAGCCTTTCTAATGTCTAACCTTAGGCCTCTGAAAAATCTTTTGGCCTTCAACTCCTCTTGTCCATGATACTGAGGAGCATACCTCACCAACTGATTGAATTTGTGCTCATACTCTAGGACACTGAGGTTGTCTTGCCTTAGAGCATCAAATTTAGCTTGCTTCATATCCTTGATGGCATCATTGATGTACTAATCCTGGAATAACTGTGTGATTGGTCCTGGACACCTGACTAATCTCAGATCTTACTCTTCTGCCTCTTGGATTTCTCCTATCCTCATCTTCCACCTCAATGGTCTCATCATTTGTGCCTTCTAAGCTTTCAGAAGGAACATATTCAGATGTGTTCCTATTATCCTCTTCTAGTTGTAGCTATGCATCCTGAACTGGTTCTGCTGGAGCTACTTGGACTCTTTGCTGTTGTCCTTGAATCAGCCACATTAAGTCTTCGTTGATTAGAGCTAAGTTCCTTTGAAGCTCTAACCAAACCTGAGGCACTTCAGGGTTTGGTACCCCCTGTTGCCCCTGATTTCCTCTATTCTATTCATTTATTTGCTGCCCAGAATCAGTAGGAGGCCTTCGGGGTGGTTCCCCTCTCCTTGTGGCCACCATGTTTACTTCTTGCTTTGATGATCCATCATAGAGCACATATAAAGATCATAGGCATTTCAATGGTACTTGACACTAGTAGCTGACCAAACTGAGTTCATATATGTAGATGCATTCAATGCAACTGTATGCTATGTACATGTACAAACCATGCTCGGCTACCAACTTCTGTTACCCACTCCGGGGTAGTCCAATTACAGTGCCAAAATTGTGCATTTAGGCTCCCAGGACTGGTAATGTTCTGTAGGCCATCAAAACACTACCCTTAGTGTGCATACCCAAGTGGCCCTCTTAAGCACTATGTAAACACATGAATATTGGTCCAACCATCACACACATATTCACATTTCATGCACACCATGGCAGCAAAGAAGGAGAACAGCACAAGTCTTAATCATGGCTACCACACATTAGGCAATCTTGTTAAATTCTACTGACCAGCCACTGCACCTGTAACTTCCACTAATAAACTGTATCATTCTAGCCTCATAACTGTTAGTGTTGTGCCCAAAACGGCAATAATGAGATGATTGTATTTTTGCACATTGAGTCATGATATTTTATTTAGGCATTAATCCAGTAATTTTGTTTGTTGTTTTGTTTCCGCGTAACGTAACAAACATAATTGTAACTCTAGAATAATGATATTCTTAAACGTCCCTAGTCTAGTATTATTGTGGAGCGGGTTGCAATAATACATAATGACTAGCATATGTGGAGACTAATATGAGATATGTAGTCTACATATGGGTACAAGTTGGAGAACTTGTGTACTAGACCGACCCACCATGAGAACACTTCATGGATCATTATATGAGTGTCATAAGTGATTCTCATAGTGATCAGGGTATATGTAGTCCTTCGACCTAAGATCATCAAGGTTCCCTACATGTGAGTCACATACTTTGATACTTTCCTTTGTTGCTCGTAACTGAGTGAACTTGAAGGAGGTCATTGGGTATGTCACATATCATGCGGAGGGATTTGTATGATCAAGATGGGATTTGTCCCTCCTATGTAACGGGAGTGATATCTTTGGGCCCCTTGATAAAGTAAGACTTAGAAAATGCATGGCCATGCTCGGATGAGTTGATATATGATATCAATGTCATCAGTTTAAGTTGGTTTACTCAGTAATCAAGAAACCAAAGATTGGGCTATACGAGAGTGACACATTCCATGTCTCGTGCTTAGTCTTGATGTCTTGGACAAAGGGACAATGGCATATATCGGTGATGATCATAAAGGTTTAGTCGATTCACCGACAATCTTGTCACTTGGGTAGCAATGATGTGTTGCTAGACACCGCTCATTGCTTATGATCATAAATGTGATTTATGATCATTGCCAACGTGGCAAGAGCCTATTGGGTCGCACACATAGAGCTATTTGGATCATTAGAGTGCATGGGCTAATTATTTGGGTTATGGTTTCACTTTAATTTTGTATTAATAATGGGCCAAAGAGTTGAGCCATTATTAAGCCCGAAATTAAATCCTAATTGGATTAGGGCTTTGAAACCCATTAGGCCTGGAAGTTGAGTCTCACTATAAATACAACTTTTAAGTGAGAAATTCGCAGGTCTCCTTGCCCTAGCCTCCAAAAAGGACAGCCGCACTCTTCTCTTGCAATTCCTTGGAGGACGCAAGCTAGCACTGCGAGCGCAAGAGAAATGCATCTGTCGGGACGTGGTGGAAGCGTGGTGATCCCGAGAGGCTCGTGTGGATACCATAGAGAGCCTTGAACACGTCAACTGTTCAAGTTTTGTGATTCGACTCTACAGTTGAGTGAGAGATCTCAACCGAAAATTAGGTATGAAAATTTTTGAACACCCGGTTTACCCCGTTTCACTTGGATCCTGGAGGGTTTTGGTTAAATTCCGCTGCGCTGTTTGGCTCCCGAAACCCAACAGTGGTATCAGAGCTACTGGTGAAACCCTAAATCGGGATTGAGTGTTGAATCGCATGATGCTATGTGTTCGGTTGCTTTTCGGCCATGATTAATTAGATTGATTCATGATGCATGAAACTGGAATTCGTAATGAACATATGAGATATATGAAGAAACGACACAAATTGGTTAATGAGATTAACCCGAAATTGATAGGTATGAGATACCTATATGGATTAGGATTCTTGCAATAGTTGCAAAAACCCTAGCTTTGTTCGGATTCGGCCTGTTCAGGCACCGAAAGTAAGGTATTTTTGGTGGCTCGAATGGAGGAGTCTCGGGTGCCTACTTGCTCGAAATAGAAGATTTCGGGCTAAGCAATTGTAAGACAATTTTTTGCGCTGACTGGAGGCGGGCGCTGCCCCCCACACCCCCCGCAAGGGCGGCTCCCCTTGACCTCGTCCGCTGACCGGTCAGCGGAACCACCGCCCACTGACCAGGCCAGCGGGACCGCCATATGCGAAGCGCCACATAAATAAAAACTGGTTAATCAACACACGAAAATTGGCATGCATCTTTGTTGAATGAGATTTGACATGATATGCTGATTGGTGTTTGAAGCATGGTGCATGGTTATAGCCCTTGATTGGTTGTACTTGTAAATACGGCCTGCGAGTCGTGCCTTTTCTTATCACTCTCATTGTACATTCTCTTCTCACCTTACTCCCCTCGAATGTAACTCGAGGTTTCTATTATTGATGTAATGGTGCATTATGGGATCATCCAAGGTATGTCCAAGGATATGTCCAAGGAGGTGACAACAAAAGGGCAACCAAGAAAGGAAGAGAAGGAGCTTGTGAAGACTCTTTTCTTTTCTTAGGCTTTTATGATATTCTCATTGGCTTGAGAATATCGCATAGTTTGGGCTATAACCATGTCACGTTTACTTTCTTGTAAGCATGAGATGCATGTTTTATATTTGTATGTGATGCATGTATAAGACAACCGGAGATAACAAATTGGTGAGATCAAAAGGAAAAAAAACCCTCAAACAAATATTAAGTCATTAAATGTGATGCCTTCCAAATGTTGGCACTCGTCAAGACTTTGATCAACATTAGGTGGGTTTGCCAAAGCAAAGCACCTATGTTCATCTTGGTAAGGCGCGATGGGATAATAGTGATATCCAAACTGCTAACTTTGGGTTCGACTTAACTAAGTCATCCTAATAGGATTAGGGACTTAGAGGCATAGAGTTGGGCTTAAGCTCATGAGATGAGCTTGGACAAGTGTTGTTCACCCAACTATCCAAGAGTTGCATAAGATGCAATTGGCAAGGAGTTGCCTACCTAAATAGCTGTAACTTGAGAGAAAAGCCAAAGCTGACTCAGGTTGTGGTCAAATATGGATCTTGGCCCACTAGAATACCTTAGCGCCGAGGTGTTCCAAAATAATATCGAGGGTTATTATTTTGAGGAAAATAGTGGGAGTATCGTTTAATAAAAGTCCTTATTAAATGAATTAAAATACATGACTCTTACACTGCATATTTACTGTTGTAGATAACCATGGCACAAAACACATCGACACTTTCGTTGCGATCGATCCTTGAGAAGGAAAAACTGAATGGGACCAACTTTCTCAAATGGTACCGAAACTTGAGGATAGTCCTCAAACAAGAGAGAAAGGCTTATGTCCTAGAGCAGCCCATTCCGAATGAGCCTGCTGCCACTGCTCCAAGAGCTAAAAGGGATGCTCACAAGAGGCATTCTGATGATGCTTTGGATGTTGCATGCCTCATGCTTATTACCATGGAATCTGAGCTTCAGAAGCAACATGAGAACATGGGGGCGTTCGATATGATCGAACATCTCAAAATGCTTTTCCAAGAGCAAGCTAGGCATGAGAGGTTTGAGACCTCTAAGGCATTGTTTCAGTGCAAGATGTCTGAGGGAAGTCCCGTGGGTCCTCATGTACTCAAGATGATTGGGTACATTGAGAATCTTGAGAATTTGGGATTTGCTCTTCAGAAAGAGTTGGCTATTGATGTAGTCTTGCAATCGTTGCCTGAAAGCTACCGTCAGTTCATCATGAACTATAACATGAATGACCTTGACAAGTCCCTCCCTGAATTACTCAACATGTTGAGAACTGCTGAGCAAAACCTTAAGAAGGCTAAGCCCATTTTGATGGTTCAAAAGGGCAAGGGAAAAGGAAAAGCCAACAAGAAGAAGGATAAAGCTAATGGAAAGTCCAATGCTAATTCTTCTTCAGCTGCACTGAAACCAAAGGGTGGTGTGGCAAAGGAAGGGGAGTGCTTCCATTGTAAGCAACCTGGACACTGGAAGCGCAACTGCAAGCTCTATCTTGAAGAACTTGCTAAGGAAAAGGGAAGTAAGACTTCCACTTCAGGTATTTTTGTTATAGAGGCTAACTTTTCTACTTCCTCATCTTGGGTATTGGATACTGGATGTGGATCTCACATTTGTGCAAATGTGCAGGATCTAAGTAGAAGTAGAAGATTGGCCCGAGGTGAAGTGGACCTACGTGTTGGAAATGGAGCAAGGGTTGCTGCCTTAGCCGTAGGGACTTATGTTCTCACTTTACCTAGTGGATTAGTTTTAGAATTAGACAACTGCTACTTTGTGCCTACTATTAGTAGAAATTTGATTTCTGTTTCTTGTTTGGACAAGAAAGGTTTTTCATTTATAATAAAGGACAAATGTTGTTCTATTTATTTGAATGAAATCTTTTATGGTAGTGCTCAACTTAGCAATGGGTTGTATGTTCTAGACCTCGAAGATCCAATCTATAATGTGAATACCAAGAAGGTCAGATTAAATGATTCAAACCCGACCTATCTCTGGCACTGTCGCTTGGGCCATATAAATGAGACCCGCATATCCAAGCTCCATAAGGATGGACTCTTGGACTCATTTGATTTTGAATCATATGAGACATGTGAGTCATGTTTGTTGGGCAAGATGACCAAAGCCCCATTCACAGGGCAAAGTGAAAGGGCTAATGACTTACTAGGACTCATACATAGTGATGTATGTGGCCCTATGTCTACACAAGCTAGAGGAGGTTTCCAATACTTCATTACTTTCACTGATGACTTTAGCAGATATGGCTATGTGTATCTTATGAGACACAAGTCAGAATCCTTTGAAAAGTTCAAAGAATTCAAGAATGAAGTAGAGAATCAACTCGGGAAGAGTATCAAAGTGCTTCAATCAGATCGAGGTGGAGAGTACTTGGATCGAGAATTCCTTGACTATCTGAAGGAGTGTGGTATAGTATCACAACTCACTCCACCAGGTACACCTCAATGGAATGGTGTATCTGAAAGGAGAAATCGAACTCTGTTAGACATGGTTCGCTCTATGATGAGTCAAGCTGACCTTCCAAACTCCTTTTGGGGACATGCTCTAGAGACAGCCGCTTTTACACTAAACCGAGTTCCATCTAAATCGGTTCAAAAGACACCATATGAGATATGGAGTGGGAGGCGTCCCAATTTGTCTTTTATTAAGATTTGGGGCTGTGACGCTTATGTGAAACGTCAATCCTCTGACAAACTAGGGCCCAAATCTTAAAAATGCCTTTTTGTTGGGTATCCCAAAGAAACAAAGGGTTACTATTTCTACAATCCTTCTGAGCAAAAAGTGTTTGTTGCTCGAACTGGTGTCTTTTTGGAGAAAGAGTTTATCTCTAAAGGAACTAGTGGGAGGAAAGTAGAACTTGAAGAAATTCAAGAACAACAAGGAGACATCGAACCTGAAATGGAACCTGAACAGACACCACAAGATGTTGTGGTTCAAGAGTCTGTTCCTGTAGCACAGAGCCCACGTAGGTCTGGTAGGATTCGGCGTGAGCCTGAGAGATATGGATTTCTTGTGACTCACACCAGTGATGTGATGCTCATGGATCAGGATGAGCCCACAACCTACCAACAAGCTATGTCAGGGCCTGACTCTGAGAAGTGGCTAGTGGCCATGAAATCCGAGATGGAATCCATGTATGAAAACCAAGTATGGACTTTGGTTGACCCACCTGAAGGGGTAAAACCCATAGGGTGCAAATGGGTTTTCAAGAAGAAAACTGACATGGATGGTAATGTGATTACCTTTAAGGGACGATTGGTTGCAAAAGGTTTCAAGCAAATTCATGGTATTGACTATGATGAAACTTTTTCACCAGTTGCTATGCTTAAATCCATCCAAATTTTGTTTGCTATTGCTGCACACTATGATTATGAGATATGGCAAATGGATGTCAAAACTGCATTCCTAAATGGAAAGCTACTTGAGGATGTGTACGTGACACAACCTGAGGGTTTTGTCACTCCTGAGAATGCCAATAAAGTGTGCAAGTTGCAAAGGTCCATTTATGGACTGAAGCAAGCTTCTCGAAGTTGGAATCTTCATTTTGATGATGCAATCAAAGAGTTTGGTTTTATCAAAAATGAAGATGAACCTTGTGTCTACAAGAAGGTTAGTGGGAGCGCTATTGTCTTCTTGGTGTTGTATGTAGATGACATACTACTCATTGGGAATGACATTCCTGAGCTATAGTCTGTGAAGACTTGGCTGGGGAAATGTTTCTCTATGAAGGACTTGGGTGAAGCAGCCTATGTGTTAGGCATCAGGATCTATAGAGATAGATCTAGAAAGCTTCTTGGCCTAAGTCAAAGTACATATATTGACAAGGTGCTAAAGAGGTTTAGCATGCAAGATTCCAAGAAAGGATTCTTGCCCATGTCACATGGTATCACTCTTTCTAGATCTCAGTGTCCGAGTACAACCGAGGAGAGAGAGCGCATGAGTAAGATTCCATATGCCTCAGCAATTGGATCTATCATGTATGCCATGATATGTACTCGTCCCGATGTCTCATATGCTTTAAGCATGACGAGTAGGTACCAATCGAACCCCGGTGAGAGTCACTGGACAGCTGTTAAGAACATCCTTAAGTACTTACGAAGGACTAAGGATGCATTCTTGGTCTTTGGAGGTGAAGATGAGCTCGTTGTAAGGGGTTACACCGATGCAAGCTTCCAATTCGATAAGGATGATTTTAGATCGCAATCTGGTTATGTGTTTTGTATTGGTGGTGGTGCTGTGAGCTGGAAGAGTTCAAAGCAAGAGACAGTAGCTGACTCTACAACAGAATCTGAGTACATTGCCGCCTCTGATGCTGCGAAGGAGGCAGTTTGGATCAAGAAGTTCATCACTGAACTTGGAGTGGTTCCAAGCATTACCGACCCGATAGAGCTCTATTGTGACAACAATGGAGCAATCGCACAGGCTAAGGAACCTCGATCTCACCAGCGATCCAAACACATACTCCGACGCTATCATCTCATCAGGGAGATCATCGAGAGGGGTGATGTAAGGATATGCAGGACTTCGACAGACAGCAACATTGCTGATCCACTGACAAAGCCCCTTACGCAGCAAAAGCATGATAGCCATTCTAGGTCCATCGGTATTAGATACATGGATGATTGGCTTTTAGTGCAAGTGGGAGATTGTTAGTGTTGTGCCCAAAAAGCCAATCATGAGATGATTGTATTTTTTGCACATTGAGTCATGATATTTTATTAAGGCATTAATCCAGCAATTATGTTTGTTGTTTTGTTTCTGCGTAACGTAATAAACATAATTGTAACCCTAGAATAATGATATTCTTAAACGTCCCTGGTCTAGTATTATTGTGGAGCGGGTTGCAATAATACATAATGACTAGCATATGTGGAGACTAATATGAGATATGTAGTCTACATATGGGTACAAGTTGGAGAACTTGTGTACTAGACCGACCCACCATGAGAACACTACATGGATCATTATATGAGTGTCATAAGTGATTCTCATAGTGATCATGGTATATGTAGTCCATCGAACTAAGATCATCAAGGTTCTCTACATGTGAGTCACATACTTTGGTTGGGTCCTTTTTTGCTCGTAACTGAGTGAACTTGAAGGAGGTCATTTGGTAAGTCATATCATGCGAAGGGATTTGTATGATCAAGATGTTTGTCCCTCCTATGTAACGGGAGTGATATCATCAAGCCCCTTGATAGATAACGACTTAGAAAAATCATGGCCATGCTCGGATGAGTTGATATACGTATCAATGTCATCAGTTTAAGTTGGTCTAACAGTATTTTTTTCAAGAAACTAAACCAAAGATTGGGGCTATACGAGGTGTGACCACATTCCCATGTCTCATGCTTAGTCTTGATAATAATCTTTTGGACAAACAAAGGGAAAATGGCTATTATCGGGGATGATCATAAAGGTTTATATCGATATCACCGACAATCTTGTCATCTTAGGTAGCAATGATGTGTTGCTAGACACATATCATTGGTGAGGATCATAAAGGTGATATTATGATCATAACGAGAGCCTATTGGGTCGCACATCACTGAGCAATCTTGTCACTAGGGTGCAGGGATAATGTTTTGTTAGACCCCGTTTCATTTAATGAGACTCATAAAAATGATTTATGCCATTGCTTGAACCTGGCAAGAAGCCCGATTTCAATGTTGCATCACATTAGGGCTTTTGGTCTACTAGGTGGAAGTGGAGTCTCACAATTATTTGGGCTATACTAGTTTGACACATTCGCATAATCTCATTACCCTAGTCTTCAAAATCTTGGACAAAGGCACAATCTTAAATATCGGTTCGTTGGAGGATAAAGGTAGCAGTGCGAATGCAAGGGAAAGGCATCTTGTCGAGGAAAAAGTGCCAGATGTGGTGATCCCGAGTACGCTCATATGGATGATCATAAAGTGATTGAATCATTGCCAACTTGGTCAGGCCTATTGATTCACACACATAGAATTTGGATGAGTAGAGTGCATGGGCGAATTATTAGGGTTATAGTTCCATTTAATTTCGTATTAATAGTGAGCCCAAAAGTAGCCATGGATAAGCCCAAAATTAAAGCCTAATTGGATTAGGGCTTTGAACCCCATTAGGGCCTGGAAGTTGAGTCTCACTATAAATAAAAACAACTTTTAATAAATTAAAAGTGTCAAGTGAGAAATTATATTTATTCTTCGCAGGGTGGTTTGCCCCTAGCCTCTCCAAAAGGGACAACCGCACTCTTCTATATTTTGCAATTTCCTTGGATGACGCAAGCTAGAGCACTGCGAGCAGCAAGAGAAACGCATCTTCCGGGACGTGCTGGAAGCGTGGTGATCCCCCCCGAGACAAGAGGCTCGTGTGGATAACCATAGAGAGCTGAACATGTCAACTGTTTCAATTTGTTATGAACTTCTACATCTACATGTTGAGTGAAAGATCTCAAAATGAACCAAAATTAGTTATGAAAATTTCGAAACAATGAACACCTACACCCGGTTTAATGCCAAATTTGTACCCTTTGGAACTCCTGGAGGGTTTCGGTTAAAAATTCCTCCCGCTGCGCATGTTTGGTTAGCTCCCGAAACCCAAGTGGCCCTCTTAAAAACCCCCTATTTTATATAATATATTTGCTCCAACCATCAAGTAGATACTTTCATTTCACGCACACCATGGCAGCAAGGAATTTTTTTTTTTTTTTACAAAATCAATTAGCCCATCTTATTAAATTCTAGGACCAAGTTTATGGACCTGTTTTGAAGTTAAACTGTTCATTCAAAATTCCCCCTGATCAAATTGAACAGTAACTAGAGACTTAGATCAAACAAATAAATTTGTTGCACATCAATAGCCCATCTATGGCTACCATAAAAACATAATAAATCTAAGTTGGTTACAACACATGCTAAATTAAATGAATAGTAATCAGCCAATTTTTCAATATCGGATGTTTGCCTACAAGGATCTAAATGAATACTTTCAATGCACAGTTAACCATATAGATGTACTCTCACCTCGGTGTGGTCAAATTTCATCATACCAAGATTTCATTCTACATAGGGAGATATTACACTTTTAGGGTCCAGAGTCAAAATTCTGGCAACACTTTTGGACCATTTTTTTTTGCTCATACAATTTTTCCAAACCATGCCAACACAATCTAATCTTTCATTCGACCAGGGGAAAGCCCTCCAAGGCTATCCCATATATGTCCAATACACATAGGAATTACATTACCATTTCTTTTAACAACTTTATGTGGTCAAAACAGAATTTACAAGTAAGCAGCAGCCCATCATTCACACTTAGGCAGCTTTGCACCACATCTCACTTACATAGCCAAAACATTACTCAAATGTTCACATACTTGTCTCATTTTACATACACTACATGTACATGCATACATGCACTACAATATGGTCTTAACCAATGCTAAATATGTACACCCTAGGTTACAAGAGGTCCTGAGACACAATGGACTCCAAAAACAGGATGCTGGACAGCTGCTGCACAACACAGTAAGTACCACCATTAAAAATACCAAATTTGCTCCTAAAATCACCAAAATTTCCAGATCATAACTAGACATATGTAAGTTCATGTAACTGAAATTTTAGATTAAAACTCAAATGATAAAGGTTAGTTTGAAGGTGATCTTTCAGCTGGACCTGAAATGACAGAATTGAGGGGAGTAAGTTTCATTGAGAAACTTAGTAAGGGTAGCACTTGGATTCAATAGGCAATGTAACCATCCATTAAAACCTGCAAAAGATCCAAAGACACTAAAACACAAAAACCACAATGCATATATACAAGATATAGCAACCAAATGCAGCAGCCAAACACAAACAACAAACACATGAAATGTGGCAGCAACATATACCATAGGTTAGTCCATAAAACATGTAATAAACATAACCAAATCACTATGGCAGCCCTCCTCAAGCTATTGATTGGTCTTAGGAGGATTTTAACAACTATCAAACAGTTAGTACTAACTTTTTTGGGCCCTAGAAACCCAAAAATTCGCTCCCATCACTGCGCACTTCACACTAGGTCACAAAACCTTCAATAAGTGCACTCCCCTCACTAAGCTTGGTTCATCAAGCTCATGGCTCTGTTCCAAGCTTAGCCCTAGGTCCATGGTTGCTTGAAAATAAATAAAACAACCCATGAGAGCAATAGAACCCTTACCAAAGCGGGTAGGCTAAAAATCAAGCTTGATCCTTGAAGTATGCAAGAAATAGCTCTAGTTTGCTTCCAATTGCTTCTTTTTGCCTTCAACTTAAACCAATTGCAAGTTTAATGGTGTGGTGGCTATGGAGGAAGTATGGCTGTGTTCTTGGGCTGGGGGAAGACAAAAATGGGAGAGGGATAAGTGATTTGGCCACTTAAATGGCCTTAAATGAGCTTAAGGGCACCAAAACACACTTAACAAGCTTAACCTTGCTTTATGTCATTTTCCTTCTCACTAATTATGGTTTCTTTGTCTTAAAATCATTGGTACACATGTGCCCAACATTTTTTCCTAATTATCAAGTCTTGGCTGCCTCCCCCATGGTGGGATAACCCCATAATTCTACCCTTAGACTTAAGTCAAAAGCTTGAACACCTTATGGTTTACACTAGGACATTTAGGTCCTTATTGCCTTTAGTGTTTCCTTTGTCCAAACTTGTCTTCCATGAGCAATTTATTCCTCCGATAGCACTTTCATACCATCCATATCCTTCCCATAACTGTCCAAGTCTCTTTGTTGAGAGTTTTGCAATTGAGTACCCGAATTTCCAAAACCTTACAAAAAAGTCCATAGGTTGCTTGAAAAACAAGCAATCCTTAAGGCTTTTCTTGGGGACCAAGTTACCAACTTGGAACACTTTTAAGGAGGTGTTGATCATGCCTTTTACCCCCCACACTTCAATCACTATGTTGAGAATTACACAATATAATGGTCTTTAGCCATTATGATACACTTGTAATTCTCCCACTTTGTGAGGTGGTAACACACACCCAAGTCACAGGAGATGCTTGAGACACAACGCACTCCAAAAGAGGATGCTGGACAGCTGCTGCATAAAACAATAAGCACCATCATTAAAAATATCAAATGTTCTCCTAAACACACTAAAATTACTAGATCATAACTAGACACATGGAAGTTCATGTACTTGAAATTTCAGATAAAAAATCAAATAATAAAGGTCAGTTTGAATGTGATCTTTCTGCTGGACCTAAAATGGGCAGATTTGAGGGAAGCTAAGTTTGATGGAGAAACTTAGTAACGAAAACACTTTAACACTAAGGTACTGTGACCTTTAACAATCATCTACATCCAAATACACTAAAACACATGAAAACACAATGTATATCCAATATTGAGCATCCAAATGCAGCAATCAATCACAAACAACAAACACATATATGCGGCAGCAACAACATTCATTGCCTAGTCCATAAAACATGTAATAAACATAAGTAGAACACTCTGGAAGCCCTACTCAAGCATAATCTTGGCCTTAGGAGAGTTTTAACACTAGTTAGTACTAACTTTGGGCCCTACAAACCCTTAAATTCACTGCCATCACCATACACTTCACACTAGGTCACAAAACCTTCACTAAGTGCACTCCCCTCACTAAGCTTAGTTCATCAACCACTTAGCTCTCTTCTAAACTTAGACCTAGCTCCATGGATACTTGAATATTATAATAAGAAATCCATGAGAGCAAGAGAACTCTTTACCCTTTGTACTGGAAATCCAATAAACCTTAGATAAACCTATAAACTAGGATTTATTGTCTTCCTTGATGCTTTGGTTGTCTACTCTTGCCTTCTCTTGATTGTTTGTAGTAAGGTGGCTATCTAGGGATGTGGAGGAGTTTAAGGAAGAACCCTAGCAAGTGGAGGTGGAATTTTTGGAAGAAAATTGGGAGAAAATGATTTTTTTCCAGCTTTATTTCTTTCTTGGTCTTTAGTAATGGCATGTTTGCAAACTTTGCAAACTTTAGGCCACACTTGGGGAACGTTTTTACTAGAAATTTGGGATGGGAAAATGATCGTTTTTGACCTATTTTAACCTTGGTCAAGGGTCATTTTCACCTTTAGAAAAGTTTGGGACACTTAAGCCCTTAAGTGTCCGTAAGCATTAAATGACTAACTTTGCCTCCTTGAGCACTTTGGTCTCCAGCAACATCCTTAATTCCATCCATGTCCTTTCCATTGCTATATTTGAAAATTTTTGCAATTGAGTACCCATCTTTTGTAACCTTACAATTTAGTGCATATGTTAATTGAAAATTAGGCAATATGCCAATGTTTTCTTAAGGACCAAATTCTCATAGTTTGTGCCACTTAGGGGAGTGTATATTGAATACGTGACTAAGATAGCTATAGGTTTCTCTTCATATGTCAAGTTAGGTTCCAACTGTATGTCTTCCACTACAATGGCATGCTTTGTGTCCAATAAACACTTCTTAAGCATACTAATGTGGAATACATTATGAGCGCTTGACATGCTTGGTACTAGATCTAACCTATATGCTACCTTGCCAACTTTGTCCAAGATCTCGTAAGGACCTATATATCTTGGAGCTAACTTGGATCTTTTACCAAATCTGATAGTGCCTTTAGTTGGTGCAACTTTTAGGCACATGTTGTCACCAATCTTAAACTACAAGTCTCTCATTCTTTTATTCACATAGGCTGTAGTTCTTTTATTCACTACTTTCAATCTGTCCTGAATTTTCTTGACCTTGGCAGTAGTTTTCTTAATGATTTTAGGACCCAACTTTAGCCTATCTGAAGCCTCCACCCAACAGTGGGGTGTCATCCACCTTCTTCCATATAATGCTTCAAACGGTGCCATGCCAATGGTGCTCTAATAGCTATTTTCATATGAAAATTCTATTAATGGCAAGTGTTGGTCCCATTCACCCTTAAAATCCAACACACAACTTCAGAGCATATATTCCAATATCTGTATCAGCCTTTCAGTTTGTCCTTTAGTCTGAGGGTGATAAGCAGTACATAGGTGGATTTTGTTACCTAGTGCTTTGTGAAAAGTACTATAAAACCGAGCTGTAAATCTTGGATCTCTATCAAATACAATGGAGTTTGGTACTCCATGCAATCTCACTATCTCCTATATGTACATTAGAGCCAAATTTTCCAAGGAGTTTGTGAGTCTTATAGGTAAGAAATGGCCGCTTTTGGTTTGCTTGTCCACAATGACCCAGCTTGTATCATGCCATAATTTGGTCGTAGGCAGTCCAGTCAAAAACTCTACTGTTATGTTGCTCCACTTCCTGACCGGTATAGGTAGAGTCTGAAAGGTACCAGCTGGCTCCTGGTGCTCTACCTTTACCCTTTGGCATGTGGCACATTTGGAGACATAAGTGGCATTGTCTCTCTTCATGTTTGGCTACCAAAAGTGAGTCTTCAAGTCTTTATACATTTTCTCAATTCCTGGATGGATGTTCAACTTGCTTAAGTGAGCTTCATCAAGTATTTCATCTCTGAGCTTTGGTCCTTTAGGCACATAGATTTGGCCCCTAATGTACAGTAATCCTTGCTTGTATGCAAAAGATTCATACAAGGAACCATTTTCCTCTCCTGAAATCTTTTTCAACTCAGGATCTATTTCTTGTGCCTTTCTGAGCTCTCCAATCCATCCAGACTGGATTGTCAATTTGTAGATTTCGGCTTCCTCCCATTTCTACCACTTATGCCATAGGCATAGTAGACTATTCTGCTCATCATGATCAGCTAGGGATCCTCTTTTCAGAAGACCTATGTGTATCTTGCTCAAGGCATTTTCCACCATATTTTCTTTGCCCTTTGTATACTTTATGCTATAGTCATAGTCTTTAATATGCTCTAACCATCTTCTTTCCCTCATGTTGAACTCTTTTTGAGTGAACAAGTACTTTAGGCTTTTATGGTCAGTGTAAATCACAAAAAAACTGCCCATCAAGTAGTGCCTCCATTGCTTCAAAGGAAAAATTGCTGCTGCCAATTCTAGGTCATGGGTAGGATAATTTTGCTCACGAGGTCTCAACTGTCTTAACCCATAAGCAATGGCTTTTCTTTCTTACATAAGAACACAACCTAACCAAGATTTAGATGCATTTGTATAGATGATATAGGGCTTGCTTGGTTTAGGAAGATTCAATACTGGAGCTTTAATCAACCTCTTATTGAGCTCCTGAAAACTCTTATCACATTTCTTAATCCACTAAAACCATTGACCTTTCATGGTCAGATGAGTAAAACTGAGGCAATCATGGAGAATCCTAATACAAATATTTTGTAGTATCTAGCTAATCCTAGGAAACTTCTGATTTCCTGTACACTATTTGGTCTTTCCTATTCTTGCACTGCCCTGACATTTTTAAGGTCTGGCTTACGGCCTTGTGCATATATATTATGTCCTAGGAAAGACACTTCCCTTATCTAGAATTGACACTTGTATAACTTAGTGATATGAGCAAGAAAGGCACAATTAAAGGTGGCAAGGATCCATCAAAGATAACTAGTGGACTTATGACAAGGTAGAAGGCTTAGGAGTTCACCAGTGCACTTTAAGCCTTTTGTCTCAAGCTTCTTTATGGGGAATGGACTTAGAGATTCACAAGGAGCTACTGGAACTATCAATACATCATATGAGGATGATTTCCAAGCTTGTTACTCAATTCTAGAGTGCCTAGACAAGTCACAAGACAAGGAACAACAAGGGCACCCATCAAGTGCACCCTTGGAGCCTCCTTGAAGTGTTTCAAGGCCATTTTTCTTCTACAAGATGGATCTTTGAGTTATAACATTTCAATACCTATTTTCAACATTTAAGAGGAAGTATCAATTCAATGGGACTCAAATATTCAAGCTTGAAGTTGAAGACACAAGCAATAACCTAAGGAGCCCTTAAAAGCACTGAGAAGAATATTTTGGGTTTTTAAGGCCAATCATGTCTTGTAACGTTGTTTATTTTATTTTCATGTTTATTAGCATTATTTAGGATTTTTTTTAGGCTATGGAATTGATTCAGGTTGCATAGGATAAGTGGCATACACAGCACACCTTAGACATGTATTAAAAGGGTGTAGGAATCCTAGTTTGGCTAGGTTTTCTTAAGTCTTTTGTACCTAGGTTTACTATGTGACTTGGCTATGAATTTTTATAAGCCTTTTACCATAGTTTTGGCCTATAAATAGGCACATATTATGGTTATAAAACACAACCTTTACATGAAATAATATTGCTACTTTGATGAGAAATTCTCTTTTGTTCGTTGAAGACTACCTTGGTGTGCAAGTTGCTTGTGTTCTTGGTTTTCTTATACTTCTTATTTCTAATCACAAGTTGATTTGGTGTGGGGTTTGAAATTGAGTATCTTTGATGTCTTATGGAACTTGAAAAACATCTTGGTCGGGTTTCTTGGTCATTATACCAAAGGGGTTCACATCAATTGTTATCAGAGCCACAAGTTCCATCCTAGGACATATCTTTGTGTTCTTGTTTCTCCTCATTTTTCTTCCAATTTTTTCTAGTAATTTCATTATTTAATTCTCTATTTCAATCCTTTATTTCTTGTTTTAGGTCTATGCTCTTTTTTTCCAACCTTGTTTCCAATAAAAACAACAAAAACAACAAAAAGAAGCTAACTAGTGTTATGTTGTGTTTTCAATTTTGATTCATTTGTTCTCTTTTTATTCTTATCTTTTCTTTTCATGTCCAACCTTGTTAATCTTCCTTTTTTTCATTATTTCTAAAATCTTAGAGTCAAGAAAACACCAAAAAAAGAATGATGTAACTTTAGAAAGTTTTGGTAACAAAGAGTTGTTTCAAATCATGCAAGTTTTCAATAGTTTCTTGTCTTGACCAAAAAGAAAACTAACTTTTTGTATTTGGTAGCAAGGAACTTCAAGAAGAAAGTGTTGTAGAAACAAAACAGCAAGGGAAAAAATAGGTTTTAAAAAAAGGAAAGGAAAGAAAAAAAAATTTTGCAAAGGAGGCTTCCACTTTGTGACTTGGTTTTTGCGCCCACAAACCCTAAGCCATTATTCTGAGCTTAAAGATTTTCTTTGTGGTTCCTGCAATCATCTATTGCAAGGGCTTCGTAGAGTCTTTTAAAGCTTGTTTAGCCTACCTCTATTTTGCGGTCAAAATTATTTTCAAGAATTCAAGTTTTCTTGTGCGCTTTGAGGAAAGTTTTCTTTGAACTTTTGAGGACTCTTTCATAGCATTATTCTCACTAACAAATTGAGTGTTTGAGTGTTCATGTTTTGAGTGAAAACACATGAGGTGAATGTGTGAGGATCTTTGATTTTAGGAGTATGGAGGGCTAGAAGGATAGGAAGATTGAAGTGAGGCATAATGAGGAGCCTACCATGAGGGAACTTCAAGAAACTCTCAATAGACTTGTGGGGAGGATTGGGGACAGATTTAAGGTTGCCAAGGTGACCTAATCCCATCTTGCAACAAAGGAGAGGTCCAAGGAGAGAAGAACCTAAGGAGGAAGAAAGAGTTTCGATGGCCACAGGCTTCCAAGGTAGGGGGAGCCAATGGAGGACAACAATCTCAACTCCATCAAGCTTACCATTCCATCCCTCCAAGGGAGGAGTGATCATGATGCATATTGGGAACGGGAGTAAAAGATTGAGATGGTGTTTGATTGCAATCATTATTCTAAGGAAAAGAAGGTTAAATTGGCTACCACTGAGTTCACTGATTATGCTATTATATGGTGGAATCAGGATGTTACTTCTAGGAGAAGGAATGAGGAGGTTCCCATACACACATAGAGACCCCTTAAAGCCTTGATGAGGAGGAGATTTGTTCCTAGCTACTACACTAAAGATCAATGCCTCAAGCTTCAAAAGCTAGTGCAAGACCAAAGGAGTGTGGAGGACTACCACAAAGATTTTGGAGATGACCTTGACCTGAGCCAACATCATTGAGGATGAGGAGGCCACCATTGCTAGATTTATCAATGGTCTTAACCATGAGATAGCTAACAAAGTGGAAGTGGTGCCTTATTTCAATATGGAGGACTTGCTTCACCATGCCACTAAGGCTGAGAGGATCATCAAGAGAATAAAGGCATCCAAGATGTCTTAAGGATGAATTTCCATGTGGAGAGGAACATAGAGCAAAGAAGCACCAAAGCCAAGAGTGGAGGCCACCAAAGGAGGCATGTCTCGGCCTCAACAAGACAAGTATATACCTTCACCTAAAGATGTACCTAAGGCAAGGGAGATGGTGTGCTTCAAGTGTAGAGGCAAGGGACACCACATGAAGGATTGCCTAAACAAAAAGGTGATGATTCTTGGAGATGATGGAGAGATCACATCTAAGGATACAGATGGCATGAAGGAGGCACCACCTTTGAAGAGTGAAGAGCCAATCACCCTTGTTCTATTTTCACCATAATAAATCTTGGAGGATCAAAGGAAGCTTCAAAGTAACGTTGAGAGAAGAGAAAAATAAGGGAAAGTTGAGGGCAAAAGTGGTAAGGGGAAAGCTAAGAGAACAACTAAGAGATTAAGTGAGAAAAGTGAACATGAGGGGAAGAAGAGTGAAGAGTTCCTAAGAGAAAAAATTGAATGTGAAGTTGAGAAAAGACAAGAGTGTAATGAACCCAAGCCGAGTGAAGAGAGAAAGACCTATAGAGAAGCCATACTTTCATTTAACAGAATGAAGTCTTCTTCTAGTGTTGTTTTGTCCTTTTTTTTAGGACTTAAGTGAAGATAAGCTACAAGAATCAAGTGAATTGCTACCCATCCAGGAAGTTGGTGTTCCCAACAATCCAAGTCATGTCCCATGCATCAAACCAATGAAGGAGGTGAAAAAAGGAACAATTTGAGGTAAGTCCAAGTGATTTCATATGCAAAAATTTGCCTAACATTGTTTCTTATCCTATGGTTCAATGGGATGAAATTGTTGTAACTCCACCCAAAGCCATCGAATACAAAGGTGAAAATTTTATGGTTCCCACACCTAAGGAAGATATATGAGGACTAAGTTCAACCACTGTAATGTATTTCTTTCTTACACCTAGATTTGATGTGGTTTTGCAAGAAAATCTCAAACAATGTCTGTTTGCTATGGAAGTTGTTTTGAAGAATGGTTTTCATGAAACTAGATTAAGATAGGGAAGTAAGCATGAAAATTTGACAAAATATGGTTTTAAGTCTTCTAATTCTTTGGTTTTGTCAATTGCTCTTTTGAATTGAATGAGTTTTTCAAGAGTAAAATCCATTTTGCTGTCTTTTGGCTTTGAATTTGTTTGTTTTGCATTAATTTTACATTCCTTTATTTTGCCTTAAGTTAAATCTACTTCTTTGGAATTTTGCATGCATAACTTGATTCTTACACATTCGTTACATATTTCTTTGTTTCCCATTAACGTTTAGCCCATTTTTGTGCATCAACCTTTAATTTCTAGCAAGCATTTTTTTTGTCATGACACATGCATTACACAAACTTTTGAGCCTTGATATTTTAGCTTTATGTGCGAACCTGAAACTATTTATTTTGAGTGAAAATTATGGATTTAAATTCAGCCTTTTAAGAAGATATGTTGAGTCCTTTACAAGTTTAGAAATTCCATGCATTGTGGTGCATATACTTGCAAAAATAAGTATTGTGGTGCATATACATGCAAAAGTAAGTTTGCCACTAAATTGGTTTCACTTAATCATATCTATTCCATTCTTGTTTCATTTTAAATGCTTAGGATTTTTTTTTAAATTTGTGTATCTTTGTTTTGTTATTAGTTTAGCTCACATTGTGTTCAATTCTTGTTTATTTGAATGGCCTATGCAAACTATTGTCTTGACATGCATAACTTGTGCTTTTCATGAGCTTGACACTTATGTGAGTTTAGGTCCATTTGTTTTGAGTGCATAAAGCATCCCTGAGGTAAATTCTTCCAACACTTTTCCTAGTTGTGACAATAATGTTTTTGAGGTGGAAAAGGCAATGAAAGTAATGCATAGAGTTAAGACAAAAATTGTGCAAACATTCAAATTTTTTGTGCTAATTACCTCAAACTCTGTTTTTGAACCTAGAAGTATCAAAATTAACATTGTATGGGAATATTGGTTCAAGTTTTTCATGGGATTAAAGCTCCATACACAAGCATTCCATGCTACTGGTGCGTATGTGCAAGGTAAGTGCTTAAGTGTTAACTTTTTCATCTTTATTAATTCAGTTCCCTTTTCTAATGTAGGTTTCAATTTAAGGACAAATCCTTCTAAGGAGGGGGGAGTTGATATGGGCAAGAAATGCATAACCAAGGATGGCGAGGACCGATCAGAGATAACTAGTGGACTTATGATAGGGAAAAAGGCTAAGGAGCTCACTAGTGCACTTTAAGCCTTTTATCTCAAGCTTCTTCATGGGGAATGGACTTAGAGATTCATAAGGAGCCACTAGAACTATCAATATATCATATAAGGATGATGTCCAAGCTTGGTACTCAATTCTAGGGTGCCGAGATAAGTCACAAGACAAGGAACAACAAGGGCACCCATCAAGTGCACCCTTTGAGCCTCATTAAAGTGTTTCAAGGCCATTTTTCTTCTACAAGCTGGATCTTTGAGCTATAACATTTCAAGACCTATTTCCAACATTTAAGAGGAAGTATCAAGTCAATGGAACTAAAATATTCAAGCTTAAAGTTAAAGACACAGGCAAGGACCCTAAGGAGCCCTTAAGTGCACCCAAAAAGACTATTTTGGGGTTTTTAAGGCCAATCATTTGTTGTAACGAATTTTATTTTATTTTCATATTTATTAATATTATTCAGGACATTATTTAGGCTATGGAATTGATTCAGGTCACATAGGATAAGAGGCATAAGCTGCACACCTTAAACATAGGTTAATAGGGTGTATTAATCCTAGTTTGAGTAAGTTTTCTTAAGTCTTTTGTACCTAGGTTTCGTATGTAACTTGGCTGAAAATTTTGTTGAGCCTTTTACCCTAGTTTTGGCCTATAAATACACACAAATTCTAGCCTTTCTATGAAATAATATTCAGTTTTGGCCTTTATATGAAATAATATTACCATTTTGAAGAGAAATTCTCTTTTGTTCTTTGAGGAGTACCTTGGTGCGTAAGTTGCTTGTGTTCTTGGTTTTCTTATACTTCTTATTTCTAATCATTAGTTGATTAGGGGTGGGGGTTTAAATCCAGTCTCTTTGATGTCTTGTGGAGCTTGAAAAATATGTTGGGCGGGTTTCTTGGTCATTATGGCAAAGGGGTTCACATCAGTTAGCATAAAGCTGATGTTCCAATAGAGTCTGTAAAATAATCTTTAGATGATGTTCGCATTCATTTCATCCTTCAAGTACATTAGGCTATCATCAATGAACACAACCATAAATTTATCCAAATGTAGTCTGAACACCCTATTCATCAGGTCCATGAAAGCAGCTAGGGCATTAGTCAAGCCAAATGGCATGATTGTGTACTCATTATGCCCATATTTGGTCCTAAATGCAGTCTTAGGAATATCCTCTTCCTTTACTCTTAAGCAAAAGTATCCAGATCTCAAATCCATTTTGGTGAAGATCTTAGCTCCCTTGAGTTGATCAAATAAATCCTCAATCCTAGGGAGTGGATACTTGTTCTTGATAGTCACTACATTAAGCTTGTCGTAGTCAATGCATAATCTCAATGATCCATCCTTCTTCTTCAAAAAGAGTAATGGAGCTCCCCACGGTGAAACACTTGGCCTTATAAACCTTTTCAAGAAGTTCATCAAGTTGTTTGTTGAGCTCATTCGTCTATGTGATAAGCATTCTGTAAGAAGCAATGGATATTAGACTAGCTCCTCGTTGCAGCTTGATCTCAAACTTAATCTCCCTTGGTGGAGGAATACCTGATAAATCTTTAGGAAAGGCTTATGGAAAGTCTCTCACTACAGGTATTCTATCCACTTCTTCATCACAATCCAAGCAATTAAATGCATAATAGTAATAATGCTCGGAAATCATAGGTATTTCATCTAATACCTTTAGTTTCATGTCATGCATTTCATACACTAATTCCTTAGAATTCATTAATGCATGAACTTAACCATCAGGCAATGTGATTTCCTTCATAGCATAATCAATTCTTATGTTATGCATAGCAAGCCAATTCATACCCAGTACTATATCATACTTAGGAATATCTAACACTAGCAGATTAGTCATAACCTTAGTCTTTCCTATTACTAGCTCACAATCCTTAGCTATATCATTAGTGAAAAGACATTGACTACTTGCTATTTTCACTAAGGATATCCTAGCAATGATTTGAGTGGGCAACTTCATGGCATCAACAAATTTTGTAGCCACTATAGACATAGATGCACCAGTATCAAATAGAACACTTGATGGCCGGGGGCCTCATCGTTTATAGTCATGGTGACTGGTGGAGAGACTTGTGGGAGGAAGAACACCTGGAGGATGGATTGCCCAAGGGAGTGTGCCTGAAAGCTCAGAAACAAAGGGTTAGGAGGCCCCCGGAGTGTTTTTCCGGGGGGGGGGGGGGGGCCCCCCCGGGGGGGGGGGAGCCTCCGACGCCCAAGTCAGTGGTTGGCCAAGAAAAGGCAGAGGAAATAGCACACAAGAGCTGAAGAGTCTCGCCTGGTGATTTTCTCAGAGTCTGGGAGTGAGATCTCTGCCAACCAACCTCCTGCCAAGTATTTATTTCCTGGTATTTATAGGAGTGCCTAGCCCGTTCAGATCGCGACACGTGTTCGGTCGGATGTTTCCTGAATTTCTGGGCGTAGGGGACAGATAGCTGGTAGCAGGTTGCCTTGAGCCATGTGCTGAGATGGGCCATGATGTGATTCTGATGGCGTCCGTGTGTCAGAGCGCCTTTTGAGGCGGCTTGTGACGTCTGTGAAAGGACGTGTCAGAGGCTTCCTTAAATGCTTCCATAAATGCTCCTGCCGTACTCCCGAGGTCCCTGGGTGAGGTCGTCCTTCAGTACGGACAGAGCCTCTTCGGGAAACAAGCCCTCAGTTCGGGGGTTCCCAGTTTCAGGGAGTTCCGCCTTCGGGGATATCATGTTCGGCTCGCTATGTCAGGTGCCGTTTTTCCGAAGGCGATCTGTTCACAACCTTGGGGGGGCAAGTAGTGTCCTCGGGTTTTCCTGGCGTGCCGGGCTCGGAGCTCTTCGGCTATCTCCCGAGGTGCATGATCACACCTTTTCTCGGGTAGCGCCAGCTTCTTCTGGCCATTCTTGTGGCAGGGAGTTCGGCCAGATAGAGGCGATAGCGTTTGGCTATCACATGCCCCCCTTTGGAAAGCCGAAGTGAAGACTTCGGTTTTGCATCTCTTTCCGAGGTTGTTTATGGGAGTCTCTTTGGAAGCTCAACCTGTTCCGAGGATGCGCCTTTTGCCCGAAGATCATGGGCTCTTCGGCCTTGGCCTGTTCTTTGGTGTCTTCGAGGCGGAGCCTGTGCCGAAGATACACCTCTTGCCCGAAGGTCATGGGCTGTTCGGCCATAGCCTGTCTCTTGGCGTCCTCGAGTTGGCCTGCTCTTTGTTTCTGCAGGTCTGTTTGGCCAAGCGTGTCAGTCTGAGCGGCGCGTCCCAGTTTTCCAGGGATGTCAGAAGACGTGTCCCAGTTTTCAAGGGACGTTTGGAGGACGTGTCCCCCATTTTTGCGCAGCGGTTGACACGTGGCGCTTTGCCATTGGAGGAGAGTCGCGTCGGTTACAGAGGGCGCGCCTTTTCAGGTGCAGAGAGCAGTTACGGCGACGGTTCGCCTCCAAAGGGTACTTATGACGATGTTTCGGTTACCCACCTCTGGCTTATAAATAGCCCATTCCATCATAAGTTCCTTTTGCTTTTTCTTCTGCTCTTTTCTCTGCTTTGCCCCTGTTCTTGCACTTTCTTGCTTTCTGTGGCGGAGCTACCTTAATCAGAGCTTTTTTCCAGCCAACTTTCACGACGGCGTCCTCAGATTTTGGCAAATCTTTCGGTGGGTTTTTGTTTTCCAGAGCGTTTTGATCCCTCTGTTCTTTTGAGTTTTTCTCTGGAAACTGTTTTCTTCCGTTTTCAAACTCGTTTTCATGTCGAAAATGCCCATTCCTGAGAGCTGGCAGCCTCTTTTAGCCCATCCTTGTTGCACCACCCCTGCAAAGTTAGAGAGGTGGAAGAAAAAATTCTTTCTTCCCTCTTACGCCATTACTAGGCTGCCTCGTTCTAGCCATTATGCTTTTTCAAACCATAGTAAGGAGGTTACCGTTTTCCGAGCCCAGCTGAAGGCCGGTCTTCGGTATCCTCCCCCGAAGATGGTGTGCGAGTTCTGCAAATTTCATGGCATTGCTGTGAACCAGCTTCCCCCGAACTCGTTCTGCTATTTTAACGCCTACCTCTGCATGTGTGGCGTCTTCGGGATAGAACCCCATTTCATAATCTTTATGCAGTACTACAAGCTCTCTGTGGTCCCGAAGGGTGGCTTCTATTTCATGCTACCTCGGGGGTCCGGGAGCAAGAAATTCATGTTCACCTTCGCCACTAAGGATAGCTGGCGGGGGTGGCAACTGGCGGGGGTGGCAACAGAAGTTCTTCTTCCTGAAGATGGACGAGGCCTGGTCGTACGTTCCGACCAAATGGGCTCAGGGAACACTGGATGTGGACGTTGTTGATCCGAGGATGCTGCTGACCCCAGAGTTGGCTCCCGTGTTCGCGGATTTCGACGCCCGCATTCGGGCTGTCTCTGACTGGGATCCCGAGGTCGCTCCGCGCGCCCTTTACCCTTTTCCAATCAACTGGAAGTTGATGACCGAAGAGGTCCTTCGGGAATTAAAGGTGGTAAAGGAGCACGAGACTGACCTCAAGATGCCAGCTCCTGCCATCGCCGGGAAGGATTCCTGGTTGGTCAAGCTTCTTAAGGAGGAAATTTCTTTCGAAAAGCTTGTCGAAAGTGAGTCATCTTCTACTCCTTTGCTGTTTTTTTCCTCGGACTTACGCTGATGTTTCTCTCCTTTTTCAGAGATGGGCGACGGGACTGCCGCCTATTACAAGTCCCTTTTCTCCGGCCAAGTGGAGAAGGGGGAGCAGACAAAGAAGGCGGCTTCCCGAAGGCGGAAGTCCGTTGGTGCTGGTCCCTCGGCTAAACGGGCGAAGAAGACTGTTCTTTCCTCCCCTTTGGAAAGTATTGGGGAGGGAAACGAGGACGCCGAGGTTGCTGTCACTTCGCCGCCTGATGATTCGGCCGAGGTCCCCTGCTCAGGTTCCTCTAGAAGAAATTCCCGAGGAGACTGCTGAGGAGCCTCCCGAACCGACGTCCCTCCCCAACCGACGTCCCTCCCCAAAGTCCTACTGCGTCGCAGGCTCTCCTTGATGTAGTGGTAGAAGTACCTTCTGCCGAGGAGCGGCGCAGGCAGAAGGGCAAGGGCATTTCAACCGAGGAGGCCGAGGACTCCGAGGACGTCGTTGTCGAGGTTCCACCAGGTTTGTTTCCAGACAAAGTGTACTTCCTTTGTTTTTTCTGGATTGCCTTCTTTGTCTTTAATCTCCTTCTCATTCTTACCATGCAGGGGAGTTGACTACCCCTGACTGGGCGGCCGAACATGCTCGGAAGCGAGCTCTTCGGGACGCCAAAATCCCGCAAGGGAAGATACCAAAGGAGCCTTTCTGGACGTTCACGGAGGACATGAATTTGTACTCCGAGGACTGTCCTCAAATGGCGAAGGAAATTTCGAAGGGGGTGCTTACTGAGGCCTCCTTCAAGGCTATTGGGGCGACCTATCCGGAGGACAACGATCTCGCCGCGAAAGTTACCGAGCATGCTGCTCAGGTATACTCTTCAGACCTATTTCCTTCAATTTTTTCCTAAGTGTTTGGCTCTTACTGACCTTGCGTTTATCTTCTTCGCAGCTGCTGGGGTATGCTGGCTACCTCCGAGTTCGGGTGGCCAGGGAGGCTGTGTTCCGAACTACGGCCTTAGATACTTTAGAAAAGGTGAAGGCCACACGCTTGGAGTTGATTGCCAAAAACTAGCAGCTAGCGGATGTTGTGAAGGAGAAAGTTGCTGCCCTTCGGGAGGAGTTCCGGAAGGAGAAAGAAGAACTTGAGAAGGACTCCTCCCAGAAGATTGCTGACCTCGGCGAGCAGATAAATGGAATGCTGGCCGCCAACGAGGAGCTTCTAAAGAATAAGTCAGAATCTGACAAGATCATACTGGCACTGACAGCTGAGAAAAACATCCTTGCAGCCGAGGTCGTGTCCTCGAAGAAGGATCCAAAGGGAAAGGAGCAGATAAAGGCGCTGGAAGAGGAGATCGCGGATCTGAAGGACGAGCTTGACGACCTCGAGCTTGAGAAGAACAAGTCTGATCAAATGGCCAAGGTCGCCTTTCAGGACGGCTTCTGCCTTGCTCGGCACCAAGTCCTCCAGAGGTTCCCAGATCTGGACCTCTCTTTTCTAGAGGCTCTAAACATTCCTGGGGGACCTCGGTGGGAATGGTCCAAGGTCGAACATTTGAACCTTCCTCCTCCAATTCCAGCGCCAAAGGTGGTGGAAAAGGGCGGGCAAGCGAGTGGCTCTCGGGACGCCGCGAACCCTTAGGCTATTTTAGGGCCCCTTTTCCTTCCCTTCTATTTTGTATTCCTTCTTCGGGCACTTCTTTATTGTAAAGCAGCTTACTCCTTAATGAAGACTTTTTTGGCTAAGTGTTTCTTCAAGTTTCTTTATTTTCATTGCCCCGAACGCATTTGCTCAAGAGACTTCGGAAAACCTGCAATCAAAGAAACTCTTTTACCTTCCCTTGGCCGAGCCTGTTCGCTCCAGAGGCTTTTTGGAAAATCTGAAAAATTTGACTAAGTCTTTTTGCAGGCTTTTGCATTTCCATTTTGTCCCGAACACGTTCGCTCGAGGGACTTCGGAAATTCCTTAGTCAAAAAATTTTCCTTCTTTTCCTTTTGTCCCGAGCATGTTTGCTCAAGAGACTTAGGAAATCTTTCGAGAGTTGTTTTCCGTTTTTCCCGAGCGTGATGGCTCAAGGGACTTCGGAAAACTGTCTCTGAGCTTATTTCGGCAAGTACTTCTGCGACGTTCTTGTTTCCCATCTTTCCCGAGCATGATGGCTCAAGGGACTTTCGGAAAACTGCCTCTGCGAGATTTCTCCATCTTTTCCCGAGCGTGATGGCTCAAGGGACTCTGGAAGGTCAATCTGCGCTTTATTACGGCGAGCATCTTCGCGGAATTCTGCTTTGCACAATTTTGGATACTTAAGAACTTTCCTTAAGAGCATTCTGTACTTACAATTCCTCCGCTTCATCTTAGGCGTAGAATTTTTTCAAGGCGTCTGAATGCCAAGTGTTTTTCAATTCTACGCCTTCGGCATCGCCAATTTTGTACACGCCTTTTCGTACTTCGGCGAGGACCAGATAAGGTCCTTCCCAGTTTGCGCGAAGTACTCCGTGGGATGGCCTTCGGGGCGCAAAGTCAGCCTTTCGGAGAACGAGGTCTCCTTTCTTGATTTCTTTTGGCCTGGCCCGTAAGTTTATAGCCGCGGCCACTCTTTGCTGAAAAGCTTTTCTTCTCAGCTCGGCTATTTCTCTGTGTTCGCCGACGAGGTCGAGCTTGGTTCTGAGGCCGAGGTCCTTTCCACCTTCATCAAATACTTACACCCGTACTGAAGGTTGAACTATCTCTATTGGGATAATAGCCTCTGTACCGAAGACGAGTGAGAAGGGAGTCTCCCCTGTGGCTCTTCGGGGCGTCGTTCGGTAACTCCATAATACGCTTTGGAGTTCTCCTGGCCATTTCCCTTTTGCTTCCCCCAGTCTCTTTTTCAGGCCATCTTTTATGGTCCTATTAGATACTTCCACCTGCCCGTTGCTTTGGGGGTGAGCTACTGGGGCGAAGTGCATTTTTATTCCGAGGTCGCTGATAAATTCCTGGAATCCTTTGTCTATGAATTGGGATCCATTATCAACCACTAGTACCCTCGGTATGCCGAATCTGCATACTATGTTCTTCCACACAAACGTTTGCACTTCTTTTGCCGAGATAGTTGCTAGGGGTTCTGCCTCGACCCATTTGGAGAAATAGTCTACTGCTACCACGCAGAATTTCACGCCTCCGGGGGCTGAGGGGAGTGGCCCAATAAGGTCTATACCCCAGACAGCGAAGGGCCAAGGATAGTCTGCCGAGGTTACCATTTCCGAGGGTGCCCTCTGGATGTTCGCATGTCTCTGGCAACTTCCGCATTTTCGGATGAACTGCCTTGCATCCTTTCTCAGGGTAGGCCAGAAGTATCCTTGGTGAAGTATCACCGCCGCAAGGGCATCAGTTCCAATATGTGAACCACACATGCCTTCGTGGACCTCTTCAAGGACCATTTCAGTATCCTCTTCATCCACGCATCTTTGCAGCGGGTTTGCATATCCCTGTCGGTATAACTCTTCGCCAATCAGGAAGAATCGGCCAGAGCGTCTTCGCAATCTTGCAGCGTCGCCGAGGTCTTCGGGTAGCACATTTTCTGCGAGGTATCTCTTTATGGGATCTTTCCATCCTTTTCCCGAGGTCACTATGCTCAGCACTGAGATGCTCGAGTGATCTAGCACCTCGGTGTATGTTTTAGACTTCGCCAAGCAATCTGCCTCAGTGTTATTCCGCCGTGGTACATTTTCGATCCGTACGGCGTCAAACTCTTGGATGAGCTTTGCTACCAGCTCGTGGTATTTTGCCAAGGTTGGGTCCTTCGCCCCATAATCTCCTGCCGTCTGCCGAACTACCAGCTGGGAATCGCTGTGAGCTTTTAAGTTTCTCACGCCAATCCTTCTGGCCAAGCGTAATCCCGCTATGAGGGCTTCATACTCAGCCACATTGTTAGTGACGCTGAAGCTGAACTTGATAGCCTTCTTTACCGCTAGGCCTTCGGGTCCTCTGATAATTACTCCAGCTGGTGTTCGGATCCTGAGGCTCTGTCAACATGCAAGGTCCACTCTGGCTCACCTCCATTTGGATCCAAATGGCTTTCCTTAGTGGTGGGTATTTCGGCGATGGGTCCTCTGATAATCCAGCTCCCTGGTGTTCGGAACCCGAGGCTCCGTCAACATGCAAGGTCCATTCTGGCTCACCCTCGTTCGGATCTTGGTGGCTGTCCTCAGTGGTGGGTATTTCGGCGATAAAATCTGCCAGTGCTTGGGCCTTTATGGCCTTCCGAGGCTCATATATGATTTCGTGCTCGCCAAGCTCTATGCACCACTTGGAGAGCCTTCCCGAATGATCAACTTTCTTCATAACATCCCGTAGTGGTAGACTACTTCGGACGATGATGGGGTGAGCCTGAAAGTACAGTTGCAGCCTTCTTCCTGCAAGCACCAAGGCGTATATAGCTTTTTGAAGCAAAGGGTAACTGATTTCGGCGCCATGCAGGGACTTGCTGACGTAATAGACTGGCCATTGCTTTGGGCCTTCTTCTTTCACGAGGACCGAGCTTACAGCTTTCTCCGTGACAGCGAGGTACAATACGAGTGGCTCTCCCTCCCGAGGTTGTCGTAGAGTCGGCAGGCTGGCCAGGTAGACTTTGAGTTCTTCCCAGGCCTTTTGGCAATCTTCATCCCAAGGATGATCATTCCTTCTGAGGTCGCCTTCCCTTTTTGCTGCCTTTGTTAGGACTTTGAAGAAAGGTCGGCACCGATCTCCGTACCTAGAAATAAACCTGGTTAGGGAGGTTATTCTTCCGGTGAGCCTTTGCACGTCTTTGACCGTGGCAGGAGTTCAGAATTCAAGCAGAGCCTTAATCTTCTCGGGGTTAGTGTCAATGCCTCTTTCGGATACCATGTACCCAAGGAAATTTCCCGAGGTTACTCCAAAGATGCACTTTTCAGGATTGAGCCGAATCCCAAAGGCTCTGAGCTTTTGGAAGGTTTCCTCTAAATCTGCAACGTGGTAGCCAGGCAGCTTGCTCTTGACTATCATATCATCAACATATACCTCCATGTTTCTCCCCATTTGGTCCTTAAAGACCTTGTTCATCAACCTTTGGTAGGTGGCTCCTGCATTCTTGAGCCCGAAGGGCATCCTGATATAGCAGTATGTTCCTCCCTCGGTGATGAAGGCAGTTTTTTTCTTCATCTTCGGGGTCCATGCTTATTTGATGGTAGCCACTGAAGGCGTCTAGGAAACTTAGGAGCCCATATTCCGCAGTTGAATCTACCAGCTGATCTATTGGCGGCAGAGGGTATGAGTCTTTCGGGCAAGCATCGTTCAAATTTCTGAAATCGATGCACATCCGGAGTTTGCTGCTACCTTCTTTTGTGGCGATGACCACGTTGCTTAACCATTCGGGGTACTTCACTTCCCTGATAACTTTGGCTTCCAACAGTCGCTGGACTTCGGTTTTGACAAAGTTGCCCTTATGGGCTGAGATGCTTCGTTTCTTTTGCCGGACAGGCCTTGCTTCCGGGCTTACTTTGAGGCTGTGCTGTATTATGCCAGGGTTCACCCCCGGCATATCTTTTGGCGAGTAGGCAAACAGATCTTTATTTTCCAGCAGAAAGGATACAAGTTTTTCCTTGTCACCTTCGTCCAAGCTCTTCCCTATTCGGGTAGATTGTCCTGGGACAAGATCTACTGCTTCCGTTTCTGCCTTTGCGGGATCTTCTCCTTTGCCTTTCTCCTGCACCTTTGCCTCCACCATTTGTGTTTCTCCTGCACCTTTGCCTCCACCATTTGTGTAGAGTTGTTTGCCGGAGCCTTTCGTGCTTTCACAAACACATTTCTTACCTCGGCCTGGTCTATGAAGATCTCTGCATCTCCATCCTTGGTGGCGAATGTGACAGTCAAGTACTTCACATCAGGGCGAATGTGCAGGCTTCCCTGTGTCTGCCTTCCAAGGATGGCGTTGTACGAGGACAGGACATCCATGACGATGAACCTTGCCATTGTGGAGGCGTACAACTCAGCTGCTCCGTCTACCGAAGTCCCTTTCATCATCAGTGGGAGGTCGATCCATCCGAGAACAGGCAGTTCGGATGGTCCGACCCCGAAGGTGGGCGAGGTGACTGGCTTAAGTTCGCTGCTGGAGATGCCCAAGTTCGGCAGTAAGTGCGAGAATAGGACGTCCGCATTTGATCCGTCATCAAGTAGCACCCTTTTGACGTCCCAGTTCCCTATCCTCGCCGTTATCAGCAGCAGATCGTCGTGGGGGAAGACGATGGTGGATCCATTTTTGCGGGCCAGCTTTTTTTGCTGGATTTTGATATTCCGTGATTGCAATTTCTCTGACCTTTCGCTTTCTTTCCGAGGATGGGAGCCTCTTGGAGATTGTTTGGATAACCCCTGCCGGAGGTGGAGGACGCCTTTTTGGACTTCGGTTTCTCCGCCTGTCGGAGTCATAGTCCTCATCTTCGGCCCTTTCTTCCTCCATTTTTCTCCCTTTCGGGGATGGCATCCTCAGGTATTTCCGAAGTTGGCCCTGTTTTATCAGCGACTCTATGTACTTCTTCAGCTGGAAGCAGTCTTCGGTGTCATGACCGTGGTCGCGATGAAACTGGCAGAACTTTTTTGCATTCTTCTTATTATCGGCGGTCATGGCCCTTGGCCGCCGAATCTGCGTCCCTTGCCTTTCCAGCGCCATGAGAATGTTGGTCCGTGTAGTGCTCAATGGTGTGAAACTTTGAGGTTTCCTTCCCCGCATCCTCCGAGATCGTCCTGCCTGTTCGGTAGGATTACGGGCTTGCTGATTGGACCCTTCGGCGCGGTGGTTGTCTGACTTTGGCCCAGCCATTCTCAGCTCCTCGGCTGTCATGTGCTGTTCGGCCCTTCGGTAAAATTCTCCGAGGGTGTCCGGGGGGTCCTTTGAGAACTCGTAGAACAGCTGTGAGTCCCGCCGAAGGCCCCGTGTCATGGCAAGAATGCGGATTTCGGGCCGAAAGTCTGGGACGCTCAGGGCTTCCCTGTTGAACCTTTCGACATAGTCTCGGATGGTCTCTCCGTTTCTCTGCTCTATGTCGAACATCTGGACAGGCATCTTCGCAGTCGGCCTGCTCCCGATGAATTGCTGCGTGAAGGCCGTGGACAACTCCTGGAACTCAGTAATGGTCCCTGAAGGCAATGAATTGTACCATGCAGTTGCTGGCCCTGTGAGGGTGACTTCGAAGCACTTGCACATGGTAGCGTCGTCAGCACCGTGCATTATCATGCTGCGTCTGTACTTCGTCAGATGGGCCTGTGGATCAGTACGGCCATCATAAATCTCCAACCGAGGTACTCTGAAGTCACCTGGCATGGCTGCCTCAACAACGGCCTGAATGAATGGGGAGTCATCTTCGCAGCATGTTCCCGAGAGTCTGGCCCAAACGGGTTTTCTGGCCACTTGTTTCTCCACCCTATCTATCCGTGCTAATATCCTCTCCATAAGCACTGTGGCACTAGGCCCTTCTTCAGGGAAGCGAGGTTGCCGGCGCCTTTTCGGGGGGCGAGTTCGGCACTGAGGGGACAGGGACCTCGCCTCAGGCAGCGAACTTCTTTGCTGCAAGACCCTCGGTCGCTCAGACCTCTTCTGCCCCACAGGCTGTTTCCCGAGGGGAGTATTTTCTGTGGACGATTCTTCGCGCGGATCTCCGCTTCCCAAACTGCAATGAGTGGACTTCGGGCTTCTCTCCCGAGGGCGTGCTGGTGAGGGAAGTCTCTGGGCCTGTGCTTGCTGTGGCCATCTTCGGTCGATCTGCTGTGTCATTTCAGACACGACCGAACGCTGAAAGTCTTTCAGGAAGCTCATAGTGATTACTAGAGGGCGGTCTTCCTCGGGCACAGAAGTCTCTGGGAGTGTTTGCTCAGCAGCCGGTTGTGTCTCAGGCGCGGACGGGGACTTTGGGAGCCCCTTGTCCTTAGAACGCCGAGTTTCAACGACGGCGATCTCAGAGCGGGTTCCCACAGACGGCGCCAAATGATGGCGTGGAGCCTCATCGTTTATAGTCATGGTGACTGGTGGAGAGACTTCTGGGAGGAAGAACGCCTGGAGGATGGATCGCCCAAGGGAGTGTGCCTGAAAGCTCAGAAACAAAGGGTTAGGAGGCCCCCGGAGTGTTTTTCCGGGGGGGGAGCCTCCGACGCGCAAGTCAGTGGTTGGCTGAGAAAAAGGCAAAGGTAATAGCACACAGGGCTGAAGAGTCTCGCCTGGTAATTTTCTCAGAGTGTGGGAGCAGTGTTTTGCCAACCAACCTCCTGCCAAGTATTAATTCCTGGTATTTATAGGATTGCCTAGCCCGTTCAAATCGCGACACGTGTTCGGTCGGATGTTCCTGAATTTCAGGGCGTAGGAGACAGATAGCTGGTAGCAGGTTGCCTTGAGCCATGTGCTGAGATGGGCCATGATGTGATTCTGATGGCGTCCGTGTGTCAGAGCGCCTTTTGAGGCGGCTTGTGACGTCTGTGAAAGGACGTGTCAGAGGCTTCCTTAAATGCTTCCATAAATGCTCCTGCCGTACTCCCGAGGTCCCTGGGTGAGGTCGTCCTTTGGTACGGACAGAGCCTCTTCGGGAAACAAGCCCTCAGTTCGGGGGTTCCCAGTTTCAGGGAGTTCCGCCTTCAGGGATATCATGTTCGGCTCGCTATGTCTGGTGCCGCTTTTCCGAAGGCGATCTGTTCACAACCTTGGGGGGGGCAAGTAGTGTCCTCGGGTTTTCCTGGCGTGCCGGGCTCGGAGCTCTTCGGCTATCTCCCGAGGTGTATGATCACACCTTTTCTCGGGTAGCGCCAGCTTCTTCTGGCCATTCTTGTGGCAGGGAGTTCGGCCAGATAGAGGAGATAGCGTTTGGCTATCAACACTAATTGGTGCATCATTTAAGTAAATGTTACCTCTTTGTGCTCCTCCCTACTGTGGTGACTCTGGTCTTTCCATCTAGAACACACTACTAAATCTTTGCACTGGAGGCGATGGCACTGGAGGAACTAGTGTTTGTTGTCCCTTCCTGGGTGTTATAGGAGGTCTCACTTAACCTTGGCCTTCTAGTCTTCTTCATTGAGCGTGTGGCAATCTCTGATCCGATGATCCATTGCACCACATTTTAGACACGCCTGGGTGTCAAAGTAACAAGGTTTCTTCCCATGAAACTTCTTACACTTAGGGAACCTTAGGCCAGAGGGCTTCCCCTTAACCTTGCCCACACAACCTGGATGGGAACTCTTGGCAATTTCTATTACTACCTCATGAAAATGGGAGAATTACAAAGTGTGGCATAATGGTCAAAAACCATTATTTTGTGTAATTCTCATGATAGCGATTGAAGTGTTTAGGGTAACAGGCCTGATAAACACTTCCTTAAAAGTGTTACAAGTTGGAAACTTGGCCCGCAAGAAAAGCCTCAAGGCTTGCTTGTTTGTCAAGCAACCTGCGGACATTTTTGTAAGGTTTTGGATGTTCGGGTACTTAATTGAAAAACTCTCAAGAAAAAGATTTGGAAAGTTATGGGAAGGATGTGAATGGTATGAAATTACTATTGGAGGACCAAATTATTTATGGAAGACAAGTGTGGACAAAGAAAACACAAAAAGGGCTTAAGGACCTAGGTGTCCTAGTGTAGGCCTTTGGTTGTTTATGCTTTTCACTTGAGTCAAATGGAGAAATTTTGGGGTTATCCCACTCAAGAGATGATAGCTAAGGTATGATAGGGATATGGTCAAATTTGGTACAAGAAATTAAGCATAACAAACCAAGGTTTTGTAGCAAGGAAAAAAACATAAAGCAAGGTTAAGCTTGTTAGGTGTGTTTTGTGCCCTTAAGCTCATTTAAGCCTATTTAAGTGGCCAACTCACCTATCTCTCTCCTATTTTTGGCCTCCTCCCAAGAACACAGCCACACTTCCTCCATAGCCACCACACCTTCAAACTCGTAATTGATTGAAATTGAAGCCAAAAGGAAGCAATTGGAAGCAAACTAGAGCTATTGCTTGGATACTTGAAGGATCAAGCTTGATTTTTGGCCTACCCACTTTGGTAAGGCTTTCATTGCTCCCATGGATTGTTTACAATATTTTCAAGCATCCATGGAGCTATGGCTAAGATTGGATGATGGCCATGATCTTGATAAACCAAGCTTAGTATGAGGAATGCACTTATTGAAGGTTTTGTGACCTAGTGTCAAGTGCACAATGATGGCAATGAAGTGAGGACTTCTAGAGCCCAAAGTTACTACTAAATAGTTTTAAAATCCTCATAAGACCAAGCATTAGCTTGAGGAGGGCTTCCATAATGATTTACTTACATTTATTGCATATTTTATGGACTGACCTATGGTTTATGTTGCTGCTGCGTTTCATGTGTTTGTTGGTTCTGAATGGCTACTGCATTTGGTTGCTATATCTTGTACATATGCATTATGCTTATGTATTTTAGTGTCTTTGGATGCAGGTTTTAATGCAGGTCACATTTACTTAAGAAACCAAGTGCTTCCCTTACTAAGTTTCACAATGAAACTTACTCCCCTCAATTCTACCATTTTAGGTCCAGTAGAAAGATCACATTCAAATTGACCCTTTTCATTTGATTTTTGATTTGAAATTTTAGGTACATGAACTTCCATTTGTTGAGTTTTGATATGGAAATCTTGGTAATTTTAAGGGCACATTTGGTTTTTTTACTAGTGGTGCTATTGTGTTATGCAGCAGTTGTCCGACATCCTGTACTAGGGTCCATTATGTCTCAGGCACTCCTGTAACTTAGGGTGTGTATTTTGGTGAGCTAAGACGATTATGTAATGAATGTATTCATGTACATGTATTGTATGTAAAATGAGACAAGTATGAGAACATTTGAGTAATGTTTTGGCTATGTATGTGATGTGGTGCAAAACTGCCTAAGTGTGAATGATATGCTGCTTACTTGTAAATTCTGTTATGGCCACATAAAGTTGCTAGATGCAAGAGAATGTATTTCATATGTGTATTGGACATATAAAAGGTTGCCTGGATGGCTTTCCGCTTGTGAATGAAGTGTTTGCACACTTGTGAAAATTTTTATGGGCAAAATGGTCATAAAGTGACCAGAATTTGACTCTGCACTTAACGTTCTATATCTCCCTTTGTAGAAGGAATCATGGTATGAAATTTTGACCACCCCTAGAGAACATCTAGAGGTTGAACCAGGAATTATAATTTCTGAATTTGGAGCCTTGTAGGCAATGATATAATGTTACAAATTTTCCTAAGTTACTTTTCATTTGGTCAGAATTTTGTAACCAACTTAAAAAATCCATAACTTGGTTCATAGGTGGGCTATTGATGTAAAACAAAATTCCTTGGTTTGCTCTAAGTATCTACTTAATAGTAGAGTAGAGAAAATAGGGGGGTTATATGGCTAGATTAATACAGTTTATTGGACGATGTTTTGGTGTAATGGCTGGAATTTTTTATCCTAGTAAGAATGCTTAATATGTGGAAGCCAGAACTAAGACTTGTACTAGTTTTTTCCTTCGTACTTGCCATAGTGTGCATAAATGTAAATATGTGTGTTATGGTTAGAGCAATATGCATGTATTTGCAAAGTACTCAATAGGGTCACTTGAGTATGTACATTAAGGGTGTTGTTCTGATGACCTATATAGGACACACCAATCCTGGGAGTTTAAATGCACAGTTTTGGCACCATAACTGGATTACCCCGGAGTGGGTAACAATTTCTTTTCCATTTGGTAGCTTCTTTTGCTCGCCTCCTATGTGGCTACTTTCCCTAATTCCTTTGGGAAAATACCTACTCTTATCTCCTCTTGTTCTACCAATAGGGCCTTCTGGATGCCTCGTAGTATGTCACTACTCTAGAAGGCCTTATAGCCCTTTTGATGTTGTATTTGAGGCCTCTATCAAATCTCTTAGCCTTAAACCCTTCCAGTTCCTTATACTAAGAAGCATACATCACCAACTGATTGAAATTGTGCTCATACTCTAGGACACTTAGGTTGTCCTGCCTTAAAGCATCAAATTCAGCTTGCTTAAAGTCCTTGATGGCATCATTGACATACTATCCTAAAAAAGTTGAGTGAGCTCTGTCCAGCTCATCTCTATATCTCCTCTTGGCCTTCTACCCCTCTGGACAGCATATCTATCCCTAGTGCTCCTCCCCCACATCTCTGCACTGCTTACTAAATTATGAGTAGCCAGAGACACTTTCTTGGTGGATCTAAGTGGCATCCTCTCAAACATCTTTTTTATGAAGATTAACCACTCTTCATCTTTTTGGTCTTGCTCTTCCATTAAACTATGGAGGTCTTAGCCCTTGAAACCTCTCTAACACTTTGACCTCATCTAGGGCTTCCAGATTCTGTGCTCTCTGTCTCCTAGATTTGTGAGAACCTTCAGGATGATGATGCTCTGCTTGATCTTTATGCCTTCTCCTGCCACTTTTCTCATGGCATTCCTCAATCTTATTCCTAGTAGAGGAATGGTGATAGACTGAGGGATTAGAACTAGACACACTATTCTTCCTCTTGGATTTCACTTATCCTCATATTCCACCTTAACAATTTCATCATTTATATCTTCTGATCTTCTAGAAGGAACATATTCAGATGTGTTCCTAGTCTCCCTTTTTGCTTGTTGCTACACATTTTGAACTGGTTCTCTTTGTGATTGTGCTTGTATCAGCCTTACTAAGTTTTCATTGACTAGAGCTAAGTTCATTTGAACCTCCAACCAAATCTATGGCACTTCAAGGTTTAGTGCCCCTGTTCGCCTTGATTCTTCCCTTCCTGTCAATTTCTTTGTTGTCTATGTTCAGTAGGAGACCTTCAGGGTGGTTCCCCTCTCCTTATGGCAATGATAATTACTTCTTGTGTTCATGATTCATCATAGAGAACATATAAAGATCATAGGTATTTTAATGGTACTTGACACTAGCAGCTGACCAAACTAAGTTCATGTATATAGCTAGAATGCATGATGAAACTATATACTATGTACATGTACAAATCATGCTCTAATACCAACATTTGTTACCCACTCTCGGGTAGTCTAGTTATGGTGTCAAAATTGTGCATTTAAAACCCCAGGATTGGTATGTCCTGTAGGCCAATAGAACAATGCCCTTAATGTGCATACCAAGTGGCCCACTTGGGCACTATGTGAATACATGCATATTAGTCTAACCATTACACAAAAATTTTCATTTTATGCACATCATGGCAGAAAGGAAGAAAAACAATAGCACAAGTCTTAATCTTGGCTACCATACATTAGGCAATCTTGTTGAGTTCATGTTTCCAGCCACTACAGCTGAACTTCTCTAAAAAAAATGTATTAATCTAGCCATGTGCCTCCCTATTTTGTTTACTCCACTATCAATTAGAAACTCATACCAAACCAAGGAATTTCGTTTCACAGCAGTAGCCCACCTATGGACTAAGTTATGGATTTTTTAAGTTGGTTACAAAATTCTCGCCAAATGAACAGCAAATTAGCCAAATTTGCAACGTCATAACTTTGGTTAGAGGGCTCAAAATTCAGGAATTTGAAACCCCAGTTAAGCCTCTAGATGTCTTTTAGGGGTTGTCAAGATTTCATACCAAGCTTCACTCTATACAGGGATATATAGAATTTTGAGTGCAGGTTCAAAATTTTGTCAACTTTATGACCATTATGCCCATGCAAAATTTCATAAGTGTACAAACACTTCATTCTGAAGGGGTATGCCCTCCAAGGCTATCCCATACATGTTCAATACACATAGAAATTACATTCTCTTTCATATAGCAACTTCATGTACTCAAAAAAAAATTTACAAACAAGTAGCCCATCATTCACACTTAGACAGCTTGCGCACCACCTTCACATACATAGCAAAACCATTCTCAAATGTTCACATACTTGATCCAAATTTACATGCCTTACATGTACATGCATCCATGCACTACATCATGGCCTTAACTTAGCTAAAGACATACACCCAAGGCACAGGAGATGATTAAGACATAATGCACTCCAAAACAGGATGCTAGATAGTTGCGGCATAACACAATAAGGACCATCACTAAAAATATAAAATGTGCTCCTAAAATCACCAAAATTTCTATATCATAAGTAAACACATGGAAGTTCATGTACCTAAAATTTTAGATCAAAATCAAAATAAAAAGGTCAGTTTGGATGTGAGTTTTTTTGTTGGACCTGAAAGGGCCAGATTTGAGGGGAGGTAAGTTTCATGGAGAAACATAGTAAGGAGAACACTTTAACACTAGGGAAATTTAACCTTTAGCAATCACTTACATCCAAAGACACTAAAACACAAGAAAACACAATGCAAATACCTAATATAGAGCATCCAAAATCAGCAATCAAACACAAACAACAAACACATGCATGCGGCTGCAACAACATTCACTGGATAGTCCATAAAACATGGAATAAACATAAGTAGATCACTATGGAAGCCCTCCTCAAGCATAATCTTGGCCTTAGAAGAGTTTTAACACTAGTTAGTACTAACTTTGGGCCCTAAAAACCCTTCAATTTACTGCCCTCATTGTGCACTTCACACTAGGTCACAAAACCTTCATTAGGTGCACTCCCCTCACTAAGCTTGGCTCATTAAGCACTTAGCTCTCTTCCAAACTTAGCCCTAGCTCCATGGATACTTTATGATAGTTGATGGGCTATGGCCATCAAGATATCCTGGTCAGCTGTCCAGAAACCACCTTTGGTGTTAGCTTAGCCCTAACCTCGAGGCACCCTCAACACCACCGTCAGAAAGGTAACATGACCAACTTCATGAAAAGGTGTCTTTCATGACCCTCGGATTTACGAACCTACTGCCCTTGGAAAGGTAGATCAACCATCCTCAATAGAGGAAAACTTCTTCCGAAGGTGACCCACTCTACCGAATGGCCTTCCCCAATAGCCCTCAGGGAAAATCTCCTCTCGAAGGGGTCTTGCGGAGATACGACAGAAATGGTTAAGGAGCCTCTGACAAAGAGACCTCACACATGCCCCTGCCCTCTGGCCAGAATGGCCCACAACCAGCTAGAGATACCTATCTCAAAAGGTATGGAGCACATCTAACCGAACACGTGTCATGGTCTGAACAGGCTGTGTTAAACGGCCTCCTCCCTCCTCCCTCCTATAAATACCTGGGAGGGACCTTGGTAAGAAAGAGAGACTTTTTCTTTATTCCTTACTCTCTGCTCTCCACAACTACTCACACAAATACTAACTTGGGCGTCAGAGGCTCCTGCCCCGGAAACACATTCCAACAAGTCTCTAACCCTTGTTCTTGAAAATCTTGTAGACACCTTCACACCGGAAGTCTCTCCTTAAGGCCAGCATGTCATACAACAAGGATGTCGACGGGCATTATTTGGTTCCATCTGTGGCAACTCATTCTCAAGTCGCTATTGTTGAGACCTGATGTTCTAAGGACAAGGGACTCCCGAAGTCTCAGTCTGCACCAGAAACTCAAACAGTGACTGAACAACCTGCAGTAGAGACTTCATTGCCTGAGGATGAATGTCCTTTTACAGTCACGATGAGTTTTTGATGAGATTTTCAGGACTCTGTTCTGGCTGAAATGACTTAACAGGTCAACCAAAGGTGGGCACAACCACTTTCTGGGGGAAGAGCTTTTTCTCCTAGCACCCGATAAGAAACAAGCCCAAGGTTACCTCACCAGAGCTCCGGAAATTGGGTTTTTATGAAGAGGATTTAACAGAGAATGTACCCTCCAGAGGATGTCGTGCTGGAGAAACGGTGTCAACGGAGCTCATGACTTCCTGTCGGCGAAGTCCATGATTGTACGGGAAGTCTTAATCTCCCCACTAATGAAGTTACTCCCCGAAAAGAAGACGTTACTCTTTATTGCTGGTGACTACTAGGCAATGGTGAAAAGATAGTACTACCACCCTCATGAAGAAGATCCTAGAGTGGTTGGAAAAGGTGGAAAGACAGATTTCTTGAAAACCTCTCTGGCCAAGGTTGTCGGAGCCTTCACCAAAGCAGAGTCACCCTTCATCCGTGCAGTAGTAGAGGCACCTATGCCAAGTGACTTCCAAGTGCCATGCTTGGAAACGTATGATGGGCGCAGCAATCCATAAGCTCACCTAATAAAATATAGACACAACATGGTGTTGCATGGTGCTGATGATACCACCCTCTGCAAGTGTTTCGAAGTCATCCTTTGAGGGCTGGCAACTGCGTGGCATAACTCGCTGGCTCCTAGAACCATAATGAGCTTCCAGGAGTTATCCACCACATTCACCCAGCAGTTCATTGGAGGTAAACCGACTGTGAAGATGCTCATCCAAATGTTTGACATAGGCCTAAAGAATGGGGAGACCATTCGGGACTATGTCGAGAGGTTCAACCGAGAAGCCCTAAGTGTGCCTGACTTTCGGCTTGAAGTCCGCATCCTTACCATGATCAGGGGACTTAGGAGAGATTCACAACTCTTCTATGAGTTCTGCAAAGATCCCCCCGACACCCTCGGAGAATTCTACCGAAGGGTAGAATAGTATATGATGGCCGAAGAACTAAGGATAAGAGGGCCGAAACCTGATCATAATGTCTCCGAAGGGCAGAATCACCAACCTTGGTATCTAGCCAAGGGTAGGGGCAGACCTTGGAAACAAAGGGGGAAGAGGCCGATACCATTCACCCCCCTGAACACCACAAGGACAAACATACTGATGGCCATGGAAAGACAAGGGACTCCGATCCAACGGCCGAAGGCTATGACCTCGGATAACAAATAAAACATGAAGAAGTTCTATCAGTTTTACCGAGACCATGGGCACGACGCCGAGGATAGCTTCCAGCTGAGAAAGTACATCGAGTCCCTGATCAAGCAAGGGCAACTTCGGCGCTACCTATGGATGCCATCGCCCAAAGGAATAAGGGAAGAAAACAGAAAAGGAGAAGACGAGGACTATGATTCTGACCGACGTCATAACCGAAGTCCCAGAAAGCATCCACCACATCTGGTGAGAGTGATCCAAACAATCACCACTGGAAAACCCTCGGGAGAGAGAAAAAGGAAAGTCCGGGAAATCCCAATAATGGAATTCAAAAACCCAGCGAACAAGCTTGTTCAGAAAGATGGATCTATGGTGAAGTTCCCTCATGATGACCCTCTCCTAATCACATCAAGGATAGGGAACTGAGATGTCAAAAGAGTGCTCATCGATGATGGCTCCAACGCCAACATTCTGTTCTCCTACTTGTTGCCAAACTTGGGCATCTCCAAGGCTGATCTCAAACCTGTTACCTCCCCTACCTTGGGCATAGGGCCCGTCGAAATCCCTATGCTCGGGTGGATCGATCTGCTCTCGATGCTAATGAGAACTTCGGTTTAGAACAAGAAAGAGCGCTTTGGCTCCATAATGACAAGTTTCATCGTCATAGATGTCCCTTCTTCATATAACGCCATCCTCGGAAGGCAGAGACAAGGAAATCTTCACATTTGCTCAGATGTGAAGTACCTAACGGTCACGTTCGGCGTAAAGGAAGGAGACGTGGAAATATTCATTGATTAGGCCGAAGTAACGAAAGTCTTCGTGAAGGCAAGACAAAGCCCAATGAAAGTTCATGTACAGACTTCGGGAGAAAAGAGCATGGTCGGTGAAGAGATAATAAGAGGAGAAAAAAGTGACTCTGAGAAAATAGGAACAGAGAATGTTGAGAATGTCCTGTGCCGAAGTACCCAAGTGGGGCAAAAACTGGCCAAAGGTGACAAGGAAAAACTTGATCCCTTCTATTAATGAACAAATATCGGTTTACTTACACTCCAAGTGATATGCCTAGGGTGGACCCGGGTATAATCCAACATTGTCTTAAAGCGTGTGTGGAGGTGAAGCCTATTCGGCCAAAAAAATGTAGTCTCTCGGTGCATAAGAAGAACTTCATTAAAACTGAAGTCGAACTGTTAATGAAGGTGGGACTTCGGTATCCCCTTCCGTAGATGGCTTGCGACTTTTGCCAATTTCATGGCATAGCTGTCAACCAACTTCCCCCAAACTCCTACTCCTACTTTAACACTTTTTTTTGTATGTGTGGGGTCTTCAACATAAAGCCCTACTTTATCTTTTTCATGCAATACTACAAGCTCTGAATTGGGAATAATAAGGGAGGTCAAGTACCCTAAAGGCTAAGCAATGTAGTTGTTGCGATAAAGGAAGGGAGTGATAAACTCCGAATGTGTATCGACTTTTGGAACATAAATGATGCATGCCCAAAGGACTCCTACCGTCTGCCACCAATAGACCAATTGGTAGACTCCACTGCCGAGTATGGTCTACTTAGCTTCCTCGACACCTTCAGTGGATATCACCAAATTTGGATGAATCCCGAACATGAGGAAAAAATCACCTTCATAATCAAAGTCGGTAACTACTACTACATGAGAATGCCCTTTGGCCTTAAAAATGCGGGAACAACGTACCAAAGGTTGATGAACAAGGTATTCAACTCCTAAATTGGGAGAAATATGGAAGTATATGTCGACGATATGATAGTCAAGAGCAAATAGCCTGGCAGTCATATAGTAAACTTGGAAGAAACATTCCGCCAACTTTGGAAATTTGGGATCTGTCTTAACCCTGAGAAATGAGTGTTCGGGGTAACTGCTGGCAAATTCCTCGGGTTTATGGTATCCAAAAGTGGTATCGATGCCAACCTAGGAAAGGTTAAGGCCCTGCTAGGATTCCAAACTCCCACAACGACCAAGGATGTCCAAAGGCTTACTAGGAGAATCATGGCCCTTAGTAGATTCATCTCCAGATACGAGGATCGGTGTCGACCATTCTTTAAAGTGCTTACCAGAGTAGCAAAAGATGAAGGTAACTTCGGTCCTGAAGAACACCCTTCGAACGAAGATTGCTGAAAGGCTTGGGAGGAGCTCAAAAGCTACCTAACCCATATGCCGAGACTCCGACAGCCACAAGAAGGAGAACCCCTCATCCTCTACCTTGCCGTCATCGAAAAGGTAGTAAGTTCAGTACTTGTAAAGGATGAAGGAGGGAAGCAATGGCCAGTATACTATGTGAATAAGTCTGTTCATGGTGCCCAAGTTAGGTACCCTATTCTACAGAAGGCCATCTATGCCTTAGTACTAGCAAGTAGAAAGCTACGACCTTACTTCCAAGGGCACCCTATCATTGGTCGAAGTAACCTACCTCTTTGGGATGTCATGAAGAAGGTAGACCATTTGGGAAGATTATCAAAGTGGTGCATCGAACTTGGTGAATACAACATCACTTATGAGCCAAGAAAGGCAATACAAGCCCAAGCGCTGGCAGACTTCGTCACCGAGGTACCTAAAATCGAAGGTAGTCCAAAAGACCTAAAAAATGATGAGCTTGAATGGACATTATTCATTGATGGTGCCTTAGGATCTAAACACCAGGGAGCCGGAGTAATCCTCTGTGGACCCGAAGGTTTGGAAGCTATGAAGGCCATCAAATTTAGATTCAATGTCACCAACAATGTCACCGAATATGAAGCCCTTATAGCAGGCTTGCGGCTAGCAAAAAGAGTAGGTGTGAGGAATCTGAAGGCCCACAATGATTCTCAACTAGTGGTCCGACAGATGGTGGGGGACTATGGGGCAAAGGACCCAAACTTGGCAAAGTACCATGATGTCGTAAAAAAACTCATCCAAGAGTTCGACACGGTACATATAGAAAATGTATCATGATGAAATAATATGGAAGCAGATACTCTGGCCAAATCAAAGGAGTCCATCCAAGTACTGTATCAGCCAAGCATAGCGATGATGTGCATAACAACCTCAGGTATAGGGTGGAAACATCCTATCAAGAAATACCTCACAACTTCGGAACTTCCCGAAGATCCTCTTGAAGCTGCGAAAGTGCAAAAGCGCTCAGGAAGATAATTCCTGATTGGAGAAGAGTTGTACCAACAAGGGTATGCAAGTCCGTTACAGAGGTGTGTCAGTAAAGAGGATGTAGAGACGGTCCTCAAAGAAGTCCATGAGGGGGTCTGTGGTTCACACAAAGGAACTGATGCCCTTGCCGGGGTACTACTCCGCCAAGGATATTTCTGGCCTACCTTGGGGAAGGATGTGAGGCAGTTTGTCCAAAAATGCGACAAATGCTAGAGACACACTCCCATCTAGAGACTACCCTCGAAAGTGATAACTTTGGCAAACTATCCTTGTCCCTTCATGGTCTGGGGCATTGACCTCATTGGGCCTCTCCCGATAGCTCCAGGAGGAGTGGAGTTCTGCGTAGTCACAGTAGACTATTTTACCAAATGGATCGAGGTAGAGCCTTTAGCTACAATATCAGTGAAGGACATACAAAGATTTTTCTGGAAGAACGTCATATACAGATTCGGCATATCGAGGGTGATAGTAGCTGATAATGGTTCCCAGTTCACCGATAAAGGTTTCTAGGAATTCACAGCCAACCTCAGGATAAAATTGCACTTTGCCCCGGTTGCCCATCCTCAGAGCAATGGACAAGTTGAAGTTTCCAACAGAACGATAAAAGGTGGTCATAAAAAGAGGTTGAAGGAAGCAAAGGGAAAATGGCCAAGAGAACCTCCAAGTGTGTTGTGGAGCTATCGAACAACTCCAAGAAGGGCCACGGTTGAGACACCATTCTCACTCATCTTCAGCACGGAGGCCATTATCCATGTTGAGGTCATATAGCCATCGGTAAGGGTACGGGTGTTCGGCCAAGAAGGGAACAACCTTGGTTTAAGAACCAAGTTAGATCTGATTGATGAGCAAAGAGAGATGGCCAAGCTCAGAAGAAAATCTTTTTAGTAGAGAGCAGTCGTTGCTTCAAACTTGCATGTCAAGTGTAAAGGAATCAGGAAAGGGGACCTCGTTCTCCAAAAGGCTGAATTTGAAGCCCGAAGACCATCTCATGGAGTACTTCGGGTATATTGGGACAGACCTTATTTGGTACTCAAGGAAGTTCAGCCAAGAGTCTACAAGCTCAGTGATACTGAAGGTGGAAAATTGAAAAATACATGGCATTCAGACTCTTTGAAAAAAATTTACACTTAGAAAATTTTTCTGGCTCAAAACATAGTGCAAAAGACACCGAGGAAGGCAAACTGAATGCAGTTGTTGCCGAAGGTGCATGTGTGAAATTGTACACTTTTTTGCCGAGGGTGATCTGCTGAACATGGTTGCTTCTAAGGGAGGCAAACCAAATGTGGTTGTTGCTGAAGGTGCATGTTTGAAATTGTACACTTTTTGCCGAGGGTGATCAACCAAACATGCTTTCTGTTGTTGTTATCCACTCCAGGGTAGTCCAGTTATGGTGCCAAAACAGTGCATTTAAACTCCCAGGATTGGTAATGTTCTGTAGGTCATCAGAACACTACCCTTAGTGTGGATACCCAAGTGGCCCTCTTGGGCACTATGTAAACACATGGATATTGGTCCAACCATCACACACATATTCACATTTCATGCACACCATGGCAGCTAAGAAGGAAAACACTAGCACAAGTCTTAGTTTTGGCTTCTACACATTAGGCAATCCTGTTAAGTTCTAGTGACCAGCTACAGCACCTGTAGCTTACACTAATAAACTGTATCATTCTAGCCACATACCCCCCTATTTTATTTGCTCCATTATCAATTAGAGACTTAGAGAAAACCAAGAATTTTTTTTTTTACATCAATAGCCCACCTATTGACCAAGTTATGGATATTTGAAGTTGGTTACAAAATTCAGACCAAATGAACAGTCACACAGCCAACTTTGCAACGTCATATCTTTGGCTACAGGGATCTAAATTCAGAAATACCAAAACCCAGTTAACCCGCTAGATGTCCTGTAGGTGTGGTCAAAATTTCATTCTAAGATTCATTCTACACAGGGAGATATTGAACTTTAGGTCTAGAGTCAAAATTCTGGCAACTTTTGGACCATTTTCCCATACAATTTTTCCAAACCATGTAAACACTTCATTCACAAGGGAAAATCCCTCCAAGGCTATCTAATATATGTCGATTACACATAGGAATTACATTCCCTTTCTTCTAACAACTTTATGTGGCAAAAACAGAATTTACAACTAAGCAGCCCATCATTCACAGTTAGGCAGCTTTGCACCACATCACTTACATAGCCAAAACATTACTCAAACATTCACATACTTGTCTCATTTTACATACACTATATGTAAATGCATACATGAACTAAAATATGTTCTTAACTCAGCTAAATACGTACCCTAGGTTACAGGAGGTCCTGAGACACAATGGACTCCAAAAACAGGATGCTGGACAGCTGCTGCACAACACAATAAGAACCACCATTAAAAATACCAAATTTGCTCATAAAATCACCAAACTTCCCAGATCACAACTAGACATATGGAAGTTATTTTAACTAAAATTTCAAATTAAAAATCAAACCAAAAAGGTTAGTTTGAAGGTGATCTTTCAGCTGGACCTAAAATGACAGAATTGAGGGGAGTAAGTTTCATTGAGACACTTAGTAAGGGTAGCACTCGGATTCAATAGGAAATGTAACCATCATTAAATGAGGCAAGAAACCACAATGCATATATACAAGATATAGCAACCAAATGCAGCAGCCAAACACAAACAACAAACACATGAAATGTGGCAGCAACATATACCATAGGTTAGTCCATAAAACACATAATAAACATAACCAAATCACTATGGCAGCCCTCCTCAAGCTAATGCTTGGTCTTAGGAGGATTTTAGCAGTAGTTAGTACTAACTTTGGGCTCTAGAAACCCTCACTTTACTGCCATCATTGTTCCTTCACACTAGGTCACAAAACCTTCAATAAGTGCACCCCCTCACTAAGTTTGGTTCATCAAGCTCATGGCTCTCTTCCAAGCTTAGCCCTAGCTCCATGGATGTTTGAAAATTGCAGAAAATAGTCCATGAGAGCAAGAGAACCCTTTCCAAAGTGGGTAGGCCAAAAATCAAGCTTGATCCTTGAAGTATCCAAGAAATACCTCTAGTTTGCTTCCAATTGCTTTCTTTTGCCTTCAATTTCAATCAATTGCAAGTTTGAAGGTGTGGTGGCTATGGAGGAAGTATGGTTGTGTTCTTGGGCTGGGGGAGGACGAAATTGAGAGAGGGATAAGTGATTTGGCCACTTAAATGGCCTTAAATGAGCTTAAGGGCACCAAAACACACTTAACAAGCTTAACCTTGCTTTATGTCATTTTCCTTCTCACTAATTATGGTTTCTTTGTCTTAAAACCATTGGTACACATGTGCCCAACATTTTTGACTAATTATCAAGTCTTGGCTGCCTCCCCCATGGTGGGAGAACCCCACAATTCCACCCTTGGACTTAAGTCAAAAGCTTGAACACCTTAAGGTTTACACTTAAACATTTAGGTCCTTATTGCCTTTAGTGTTTCCTTTGTCAAACTTGTCTTCCATGAGTAATTTGGTCTCTTTGTGCTTCACTAACATACTGCTGCCTGAAGACTCTAAGAAAATCAGCCCACCTCATAGACCTCCTCCTGTCTGGATGTCTCCTCAGGTTCCTCTCTTGGTAACTCCTCTGTACTGCCCTCCACCAGAGTTCTGCATTCCTCTCCAGCCTGAAAGTGGCTAGCAATACTCTCTGTGTGGAGGTAACCTCCATCCTTTCCAATATCTTCTCTAACTGATATACCCAGAACTCTGCCTCTTCTGGGTCACATCCTCCTCTAAAGACTGGAGGTTTCAGTACTAGAAACCCTTCCAACTGGCCCTCCTTTAGTCCTCCTCTACTATGCCTTCTCCTACTCTCTTCTCTCCTACTGGATTTACCCTTGGATGATCTGCTTGACCTGCTCCTGAGTGTGGTTTCCTCAGTAGAGGGTTCAGTCCCTCTGGAGTATATGTATGCATCTCTCTCCTCAATATCTGGGTTGTCATCCTCCTCTTCCTCCTCAATTCTGGGCTCCTGACTCACCTCTGACCTCAACCTCCTGGCCCTAGGATGTCTCCTTTCTTCATCTGCCTCTTCCTCCTCTTGGTTTCCCCCAGCTCTGCTGGATTGATCATAACCCACTGGCTCTTTGCCAGGCCTCCTTCTTCTCCTGCCTACTGCTTCTGCTGGTTCTATTTCTTCCTGATTCTGGGCTTGGCCTCTAGCCAAGGATTGCATTCCCAGCACTAACTGAGCCACTGTGGCATGTAGTGACTCCATCATCACTTCCATTCTCTCTTGTCTGTCTCTGCTTGGCCCAGGTGCTTGGTACCTGGCAGTGGGCTCTTCAGCCCCAATATGACCCATTTCTTCTGCCTGGGTCTCAAGCACATTTTCCTGCAATCCCTCTACAAGATGGGCTACAGTTTCTTCTTCCTGTCTTAAGGAACTCCTATCCCTGCCTCTGGTTCTCATCCTGCACTTTCAATTACAGATATTCACAAATATCCAAAATAATACAAGTCTTATATGAGTTAGCCCTAAAGGGAACACTGTCTAGGCTTAGCTCTGATTGTAGTAACAAAGCAGGCTCTGATACCAAACAAATCCTGTCACACCTCGCTCAGGCCCTGGCCTATCATCTTCTAATTTAACTCCCAAACCCAATGTTTAATCTCAAAGTGTCTAATTCGGCCAAGCAAGTAATGGCAACTTTTAAGTCTTATTTTCTTAAGTTATGAGGCCTGGGAGGTGGCCCAGGTGGCTCTAACAAGAACCAATATCAACTTTCAGCGAAGGCAAGGCCCAAAACACTAGCTTGCACAACAAGCAAGATTTTAACTGAAAACTTGCATTCCAAGCATGGCAACACTTAATGAAGTTTAAGTGCATACATGGTGTGCAATCAAGTGTACTATCTATATGGCAACCAAGAAGCCCACAATGTTGGTTTAGGTTTTGAAAACAACAAATAAAGATGGATGCTGCTCTCGGCCTACTAAAGTACATACCATTGTGCACAACAGTTTCACATGTCCAAGTCCATAACCATTCACATAAGAGTGGCAACTTTGGCCTATAATATCCAGCATACATAGGCAAGCATAATGCCATCCATAAGTCCATACATAACTTGGCATCCAAGATCCACAAAACATCCATAAACTAGGTATCCAAGACTACACATATATAGAAATCAAAATGGTAGTCTACCTAGTGTCTAACATGGCTACATATGCCAAGCATCCATAAGTTGTTCATGTCAAGTTACAAAGAACCCGAGACCATACTCCTAATGGTCAAATAAAACCTTGAGAATCCCATACAGAAGTACACACTGCAACACCAAACCTATGGCCATATTCATGATCATAAAGGTGAATACCACAATCAGAGCTAAAGTCCAAGTATCCATGCTCTCCTAGACAGTTCCCACTCTACAACCTACAAACTTAAAACATAAGTCTCGGCCAACCATAGGTAAATAAGACTTGTAATGAAACCAAAATGCTACGCCAAGCACACATTTGCACATACCTTGGTAACTAAGCAAATAAACACTAAGCACACACACAAGGCAGCTTAGCACCACTCAGGCCGAATATCCTTGCCTGAAAAATAAAGGATGGGCAGTGAGTATAACTCAGTAGGATTCACTTATATATAACCAACTCTAAAAAGAGTCTATTTAGTTAAGCTGAGTGTTCACTCAAAGCTTAACCTCCAATTGGTTAGCTCAACCTGCAAAACAGACACAAAGACAAGAAAACCAAGCATATCCATATACAAAATATATTATCATAACAATTAATCCTCAAATGGGGTTAGCATGCACAAGAAATGACCAAAGCACACAAGTACACACACACACTCTACGTTGTTGCTCTCGGCCATATAAGCCATACATGTACCCATGTGCATTTCTTGTACACAAATCTTACCAATATATCATTTCCATTTGGAGCTCCCAAAATGCCAAGCAAATAGGCCACATTTACTTGCATTTCTAGTACATGTACCATAGTTAATTAGCTAATCAACAAAACAACCAAGTATATACATTAAGCCCATCAAGCAACTAAGGTCATTTGGCAAATTTTAACCATCACTTAGTCACTCTAGACACTTGAACCATGGTGTATAATAGCAAGCAATATCAAGTGCCAGTGAACCCTACCTCAATAGCTCTTGGTCTCAAGCCAACTTCAAATATCCAAGTGCCCTTCAACCACAATGCCTACCATAACAATACATAGGCATTAACAACACAAACCCATGGATTAACTACCATGATTTCTATGAAGGACACTACAATACACACATTTAAGCTCTCGGCCAAAGTGCCCACCTTCAAATAGTTATACTATCCATCCTTCTAATTCATTACATAATCATGTAATCACCCATAAAGCTTGCTCATGGCACAAATACCACGTAACCAAGTAAAACACACCATTTCACATTAAGTTTAGCTCTCGGCTAAAATTCCATAATCACATAACAATGTGCTTCATCAATTTAGTTCATCATATAATCACCAAATCACCACTAAACATGTTTCATGGCATTATTACCATGTACTCAAGTAATAGACACTAAATTATACCACTTCAAGCTTTCGGCCATAAAACCCAACTTCACCCACATTTGTTCTTCATCAATCCAACCCAACATACATTCACTATATCATCAATAATCAAAGCTCATGGCATCAATGCCATGTAATTAGAGGTAGAACATGAATTACTTCAAATCCACCTTTCGGCCAACACACTAACTTCCACAAATTTGGTGTCCTTCACCCCAACAACCTATCACAAGATTACATAGTTAATATCAAGCATCAAACATGGATAAATTTCCATCTTTAAGAAGAAGAACACCATGTTCATTCATCCAATTCATTCGGCCAACATTTCACTTCCAAACCGAGACATTACTTGCTCAATTAGCTCAATCTAACTTCAATTGAGCATTTAAATCTTTTGTTCATGGAAGATTTACCATGTATTCAAAAGGATAACAAGGATTACCTCAAAACCCTAGCTGGGTTGGCTCGGCCTTCCTTCAAACTTGAAGAACAACACTTGAATCCAAGTAAGCCAAGGCCGAAACACACTCTTCAAGCTTGAATTCTCTAATGCCTTCAAGTTTCCTTGAAATCCAAGACCAAATTCCCAAGGAACTCTCAAGAACTCACTCAGCCAAGTAAAAACAAAGGCAAGCCCGAAATGAACAAAATGTCCTTTGACTAGTTTCAGCCGAATTAACTTGGGTTTTAGTTAGCTAAATGCCAACTTTTGCCTTCCAATAAAATGCATGGTGCAAAGTAGCCTTCCAAGCTTACAAGTCCACAAAACCGCCACTAAAACTTGTGTCTAAATGAACACTTAAGTCCACACATGGCCCAAGATGCTAAGCAAATAAACAACACAAGTACCAAGGTGTTATATACACCCATGCATAACCGGCCATGTAACTAGTCAAACAACTAGTTAGTTTAACTAGAAACTAGTGAATTGTACTTTAGTGGTAGACAAGATTTTGACTAGTAATCATTGTTGTCTCCCTTAAATGGTCTAGTCTTGCACTAGCCATCACAAAAGTTTGCATGGCCGAAAATGCCATCCTTAAGTTTGTAGCTTCAATTGTACTACTTGTTTTAGTGTACAATTTAGTCCCCTTCCTCTGCTTCCTGTCAGCTTTCCCATAATCTATTTTCTATGTGCAATTAAGCCCTGAAAGTCTCCAGTTTTGCACATAAGTCGCTGTACTAGTCTCCATAGCTCCTCTTACTTCTCCTTTCTGTTTTCCATCATTTTCCTTGGTTTTCCTTGGCCTAAGCCAAGCACTTAAGACGTGTCTAACAAAGTTCATGGTCATGAAAGCAAACCACCACTCTAGAGCCCAAGAACACACATCCATCTCCCCTAGACTTGTTCCACAAACCTATACCAAGCCTGCAAAACTTAACACATAAGTTTCGAACAAATACCATAAGACTTGCACATGTACTTAACTAGCCAAGTTCTTAGTTTTGGCACATACCTTAGTAAAAAGTGTACAACATAGTAAACAAGCAATCGAGCGCAATCACAATCACTCAAGCTCAATTCCTTTCCTTAAAAACACAACCAATAAGGACATGAGTTTTATAACTCAATAAGGTTCATTACAACTCTTGAAGAGTTTATTTAGTTAAGCCCGAGAACTTAACCTCCAACAAGCTAGCTTAACCTACAAGGAAGACATGAAAACACAAGAAAACACATGCTAGCTGAGACATACATATACATAAAAACAATATCTACTCTAGTTAGCAAGCACAAACAATCAACCAATGCACACAACTCGCACACACACCACATTTTCAATCTCCGCCAAATCCACTAGCAACTACAATTCCATTTCTTGCACTTCAAGCATTTCCATTCACTCTCCAATCCACTAAAGCTCCAAGTTCAATAGTAAGTTGTCCTGCTTACTAAGAACTTTAGTACTTGCCTTCAATTGACTAGCTGGCCAAACCATATAAACCTAAAAGTTCAACCATATGCCCATCTAGAAAACTAAGATCACATAGCATAATTTACTATCACTAAGATGCCATTAATCTACTTGAACATTGAATTATACCAAAATCAAGTAGAACCATGAACCTTACCACAAAAATCACAAGCTTGAGCTTTTGGCCAACCTTGAATTCTTCAAATCCAAGCTTGAAAATTGAAGTACAAGGTCGCCTAAAGCCGAAATCCTCAATGCCAAGCTTGATTCTTCACTCCAAGTTTTAATCACCAACAAATTGGAAAAGACCCGACACCATAATTGCCAAGAACACCTTCTTGACTTTCGAAATGAAGCTTTGACTGAAACAAGTTTATTTCAGCTTAAGTGGTAACATGCATACCCGGCATGTGCCACATGTTCATAAAAGTGGGCTTAATGCCCTTCATATCTCATACTAAATTGCATGGCTAATAAAACCTTCAATGCTTCTTAGTATCAATATTAGCACCCGAAAGATCTTTCAAAGTGGCCCTTAATCTTTCTTTTTCATCATAAGCCACATAGTCACTTTTCATGTGCATTTTAAACCTGAAAGTTCTCGGTTGTGCACATGCACCACCACTCACATTTTCAATTGAGTCCCTTATGTTTTTATTGCATTTTCCTTACATTCTTGGCCTGGGCCAAGCACTAAGGGAATTGATCTCATTGAGCTCGGGAGACATTATTTAGGTAAGGAATTGCCATTATGTGAGTGTTGGTCACTCTCGAAAAATGAAGCTTGCCAATAAAGATAGTGAAAATGGTGGAATTTAAAGTTAAGGGACTCAATTGCACATAGGGATTTTAAGTAGTTGGGCTCAATTGCCCAAAATTAGAAATATGGAGGACTAAAGGGGGGGATTAAGCCATTTTAATGGCCTAGGATGCCTTGGCCGGCCATACTCCCCCATTCCCCATTATTTTATGTCACCTCCCTCAAAATCCCAATATTTTAATCCACCTCCCACCATTACTCATCACTTAGGATTCAATTTGTCTCCTACTTTTGACTATTTCTACCAACTTACCCAAAAGTCTTCCAATTAGTCTTCATTTCCTTCAATCTTGTCTCCCACTCATTTCAAACACATTATTCACTCCATTTCTCTCCATATGGCTGGCCACTCAAGCTCACTAACTCATTTTCATTCTCTCACACTCAAACATTCAAAACACACTCCAAACTCTCTCCCTCTCTCATAAAAAATTCGGCCATGTTCTTTTTCAAAGCTTACAACTCTGCTTCTCCTTCTAAAATTCGGCCATGTCATATTATTGGCAGCCATGAAGTTCTAGCAAGTTTTCTTGGTATTCTTAAGCTTGTAAAGCCATCCAAAGCAAGAAATCAAGTGAGATATTGAAGAAAGATCATGTAGAAATTTCATCCACACTACCGTTTTGAAGAAATTTGGGGAAGTTCATGTTTGAACTTTCTAGAAGATAAACCAAGTATTCGTGGTGTTTATGAAGTGTTAGAAGCCTACAAAGCAAAGATCAAGCGAAGGTTTCCAAGCAAAGAAGAAAATTCGGCCAAGTATGTTCTTGGCATTATGAAGCTCTAAACCAAGTGTTCTTGGTACTTTTGAGCTTTTATGGTCATCCTAAGCAAGAAAAGACAAGTGAAGGATGGATGAAATGCAAGGGTATAAATTTGGCCAAGACATTATCTTGGCATTAGTGAGCTTAAACCAAGTGTTCTTGGTACTAAACAAGCTCTTATAGATGTTCTAGACAAGAACCAAAAAGATGGATGTAGAAAGAAGAAGTTTTGTAAGCTAAAGGATTCAGCCATGTTATTGTTTTGTATGTTTGTAAGTTCGCCAAGTGTTCTTGGCAATTATGGGCTCCTAAAGATATATGGAACTAAGATGAGAAGGAAGAATAAAGCATAAATTCGGCCAAGGATTCATTTTGAATTCTTTAAGTTAAAACCAAGTGTTCTTGGTATATGTGAGTTTCTATGGACATATGAGCTTGAAATTTTAAAGAAATGTTAAGCCATAAATTTGACCATGTTGATCATGGAGAAATTTCATGGGCTTGAACACTTGTTCATGGTGTTCTTGGGCTCCTAAGTTCATTTGGGCCTAAGTGGCTCCTAAGTTCATTTGGGCCTCAATACAAGAAAGGCTAATTTGGGCCTAAATACAAGAAGTGCTAAGTTGGGCCTAAGTACAATAAGGGCTAAATTGGCCCTTACCTCCTTAAGTGAGGTTGTGTAAGTTACACCTAGTGTTCTTGGTAATTTATGATTTTTTAAGTTAATGAAAAGCAAGAAAATAACTTGCTAGTGTTTTGGGCTTTATAGGTCCATTAAGAAAAAGGCAAGTTCTAACAACAACAAAGCAAGGAAAGGCAAAGGAATTAAGCATTGAGAGGTTATAGAAATTATGGTAAGGATTCCTATACTCACTTTGTTGCATGGTATATTTCCATGGCTTTTTTGTGTGAGTATTCGGGCCCCTAGGTGATGGTCAAAGAACCATGTGATCCTAGGAGTGCTAAGAGGGCTAAGTTGTTTTTGTTGCTTCGGCAACTCTATGTGAGGATTTCTCATACTCATTTTGTGAGTATTCGGGCACATAGTGCTAAGTGGGCTAAGTATCATTGCTTCGGCAATTCTGTTTACTCATGAGTTCTATGCAAGCATTATGACTAGGAATTGAGTTTGGCCAACTTGATTCCCAAGCTAATGAGCTCGGTATGGTATAAAATAAAGGTCGACCAGAATTGTGTGTAATGTTCATGCTTGCTATGCCTATACGGAATGGTGTTATGTGGTGTGTGTGTGTTGTGTGCTTCTATGAATTGGTTGTGCATTCTGACCCCGATTAATATTATTATTGTTATTGCTATATGACTTGTGTTGTCTTTGTCTTAGTGTTTTCTTCGTAGGAACATGGATTAATTGCCATTACATTCTTGGCATAAGTTAAGCCTTGTAGGCCATATGTTAGGCTTTGGAAGCCATATGTTGGCTTTGAAAGCCATACGAAATTGCTCACTAAGTTAGGCATTGGATGCCACTGGATTCCTTATTGAGTTTTATAACTTACCCGCCCTACTATACTTTTGTAGGAAAAGGAGCTATAGAAAAGCATTTAGGTGAAGAGTAGAATATACTCTTTTAGATGGTAAAGGTTTGTGCATATGTTGCTCAATATTCTAAGTGTCTTTTGTGATATGGATTGCTTGTGAATCAAGCTAATGTTGTGGACTTCCTTCTGTAGGCTTATGGAGTCTACAAATTGTGGGAACAAGGTCTATTAAGGTGGAATGTGTTCTATGGAATTATGCATTGTTTGCCACGTATCATGCTTTTGGATATCCTAGCTATGTTTTAAGTTGATGACCGAAGTGTGGCCACACTAGTTACCTAAGGACTTCGGTAAAGAAGGGAGCCAGACACCTGAGGAATACCACCTTGGCAGAACGCCGGTACCTACCTCAGGAAATCAACGGACCGTCTCCCTTGCGAGGGCGACTGAACTAACCTCAGAAATAGGTGATGCCCCAAGGTACCAGCCCGACTCTGGGAAAGGCCCCCACCACGAAGACGGACTTCGACCTAGGGGACCTCAGAGGCGCGGCAGAAGTCATCCAGGAGTCTCTGACACTTCGCCCGTACACCCTGCACGGCGCCCTCACATGTACTCTGACAAAGTGACACACCCCCCGTCTTGTCATATCGGGGTATGATTGTTGCAGCTCATGGCTCGAGGAGCCTGCAGGCGGCCAAGGAATCCCACGCCCAGCAGTATAGGCATCATCCAACCATACACGTGCCACAATCTTAAAGGCTCGTTTCCTTCTTTAAATACGCCAGGCACATGGCCATAAAGGGGGCTTCGGCTGGAGAAAAGAGGGACAGAGAGAGGCCGAAAAATAGAGGACACTCTCTCTTCTCCGGCTGAATACTCTCCCTCCGGCCAGCAGAAAGACACGCTAGGTACACATCTCTTGTACTTATTATAGTGTTTCCCTCTGAAAAAAGGCACTGACTTAGGCGTCGGAGGCTCCTTCCCGGAAAAACATTCCGGGGACCTCCTAACCGCTGTTTTCTGAGTGTTCCAGCCAGGCATCCTTGGAGGATCTTTGTTTCGCGCCCTTTACCACGCCGTAGGAACTTCCCATCACCTCCTCGCCACGGGACCAAGGAGCTGCCGGCCATCACTAGAGGCGATCCACCCAGGACGCCAATTTTTCTTTAGGACCCCCTACTGCCTTCATCACCGCACACAGTGGAGATGCTAGTCCCGCACAACCGGACCGCATCATAAGTGAATATGTTCACTTTCAATATAACACCACTTTTATGACTTGTAAATATGAACTCACGGTCTATGGTATGTTTTGGTATTCTTGGTGATTTTACCATGTGCTTGGCATGTGCTAAGAATGATATGCAAGTATGGAAGTTGAGTTGCTTATGATCAATGAGAATGAGCTCACTTGTTAAGTACCAACATAATTGCATGTTCATAAAGCTATGTTCAATAATGATGCTTGCAACATTATGCCTTGTATGTGCACCTACGGAAGAAATTGCAAGTGAACTTGGATTAGTATGGAATTGGTCACATATATGCTAAAATGGCATCTAAGGATATTAAGTGCATGTAAATGGACATGTGTACTTTTGGGTGAACTAAGCATGTGAAGTGATGCCTATGTTATTATGTGCGCAAGTGGAGAAAATTCTGGAAGAGGCTTATGAATGACTATGTGCTATGGAATGATGTACGCATGTTTCTAAGTTACATAAGATCATGCAAAATATGAGTTCATAAACAAGTTTTCAAAATATGGATATGGTGTTTTGGTTGCCATGCATGTACTTGGCTAAGTATGATAAAGACCATGGATATGGTGCTAGCTTGTTTCCGAGAGCACTCAAACTTAACCTTAAATAAGAACATAACGAGCTAGTACCGGTAAGTATCCTGGGGTTCGTGCCCTTATGTTTTGATAAGTATTAATAAATGCCCCTTTTGTGAAAAAAATTCCACTGCATGTTTGAGTAATTGGGCCCGGATGGGCTAGGGGCAAGTTTGGGCACAACATTTCCAATCTTAGCCAACACTTGATATGGCCCTATATATCTGGGTGCCAGTTTCCCTTTCCTTCCAAACCTTATCACTCCTTTCATAGGAGAAACTTTAATCAACACCCAGTCTCCTTCCTGGAATTCCAGGTCTTTTCTTCTTTTCAGGTTGGCATAGGACTACTGCCTATCATTTGCAGCTTTGATTTTTGCTTGAATCAATTTTATCTTTTCAGTGGTCTCCTTAGTAATGTCTAGTGCTAACTCCAATTTATCTTCTGGCTGATGCCAGCAATAAGGAGTAATACACTTTCTACCATAAAAGGCTTCATAAGGGGCCATTCTAATCACTGAATGGTATCCATTATTACAGGAGAACTCCACTAAGGGAAGATGCACATCCCATTCTCCCTGAAAATCAATGACACAGCATCTCAACATATCCTCCAAAGTTTGAATTGTTCTCTCTGTCTGTCCATCAGTCTGAGGATGGTATGCTGAACTAAACTTAAGTTTAGTTCCCAATGCTTGATGTGGGGATTTCCAGAACCTAGAGACAAACCTATGATCCCTATCTAACACAATGTCATCAGGTACTCCATGCAATCTCACTAGTTCCCTTATATAAAGTTGTGCAACATTATCCTAAGAATCAGTGAGATTCATTGGAAGAAAGTGGGCTGCCTTGGTGAACCTATCCACAATGACCCAAATGCCATTGTGTTTTCTTCTTGTTAGTGGCATTCCCACCACAAATCCATGGATATGGATCCCCACTTTCTTTTAGGAATAGGTAAGCTTTGAAGCTTCCCTCCTGGTTTCTGGTGCTCAACCTTCACTTGTTGGCACACTTCACATTCAACTATATGAGTACTGATGTCACGTTTCATATATGGCCAACAAAAATAAGCTCTAAGAGCATGATACATCTTCTTACCTCTAGGGTGCATACTCAGCTTACTAAAGTATGCTTCTTCCAGAATCTGGAATCTCATATTATCCTTTTCAAGCACATACAATCTGTTCTGGAAGTACAACAATCCTTGCTTATAGGAGAATCCTTGAAAAAGTTCTCCTTTTCTTTGCCCAAATACTAGTCTTATGTTCTTATCATTAAACTGCGCTTCCCTGATAAGTTCCTTCCACTTAGGGGCAACGGTGAGCGCACTAAGTTTTTCATGTTCCCAATTCAGCCATTGACTTGCTAAACAAGTAAGGTTAATGCCCTCGGCCTTATGTTCATTTTCTCCGCCTTTGAACACCCCAGTATAATTCCTGCGCAGGGCATCTACCACTACATTGGCTTTCCCAGTTGTGTATTCAATTACACAGTCAAAATCTTTCAGGTATTCCAACCACCTTCTCTGCCTTATGTTCAAATCCTTCTAAGTGAAAAGGTACTTGAGGCTTTTGTGGTTTGTATAAACCTAAAATCTATTACCCAGTAGGTAATGTCTCCATTGCTTAAGGGCAAAGGCTACTGCTGCTAATTCTAGGTCATGCACTAGATACTTCTTTTCATGTGGTCTCAAGTGTCTTAACCCAAAAGAAATAGCCTGCTTTTCCTGCATTAGGACACAGCCTAGTCCTATATGAGATGTATCAGTGTACACCTCATAATCATTTTCAAGATATGGTAAAACTAGCATAGGAGCTCTTGTCAGCCTCCTTTTAAGCACTTGGAAGCTTTCGTCACATTTATTTTCCCAGACAAATTTCTGGTTCTTCCAGGTTAATTGGGTCATGGTTGCTGCTATAACGGAGAATTTTGGCACAAATCTCCTATAATAGCCAACTAACCCCAAGAAACTTCTAACTTCCCTCACATTCTAGGGTTGCTTCCAATCTAAGATTGACATTACCTTTTCAGCATCTACAGCCAAACCTTGATCATTTATTACATGACCCAGAAATCCAATCTTTTGAGTCCAAAATTTACATTTACCCAGCTTCCCATAATGTTGGGTTTCAGGAGCCAAATAGCGCAGCAGAATTTAACCGAAACCCTCAAGGATCCAAGTGAAACGTGGTAAACCGGGTGTTCAAAAATTTTTATACCTAATTTTCGGTTGAGATCTCTCGCTCTACTGTAGAGTCGAATCACAAAACCTGAATAGTTTACATGTTCAAGCTCTCTATGGTAACCACATGAGCCTATCGAGATCACCACACTTCCACCATGTCCCGGCAGATGCGTTTCTCTTGCGCTCACAGTGCTAGCTTGCGTCCTCCAAGGAATTGCAAGAAAAGAGTGTGGTTGTCCTTTTGGGAGGCTAGGGCAAGAAGCCTGGCAAATTTCTTACTAAAAGTTGTATTTATAGTGAGACTCAACTTTCAGGCCTAATGGGTTTCAAAGCCCCAATCCAATTTGGCTTTAATTTCGGGCTTAATAATGGCTCAACTATTGGGCCCATTATTAATACGAAATTATTGTGAAACCAAAACCCAAATTATTAGCCCACGCACTTTAATGATCTAAATAGCTCTATGTGTGCGAGCCAATAGGCTTTTACCACGTTGGCAATGATTATAAATCACATTTACGATCATAAGCAATGAGTGGTGTCTAGCAACACATCATTGCTGCCCAAGTGACAAGATTGCCAGTGATTCGCTAAACCTTTATGATCATTACCGATATATGCCATTGTCCCTTTGCCCAAGATATCAAGACTAAGGACGAGACATGGAATGTGCCACTCTCATACAACCCAATCTTTGGTTTCTTGATTACCGAATAGACCAACTTAAACTGATGACATTGATATCGTATAACAACGTATCTAAGCATGGCCATGCATTTTCTAAGTCTCACTCTATCAAGGGGCCGGAAAATATCACTCCCATTACATAGGAGGGACAAATCCCATCTTGATCATACAAATCCCTCCGCATGATATGTGGCATACCAATGACCTCATTCAAGTTCACTCAGTTACAAGCAACAAAGGAAAGTATCAAAGTATGTGACTTAAATGTAGGGAACCTTGATGATCTTAGGTCAAAGGACTACATAGACCATGATCACTATAAGTATCACTTATGACACTCATGTAACGATCCATGTAGTGTTCTCATGGTGGGTCGGTCCAGTACACATGTTCTCCAACTTGTACCCATATGTAGACTACATATCTCATATTAGTCTCCACATATGCTAGTCGTTATGTACTATTGCAACCCACTCCACAATAATACTAGACCAAGGACGTTTGAGAATATCATTATTCTAGGGTTACAATTATGTTTATTACGTTACGCAGAAATAAAACAACAAACATAATTGCTGGATTAATGCCTTCATAAAATATCATGACTCAATGTGCAAAAAATACAATCATCCCATGATTGGCTTTTGGGCACAACAATAACACATAAAGCTTATGTTCTTGGAGTAGGCCAAGCACTATCCTTAAGTGTTCTTTATGAGTTTCCTCATCTTTTGAGTATACTAAAATATCATTAATGAATACTACCACAAAGTGGTCTAGGTGTGTTCTGAACACCCTCTGCATTAAATCCATGAAGAATGCAGGTGCATTATTAAGCCCAAATGGCATTACTGTATACTCAAAGTGTCCATACCTAGTCCTAAAAGCAGTCTTACGTATGTCCTCCTTAACTCTTAACTGGAAATATCTAGAACTTGGATCTATTTTGGAAAAACACCTTTGCTCCATTCAATTGGTCAAATAGATCTTCTATTCTTGGGAGAGGGTAATTATTTTTAATGGTCAAGGCATTCAGCTTTTTGTAATAAATATAGAGCCTGAGGGTTCCATCCTTAATTTTTACAAACAATACAGGTGCTTCCCAAGAAGACACACTGGGTCTGATGAAACCTTTCTAAAGCAGTTCATCTAACTACTTCCTCAGCTCTACCATTTCAGGTAGTGCCATCCTATATAGAGCAATAGACACTGGTGCTACTCCCGATACCAGTCTAATTTCAAACTCCACTTCCTTCAATGATGGCAATCCAGGTAGGGCTATAAGGAAGACCTCTGGAAAATCCTGGACTATAGGTATCGGCCTAAGTTCATTAGCTACTTCCTGGTCATTAAGTTCTAGGTATTCATATTCATCCTCTAGAGTTATTAGTTTCAACACTTCAATTTGGGAATCCAAAACTAACTCTAGTGATTTATCTAGTTCATATGGTTCACAACCAGGCATTAATAATTGTCTAGCATGACAATCTATATTCACTTTATGTTCAATTACTGATGCCTGTTGGCATCTTCGTTGTGTGACATGGTGCAGCTACAAGCAGAACTTCTGGTGTGAAAGTGTCTGGGAAAGGGACCTCCGGTGCTAAGATGCCTTGGAGAAGGACTTCTGGCAAGAAGGTGGCTGTAAGCCTTAGCAAAATAGAGGTTAGAGACTCCCCAGTTTATGATTCCTGGGACGAAGCCTCCGACGTTCAAGTTAGTATGAAGGTAAGAAAGAAGGAACGAAGAGCAAAAGATAGCTAGGGTTTTCTCTGTCTCTCTTGTGTCTTAACCAAGGTTCTCCATAGGTACTTATAGAAGGTCATAGGAGAAGGCCTCCTACTACAGCGAGTCTCAGATCATGACACGTGGTCGGTCATATTCGATCCGTACATTTGGGAACAGGTGTCCCCAGTTGGCTGTAGTCGTTCTGACCAGAGGTCAGGGGCGTGTGGGAAGGCTGATAGAGGCTCCTAACTGTCTTTGTCTCATCTAGGCGAGAACTCCTTCGGTGATGGGCCTTCTTTGGGGAGTAAGGCTTCTTCCGTAGATAGTTCTCCTTTGGTCCAATTTTTGCTTTCAAGGGCCATAGGGGGAGGCTCCTCGGTAGGGTGGAGGACCTTTAGGGAATGCTCTATTCTGCCAAGGATGGGAGATGGCTCCTGAGGTCACCAGATCACTTGATCGAGGATGGCACGATATGTCGCTCTGAGGGTGGCAGTGTCAGCGTCCGAGGGTGGTGACTACTTGCAGAGGGTGGTGAGGAACCATCTTCTGAGGTTGGTCAGATGTGCTTCCGAGGGTGGTATTTGTCAGTTATCCTCATAAGCTATCCAAGTGTAAGCCATTTGGCTATCACATGCCCCCCTCGGAAAGCCGAAGTTGAAACTTCAGTGAGCTGGGTCTTTGAGAGCATTTCGTTGAGCTCGTTGTGGAAACTAGCAGTTACCATAGATGTAACCTATTGCCCTTTTAAGGCAGGGGATACTTTGTTCTCCGAGGGTGTGTCTTCTCAGCCGAGGTAGCTTACAAATGTCATTGCTTGGTTAGGCCCTTGGTATTTCTGAAATGTGTATTCCCCTTTTTAATTTTTTGCTGCAGGTCAGCGGATCGACACACCTCGTAATCATACAAACGCATCACTTCAGATAAGCTTGCCTAGGCCTTCATGCTGTCAGGAGGTGTGCCGTCATTTCCTGCATCGGGTGACACGTGTCACGCGGTAATGGGTGGATAGTTGCGTTGGTTACGTCAACCACGTCTCTTCACCTTCGAGGGGTAATTATGGCGACGATTCGCCTATTCCCTTTGGCCTATATAAACCTTCCTCTCCTTAGAGTTCTCCTTCCTTACTTTCTTTTGCTTCCATTTTGCTCTCGTTTGTTCTCAAGCTTCTCTCTCTTTCATGTGGCAGAGTGATTTCCGGCTAGTTTTTGCGACGGCGTTCATAAATCCTGACTTCGACAAGAGTTTTTGTGGGTCCTCCTTTCAAAAGTCTTTCGGTCATCTGTGTTTCTACTCTTTTCTACTTCTCTGAAGTCATTTCCTTCTTTTGAAGTCCCTCGGTTTTCTTTTCCAAAGTCGTTTCCTTCTACGAACATGTCTTCTGCGGTTCCACTCATGACTGTTCATCCCATTCCCGAGAGTTGGGTTCCTTTCGACTTTCACCCGTGCTGCACCACTTCAGAGAAAATGGAAAAGTGGAGCTAAGTTTTTTCTTCCCTCTTATGCCATTACCAGGCTGCCAACTCCTGGCTTGGTTGGTTACATGTGTCATTCAGACGAGGTTACCGTCTTTCAAGCCCAACTGAAGGCTAGACTTCGATACCCTCCCCCGAAGATGGTTTGCGAGTTCTGCCAATTCCATGGCATAGTTGTGAACCAACTTCCCCCGAACTCCTTTTCTTACTTCAATGCCTTCCTCTACATGTGTGGGGTCTTCGAGATAAAACCCCACTTCATCATCTTCATGTAGTATTACAAACTTCACCCCATCCCAAAGGGTGGGTTTTACTTATTGCTTCCTAGGGGGTCCAGGAGCAAGAAGCATATGTTCACCTTCGGGATGAAGGACAGTTGGCGGGGTTGGCAGAAGAAGTTTTTCTTTTTGAAGGTGGCTGAGGCATGGAAACATGTGCCAACCAGGTGGGCCTCGGGGACTTTGGATGCCGATGTAGTTGACCCCAGGAAGCTACTAACTCCTGAGTTAGCAGTGAAATTTGAGGAGTTCGACAGCCGCATCTGAGCTGTCGCGGACTGGGACCCCGAAGTCCCTCCATGCTCCTTGTACCCCTTTGCCATCAAGTGGAATTTTATGGCCGAAGAGGTCCTTCGGGAGCTGGGGGTAATCAAGGAGCACAAGACTGACCTGGATATGCCGAAGCCTACCTTTGACGGGAAAAAGGCGTGGCTGGTGTTGCTTCTTTAGGGCGAGCTCTTATACAAAGGCCTTGTTGAGAGTAAGTCATCTTCTAGTTTTTGTTATATGTACTCTTCTAGACTTACACTAATGTATTTCCTTCATCAGAGATGGGTGATCAATTCGCTGCGTTTACAAGTCCATCTTCCTTGGTTAAGCCGAGAAGGGGGAGCAGCAAAGGAAGAAAGCTGCCCTAAAGAGGAAGAAGATGTTAGGGGGAGGGCCATCTTCGGTGAGGCAGTTGAAGAAGGCCAAGAAGGACCCTTTTTCTCCCCTCCCAAAGGCGACGTGGAGGTGCAGGACTAGTTCTTGGTTCGCACTGACCCACCCTCGGAGCCGGCGATCAGCTCAACTTAACGGAGCCCCACCACTGCGGCCGATGTCTTAAGGACTTCGACAGGAGGCCTTTCCACTGAAGAGCTCGATTAGCGCTGAAGAAGGAAGGGCAAGCAGGTCCCTGCCGATGTACAGGAGGTCCACAACTACGAGGAGGATGTCGCTGAGGTTCCGCCAGGTTTGTCCCTTAGCCATTTTTCTATGAGTTTGGGATTTTTCAGCATTTTAGATCTTATAGACATATGGCTAAGGGATGATGTGATGATGGAACTTTGGCGTGATTTTGTAGATGAGCAGGCGCCCGTTGCGTGGATAGTGGAGAACACCCAGAAGTGGGCCCTTCGGGACTCCCATATTCCGAGGGACAAGGTGCCGAAGGAGATTTTCTAGACCTTCCTGGAGGACATGAACTTGTTCTCTGAGGACAGCCAGAAAAAGGCTCCTCAAATGGCAAAGGGCGTCCTCACCAATGCCACCTTCAAGTCCCTTAGTGAGAAGTGCCCAAATGAGGAAGTCCTTACCGCGAGGATGTTTGAACACGCTGCCCAGGTATCCTTCAAACCTTTTATCCTTTCACCAAATGTTTTCTAAGTGTTTGCTTTACTTTGCAAAACTCACCGACTGTCATTCCCTTTAGAGCTCTTGGCGTACAGTGGATACTTCAGAGCTTGGGCAGTGAAACAGTCTTCGGTGCCATCTCAGACCGAAGAATCCTTGGCATGAGCGAAGTCATTTTGTGCCTCTTCTGTCCTTAAGTACAGTGAGCTCAACAAGATAGCCAAGGATGAGGTGGCTAAACTTTGGGAGTTCTTGAAGAGTCAGGAGGAGCTCTATCAAGATTTCTCCAAGAAGGTGTCTAACCTCGGCGAAAAGGTTATCGTGCTCACTTTGGCAAATGAGGCCTACCGAAAGGAGAAGTAGGAAGACTCTGCACTCCTTACAAAGGCCCATGCAGACAACGCCGAACTTCAAGCTGAGGTCAATGTGCTGAAGAAAGAGAAGAAAAAAAAGAAGACGAAGAAGTTGGAGAGAAGGACAAGGCTGATGACTTTGGTGTCGAGAAGGACAAGGCTGATCAGGTAACCAAGGTTGCCTTCCAAGACGGCTTTTGCTTGGCTCGACACCAAGTTCTGGCTAAGTACCCTGACCTTGACCTTTTTTTTTTGGCAGGCCTAGACATCCCCAAACGGCCTCGCTAGACGTGGTCAAAGATAGAGCACCTCAATCTTCCCTTTGTTCTTCCTCCGGCGCCGAAGGTTTTGACAGAAGAGTTGGTGGTGAAGTAGCTCAAGATGACGAGGTCCCTTAGGTGTCCAGGACCCCGAATAGGCTTTCTTCTTTGTAAACTTCTCCTTGTTGTATCATGGCATAAACGAAATTTCTTTTTTCCTCCAAAATTTGGCTAAGTCCTAGGACATATTTCTCCTATACTATCTTCAGTACCGAGGGTCAGTTCAACCATTTTCGGTCTAGGTCCCTTGGGAAGATAGTAAGTATCCTTCACGCTTGTTATCTGAATAGCCACATTCTTTGCGCCCGATATCCGGATAACCATCTTCAGCATATATAGCACCAGTTTTAGCCAATATCTTTCGGCAAAGCTTTGCCTACTTTTATCAGCCACGCTCGGTTGTTGCCCCTTCGGAGAAGATGTATCATTTTTGTACATAGGTACTTACACCTTGTTCAACTAGACTCCTTTGGTGGGTCTATTTTCCTTAGAAAAATTTCTAAGTGTAGAATTTTTTCAAAGCATCTGAATGCCATGTGTTCCTTAGTTCTCCACCTTCGGTATCGCCGAGCTTGTAGACTCCTGGCCGAACTTCATCAAGAACCAAATAAGGCCCTCCCCAGTTTGCCCGAAGTACTCCGTGAGATGGTCTTCGGGGCTTAAACTGAGCCTTTCAGAGGACAAGGTCCCCCTTCCTGATTCCTTTTCACTTGACATGCGAGTTTGCCGTGATAGCTACCCTTTGCTGAAAAGCTTTTCTTCTAAGCTCAGCCACTTCTCTGTGTTCGTCAATTAGGTCCAACTTGGTTATCAACCCAAGGTTGTTCCCTTCTTCATCAAACACTTATACCCTTATCGATGGTTGAACCACTTCAATAGGAATAATGGCCTCCGTGCCAAACGCGAGTGAGAAACGCATTTCACCTGTGGCCCTTCGGGGGGTTGTCCGTGTTAGTGTTGTGCCCAAAAGCCAATCATGAGATGATTGTATTTTTGCACATTGAGTCATGATATTTTATTAAGGCATTAATCCAGCAATTATGTTTGTTGTTTTGTTCCTGTGTAACTTAACAAACATAATTGTAACCCTAGAATAATGATATTCTTAAAAGTCCCTGGTCTAGTATTATTGTGGAGTGGGTTGCAATAATACATAACGACTAGCATATGTGGAGACTAATATGAGATATGTAGTCTACATATGGGTACAAGTTGGAGAACTTGTGTACTGGACCGACCCACCATGAGAACACTACATGGATCGTTATATGAGTGTCATAAGTGATTCTCATAGTGATGATGGTATATGTAGTCCTTCGACCTAAGATCATCAAGGTTCCCTACATGTGAGTCACATACTTTGATACTTTCCTTTGTTGCTCGTAACTGAGTGAACTTGAAGGAGGTCATTGGCTATGTCACATATCATGCGGAGGGATTTGTATGATCAAGATGGGATTTGTGCCTCCTATGTAACGGGAGTGATATTTTCGGGCCCATTGATAGAGTGAGACTTAGAAAAATGCATGGCCATGCTCGGATGAGTTGATATACGATATCAATGTCCTCAGCTTAAGTTGGTCTACTCGGTAATCAAGAAACCAAAGATTGGGCTATACGAGAGTGACACATTCCATGTCTCGTGCTTAGTCTTGATATCTTGGACAAAGGGACAATGGCATATATCGGTGATGATCATAAAGGTTTAGTTGAATCATCGACAATCTTGTCACTTGGGTAGCAATGATGTGTTGCTAGACACCGCTCATTGCTTATGATCATAAATGTGATTTATGATCATTGCCAACGTGATAAGAGCCTATTGGGTCGCACACATAGAGCAATTTGGATCATTAGAGTGCATGGGCTAATTATTTGGGTTATGGTTTCACTTTAATTTCGTATTAATAATGGGCCCAAGAGTTGAGCCATTATTAAGCCCGAAATTAAATCCTAATTGGATTAGGGCTTTGAAACCCATTAGGCCTGGAAGTTGAGTCTCACTATAAATACAACTTTTAAGTGAGAAATTCGCAGGTCTCCTTGCCCTAGCCTCCAAAAAGGACAGCCGCACTCTTCTCTTGCAATTCCTTGGAGGACGCAAGCTAGCACTGCGAGCGCAAGAGAAACGCATCTACCGGGACATGGTGGAAGCGTGGTGATCCCGAGAGGCTCGTGTGGATACCATAGAGAGCCTGAACACGTCAACTGTTCAGGTTTTGTGATTCGACTCTACAGTTGAGTGAGAGATCTCAATCAAAAATTAGGTATGAAAATTTTCGAACACCCGGTTTACCCGTTTCACTTGGATCCTGGAGGGTTTCGGTTAAATTCCGCTGCGCTGTTTGCCTCCCGAAACCCAACAGTCCGATAGCTCCATAGCACACTAGGAAGTTCTCCTGGCCATTTTCCTTTTGCTTCATTCAATCTCTTTTTCAAACCATCCTTTATGGTTCTGTTGGACACCTCTACCTATCCGTTGCTCTGAGGATGAGCTACCGGGGCGAAGTGCATTTTTTTCCCGAGGTCGATAGTGAATTCTTGGAACCCCTTGTCAAGAAACTGGGAACCATTATCAGCCACTATCACCCTCGGTATGCTGAATCTACATACGATGTTCTTCCAGATGAATTTCTGTATGTCCTTCGTCGATATGGTTGCTAAAGGCTCTGCCTCAATCCATTTAGTGAAGTAATCTACTGTGACTATGCAGAACTTCACTCCTCTGGGTGTAGTTGGAACAGGCTTGATGAGGTCAATACCCCATACCGCAAAGGGGTAAGGGTAGTTAGCTGGAGTTATCATTTTGAGGGTAACCTCTAGATGTTAGTGTGTCTTTGGCAATTGTCACATTTCTGGACAAATTACCTTGCGTCCTTCCTTAAGGTGGGCCAGAAGTATCCCTGGTAGAGTAGTACTCCTGCCCGAGCGTCATTTATTATGTGGGAACCACAAGCCCCCTTGTGGACTTCTTTGAGGACTATCTCTACATCCTCTTTGCTAACACACATTTGTAGTGGACTCGTGTACCCTTGTCGGTATAACACCTCCCCAATCAGGAAATAACGTCCAGAATGTCTTCGCACTTTTGCCGCCTCAAGAGTCTCTTTGGGAAGCTTCGAAGTCGTAAGATACTTTTTTATAGGGTTTTTCCATCCTTTTTCCGAGGTTGCTATGCTCATTATTGCTATGCTCGGGTGACTTAGCACTTCGGTGGACTTTTTTGACTTGGCCAAAGTATCTGCTTCAGTATTGTCCTGACGAGGCACGTTCTTGATGTGTACCACATCAAACTCTTGGATGACCTTTGATACGAGGTCATAATACTTTGCCAAGGTTGGGTCTTCACGTCGTAGTCCCCTACCATCTATCAGACCACCAGTCAAGAATCGCTATGGGTCTTTAGGTTTCTTACACCAACTCTTTTGGCCAGGCAAAAACCTGCTATGAGTGCTTCATTTTCCGCCACATTGTTGGTGACATTAAACCCGAATTTGATGGCCTTTATGGCTTCTATAACTTCGGGACCATGAAGAATTACTCCAGCTCCCTGATGTTCAGAACTTCTTATCCTTTCATACCTTCGGGACCATGAAGAATTACTCCAGCTCCTTGATGTTCACCGAGTCGATGACCACTTCCTACCTAGTGGTCAACCTTCTAATGATATCAAGAGGTAGGATAGTCCATAATGGGGTGCCCTTGAAAATAAAATGTCAACCTTCTACTTGCAAGTCATCCTTTCTACTACAACCTCACAAAATGAGAGAATTACAAGTGTGTAATAATGGCTAAAAACCATTATATTGTGTAATTCTCACCATAGTGATTGAAGTGTGGGGGGTAAAAGGCATGATCAACACCTCCTTAAAAGTGTTCCAAGTTGGTAACTTGGCCCCCAAGAAAAGCCTTAAGGATTGCTTGTTTGTCAAGCAACCTATGGACTTTTTTGTAAGGTTTTGGAAATTCGGGTACTAAATTGCAAAACTCTCAAGAAAGAGACTTGGAGAGTTATGGGAAGGATATGAATGGTATGAAAGTGCTATTGGAGGACCAAATTGCTCATGGAAGACAAGTTTGGACAAAGGAAACACTAAAGGCAATAAGGACCTAAATGTCCTAGTGTAAACCTTAAGGTGTTCAAGCTTTTGACTTAAGTCTAAGGGTGGAATTATGGGGTTATCCCACCATGGGGGAGGCAGCCAAGACTTGATAATTAGTCAAAAATATTGGGCACATGTGTACCAATGAGTTTAAGACAAAGAAACCATAATTAGTGAGAAAGAAAATGACATAAAGCAAGGCTAAGCTTGTTAAGTGAGTTTTGTGCCCTTAAGCTCATTTAGGGCCATTTAAGTGGCCAAATCACTTATCCCTCTCTCATTTTCGTCCTCCCCCAGCCTAAGAACATAGCCATACTTCCTCTATAGCCACCACACCTTCAAAGTTGCAATTGATTGAAATTGAAGGCAAAAGGAAGCAATTGGAATCAAACTAGAGCTATTTATTGGATACTTCAAGGATCAAGCTTGATTTTCAGTCTACCCACTTTGGTAAGGCTTCTCTTACTCTCATGGACTATTTTCTGCAATTTTCAAACATCCATGGAGCTAGGGCTAAGCTTGGAAGAGAGCCATGAGCTTGATGAACCAAGCTTAGTGAGGGGAGTGCACTTATTGAAGGTTTTGTGACCTAATGTGAAGTGCACATTGATGGCAGCAAATTTCTGGGTTTCTAGAGCCCAAAAGTTAGTACTAACTACTGTTAAAATCCTCCTAAGACCAAGCATTAGCTTGAGGAGGGCTGCCATAGTGATTTGGTTATGTTTATTATGTGTTTTATGGACTAACCTATGGTATATGTTGTTGCTGCATTTCATGTGTTTGTTGGTTGTGAATGGCTGCTGCATTTGGTTGCTATATCTTGTATATATGCATTGTGTTTTTTGTGTTTTAGTGTCTTTGGATGCAGGTTTTAATGAGGGTCACATTGCCTACTGAATCCAAGTGTTACCCTTACTAAGTTTCTCAATGAAACTTACTCCCCTCAATTCTGTCATTTCAGGTCCAGCTGAAAGATCACCTTCAAACTAATCTTTGTGGTTTGATTTTTAATCTGAAATTTCAGGTACATGAACTTCCATATGTATAGTTATGATCTTGAAAGTTTGGTGATTTTAGGAGCACATTTGGTATTTTTAATGGTGGTACTTATTGTGTTGTGCAGCAGCTATCCAGCATCTTGTTCTGGAGTCCATTGTTTCTTAGGACCTCTTGTAACCTAGGGTGCATATTTAGCTAAGTTAAGACCATATTTTAGTACATGTTTGCATGTACATATAGTGTACATAAGATGAGAAAAGTATTTGAACATTTGAGTAATGTTTTGGCTATGTAAGTGATGCGGTGCAAAGCTGCCTAAGTGTGAATGATAGGCTGCTTACTTGTAAATTCTGTTTTGGCCACATAAAGTTGCTAGATGCAAGAGCATGTAATTCCTATGTGTAATGGACATATATGGGATAGCCTTGGAGGTTTTTCCCCTTGTGAATGAAGTGTTTGCACACTTATGCAATTTTGTATGGGCAAAATGGTCATAAAGTGATCAGAATTTTGACTCTCGACTTAAAGTTCTATATCTCCCTGTGTAGAAGGAATATTTGGTTGAAATTTTTACCACACCTAGAGAACATCTAGAGGTGGAACTGGAATTTGGAATTTATGGATTTGGAACCCTATAGCCAAAGATATTTCATTACAAAATTGGCTAAGTTACTGTTCATTTGGTCAGAATTTTGTAACCAACTTCAAAAATCCATAACTTGGTCCATAGGTGGGCTATTGATGTAAAACAAAATTTCTTGGTTTGCTCTAAGTCTCTACTTGGTAATAGAAAAAATAAAATAGGGTGGTATGTGGCTATAGTGATACAGTTTATTTGTGGAAGTTACAGGTACAATGGCTGGTCACTAGAACTTAACAATGATTGCTCAATGTGTGGTAGCCAAGATTAAGATTTGTGCTAGTATTTTGCTTCTTAGCTGAATAGTGTGCATAAATGTAATATGTGTGTAATGGTTAGACCAATATGCATGTATTTACATAGTGCTCAAGAGGGTCACTTGAGTATGTACACTAGGGGTGTTGTTTTGATGACCTACAGGACATACCAAACTTGGGAGTTTAAATGCACAGTTTTGGTACCACAACTGGACTGCCCCAGAGTGGGTAACATAAGTTGGTATTAGAGCATGGTTTGTACATGTATATAGCATATAGTTACACTGCATGCATTTATATACATGAACTCAGTTTGGTCAGCTGCTAGTGTCAAGTTATTGAAATACCTATGATCTCTATATGTACTCTATGATAGATAATCAATGTAAGAAGTAAACATGGTTGCCACATGGAGAGGGGAACCACCCCGAAGGCCTCCTACTGATTCTAGGAAACAAGGAAATGGACAGAATAGAGGGAATCAGGGGCAACAGGGGGTACCAAACCCTGAAGTGCCCCAGGTTTGGTTAGAGCTTCAGAGGAACTTAGCTCTAATCAATGAAAACTTAATGAGGCTGATTCAAGCACAATAGCAAGGAGCCCAAGTAGTTCTGGTAGAACTAGTTCAAGATGCACAGCAGCAACCAGAAGACGATACTAGGAATACATCTGAATATGTTCCTTCTGGAAGCTTGAAATACACAAATGATGAAACTGTTGAGGAAGAAGATGATGATAGGAGAAATCCAAGAGGAAGAAGACTAAGGTCTCAGATTGGTCAGGTGTCCAAGACCTATCCCTCAGTCTATGACCATTCCTCCACTAGGAATGAGATTGAGTATGGCCATGAAAGAAGATCCAGGAGAAGGCAAAGAGATCATAGAGAGCATCACCATACAAAGGGCTCTCACAGATCCAGGAGACACAAATTAAAGGATCTGGAAGGCCTAGATGAAGTCAGACTATTGGAAAGGTTCGAAGTCCTAAGACCTCCACAGTTTGATGGAAGAGCTGGGCCAGAGAGAGCTGAGGAGTGGTTAATCTTCATAGAAAAGATGTTTGAGAGGATGCCACTCAACTCCACCAAGAAGGTGTCACTGGCTACTTATAACTTGGTAGGTAGTGCAGAGATGTGGTGTAGAAACACCATGGATAGATATGCTGTCCAAAAGGGTAGAAGGCCAGGGGAAGACATGGAAGACTTGGCCAGAGTTTACATAGCTGTTTCAGGAGTAGTACATTAGTGATGCTATCAAGGATATAAAGCAAGCTGAATTTGATGCTCTAAGGCAGGACAACCTCAGTGTCCTAGAGTATGAGCACAAATTTAATCAGTTCGTGAGGTATGCTGTTGAGTATCATGGACTAGAGGAGTTGAAGGCCAAAAGATTTGTCAGAGGCCAAAAGTCAAACATTAGAAAGGCTGTTAGACCTTTTGGAGCAGTGACATATTATGAAGCAGTGCAAAAAGCTCTATTAGTAGAGCAAGAAGTGTATGAGACTAAGTACTTTCCCAGTAGAGAAAGGGAAAGTAATCAGGCAGGAGGCAAGCAAAAGAAGCCACCACATGGCAAGGGAATTGCCAAAAATTCCCATTTTGGTGGTGAGGGTAAGGTTAAGAGGAAGTTCCCTGGCCTAAGGTGCCCTAAATGCAAGAAGTTTCATAGAAAGAAACTTGGCTATTTTGACACCCAAGTGTGTCTAAGATGTGGATCCATGGATCATTGGATCAAAGACTGCCCATAGGCTCAAAGGAGGCCAGAAGAGCAAGGTCCAGTAAGTCCTATTGGGGCAGGACCTAGAGAGGGAGCACCTAGGGAGGGACAGCAAAGGCCAATTCCTCCAGTGCCTCGGCCTCCAGTGCAGAGAGCTGGCAAAGTCTTCTAAGTGGAGAGGCCAGAGACATCAAAGCAGGGAGGAGCACTAAGAGCTAACATTTACCTTAATGGTATGCCTGTTAGTGTTCTGTTTGATACTAGTGCATCTGTGTCTATAGTGGCTAGAAAATTTGTTGATGCCATGAAATTGCCTAATGAAATCATGCCTAGGATATCCTTAGTGAAAACAGCAGGTAGTCAATATCTTTTCACTAATGACCTAGCTAAGGATTATAAGCTAGTAGTAGGAAATACTAAGGTTATGACTAGTCGACTAGTGTTGGACATTCCTAAGTATGATTTAGTGCTAGGTATGAATTGGCTTGCTATGCATAACAAAAGAACTGATTGTGCTAGGAGGGAAATCACATTGCATGATGGTAAAGTGCATGCATCAATGAATTCTAAGGAATTAGTGTATGAAATGCATGGCATGGAGCTAGAGGTATTAGATGAGATACTTGTGATTTCTGAGCATGATTACTGTTATGCATTGAATGAATTGCAATGTGATGAGGAAGTGGACAGAATACCTATAGTGAGAGTCTTTCCACAAGTTTTTCCTAAAGACCTGCCAGGTATATCTCCATAAATGGAGATTGAATTTGAAATCAAGCTGCAACCAGAAGCTTGTCCAATATGCATACCTCCTTACAGAATGTCAGTCACAGAGATGAATGAGCTCAAGAAACAACTTGATGAACTTGAAAAAGGGTTCATAAGGCCAAGTGTTTCACCATGGGGAGCTCCTGTTCTCTTTGTGAAAAAGAAGGATGGATCTTTGAGACTATGCATTGACTATAGGAAGCTTAATGCAGTGACTATCAAGAACAAGTATCCACTCCCTAAGATTGAGGATCTGTTTAATCAACTCAAAGGAGCTAAGATCTTCTCCAAGATAGATTTGAGATCTGGATACTTCCAGTTGAGAATAAAGGAAGAAGACATTCCTAAGACTGCATTTAGGACCAAATATGGGCATTATGAGTGCACAGTCATGCCATTTGGTTTGATTAATGCCCCAGCTGCTTTCATGGACCTGATGAACAGGGTGTTCAGACCACATCTGACAAATTTGTGATTGTGTTCATTGATGACATCCTAGTGTATTCCAAGGATGAAAATGAACATGAACATCATCTGAAGATTGTCTTAAAGACTCTGTTGGAATATCAACTTTATGCCAAGTTATCCGAGTGTGAATTTTGGATAAAGGAAGTGTCTTTCCTAGGACACATCATAGATGCACAAGGTCAAGGCAGTGCAAGAGTGGGAAAGACCAAAAAACTGTGAAGGAAATCAGAAGTTTTCTAGGATTAGCTGGATACTACAAAAGATATGTATCAAGCTTCTCCATGATTGCCTCATTTCTTACTCAACTGGCCAAGAAGGGTCAAAGATTTGAGTGGACTGAGGAATGTGAAAAAGATTTTAGGAGAGGAAAAAGGTTCCTTGCATCAATCCTTTGCCTACAATCAAGGATTACTGTATTTCAAGGACCAAATCTATGTGCCTAAAGGACCATAGCCTATTTGAACAAAAGAATGAGAGACTTGGAATTTGAGGTTGGTGACAATGTTTCGCTGAAAGTTGGACCAACCAAAGGCATTGTCAGATTTGGCAGAAGAACAAAGTTAGCTCCAAGATACATAGGTCCTTATGAGATCTTGGACAGAGTTGGCAAGGTAGCATACAAGTTAGCTTTACAGCCAAGCATGTCAAGTGTTCATAATGTTTTTCACATCAGTATGCTTAAGAAGTGTCAATTGGACACAAAGCATGCTATTGTAGTGGAAGACATACAGTTGGAACCTAACTTGACATATGAAGAGAAACCTATAGCTATCTTATCCAAGGATACCAGAAGGATAAGAAACAAACATATTCCCATGGTTAAAGTTCAGTGGTCACACCACTCTGAAAGAGAAGCAACCTGGGAAACTGAAAAAGACCTTATGGAAAGGTATGCTGAAGAATACTCGAAGCCAAAGGCTATTTTGGAGGACCAAAATTTTTAAGGGGGGAAGGATTGTTACCACCTCACAAAATGGGAGAATTACAAGTGTGTCATAATGGCTAAAAGCCATTATATTGTGTAATTCTCACCATAGTGATTGAAGTGTGAGGGGTGAAAAGCATGATTAACACCTCTTTAAAAGTGTTCCAAGTTGCTAACTTGGCCCCTAAGAAAAGCCTTAAGGATTGCTTGTTTGTCAAGTAACCTATGGACTTTTTTATAAGGACTTTTTTGCAAGGTTTTGGAAATTCGGGTACTCAATTGCAAAACTCTCAAGAAAGAGACTTGGAGAGTTATGGGAAGGATATGAATGGTATGAAAGTGCTATTGGAGGACCAAATTGCTCATGGAAGACAAGTTTGGACAAAGGAAACACTAAAGGCAATAAGGACCTAAATGTCCTAGTGTAAACCTTAAGGTGTTCAAGCTTTTGACTTAAGTCTAAGGGTGGAATTATGGGGTTATCCCACCATGGGGGAGGCTTCCAAGACTTGATGATTAGTCAAAAATGTTAGGCACATGTGTACCAATGTTTTTAAGACAAAGAAACCATAATTAGTGAGAAAGAAAATGACATAAAGTAAGGTTAAGCTTGTTAAGTGTGTTTTGTGCCCTTAAGCTCATTTAAGGCCATTTAAGTGGCCAAATCACTTATCCCTCTCCCATTTTCATCCTCCCCCAGCCCAAGAACACAGCCATACTTCCTCCATAGCCACCACACCTTCAAATTTGCAATTGATTGAAATTGAAGGCAAAAGGAAGCAAATGAAAGCAAACTAGAGTTATTTCTTGGATACTTCAAGGATCAAGCTTGATTTTCGGTCTACCCACTTTGGTAAGGCTTCTCTTGCTCTCATGGACTATTTTCTGCAATTTTCAAACATCCATAGAGCTAGGGCTAAGCTTGGAAGAGAGCCATGAGCTTGATGGACCAAGTTTAGTGAGGGGAGTGCACTTATTGAAGGTTTTGTGACCTAGTGTGAAGTGCACATTGATGGCAGCAAATTTTCGGGTTTCTAGAGCCCAAAAGTTAGTATTAACTACTGTTAAAATCCTCCTAAGACCAAACATTAGCTTGAGGAGGGCTACCTTATTGATTTGGTTATGTTTATTATGTGTTTTATGAATTAACCTATGGTATATGTTGTTGCATTTCATGTGTTTGTTGGTTGTGAATGGCTGCTGCATTTGGTTGCTATATCTTATCTATATGCATTGTGTTTTTTGTGTTTTAGTGTCTTTGTATGCAGGTTTTAATGAGGATCACAATGCCTACTGAATCCAAGTGTTACCCTTACTAAGTTTCTCAATGAAACTTACTCCCCTCAATTCTGTCATTTTAGGTCCAGCTGAAAGATCACATTCAAACTAACCTTTGTGGTTTGATTTTTGATCTGAAATTTCAGGTACATGAACTTCCATATGTCTAGTTATGATCTGGAAAGTTTGGTGATTTTAGGAGCACATTTGGTATTTTTAATGGTGGTACTTATTGTGTTGTGCAGCAGCTGTCCAGCATCCTATTTTTGGAGTCCATTGTGTCTCAGGACCTCCTGTAACCTAGGGTGCGTATTTAGCTGAGTTAAGACCATATTGTAGTGCATGTATGCATGTACATGTAGTGTATGTAAAATGAGACAAGTATGTGAACATTTGAGTAATGTTTTGGCTATGTAAGTGATGTGGTGCAAAGCTGCCTAAGTGTGAATGATGGGCTGCTTACTTGTAAATTCTGTTTTGGCCACATAAAGTTGTTAAAATAAAGGGAATGTAATTCCTATGTGTAATGGACATATATGGGATAGCCTTGGAGGGCTTTCCCCTTGTGAATGAAGTGTTTGCATGGTTTGGAAAAATTGTATGGGCAAAATGGTCCAAAAGTTGCCAGAATTTTGACTCTGGACCTAAAGTTTAATATCTCCCTGTGTAAAATGAATCTTGGTATGAAATTTTGACCACACCTAGAAGACATCTAGAGGGTTAACTGGGATTTGGAATTTCTGGATTTAGAGCCCTGTAGCCAAAGATATGACGTTGCAAAGTTGGCTGAGTTACTGTTCATTTGGTCAGAATTTTGTAACCAACTTAAAAAATCCATAACTTGGTCCATAGGTGGGCTATTGATGTAAAAAAAAAATTATTGGTTTGCTCTAAGTCTCTAATTGATAATGGAGCAAAAAAAACAAGGGTGTATGTGGCTAGAATGATACAGTTTGTTAGTGGAAGTTACAGGTGCAGTAGCTGGCCACTAGAACTTAACAAGATTGCCTAATGTGTGGAAGCCAAAACTAAGACTTGTGCCAGTGTTTTCCTTCTTAGCTGCCATAATGTGCATAAATGTAAATATATGTGTTATGGTTAGTCCAATCTGGATGTATTTACATAGTGCTCAAGAGGGTCATTTAAGTATGTACACTAGGGGTGTTGTTTTGATGACCTACAGGACACACCAAACGTGGGAGTTTAAATGCACAGTTTTGGAACCATAACTGGACTACACCAGAGTGGGTAACACTTTTTGAGGTTAGGTGGATTGTGTTTGGTAGTGGGTACCTCAGCAATGAAATCTGCCAATGCCTGTGCTTTTATTGCCTTCCTTGGCTCATAGGCGATATCATACTCATCAAGCTCGATGCACCACTTCGATAGCCTTCCCGAGTGGTCCACCTAATTCATGATATCCCGAAGATGTAGGTTACTTCGGACAATAATGGGGTGCCCTTGGAAATAGGGTCGTAACCTTCTGCTTGCAAGTACTAGGGCATAAATAGCCTTTTGCAGCAAGGGGTACCTGACTTCGGCACCATACAGAGACTTTCTCACATAATATACTGGCCATTGCTTCGCCCCCTCTTCCTTTACAAGGACTGAGCTTACCTCATTTTTGGTGACAGCGAGGTAGAGTATGAGAGGTTTTCCTTCCCTTCGCTGTCGGAGTGTCAGCAGACAGGTTAGGTAGACTTTAAGCTCTTCCCAGGCCTTTTGGCAGTCTTCATTCCAAGGGTGCACCTCGGTGCCAAGGTCACATTCATTTTTTACTGCTTTAGTGAGGACTTTGAAGAACAGTCAACAGTGATCACCATATCTCAAGAGATGAATCTACTGAGGGACGTGATTCTCCCTGTGAGTCTTTGCACATCCTTGGTTGTCGTGGAAGTTTGGAATCCCAGTAGGGCCTTGACCATTTCCGGATTGGCGTCAATACCTCTCTCTGACACCATGAATCCGAGGAACTTACCTGCATTCACCCCGAGCACGCATTTTTTAGGGTAGAGACAAATTCTGAATGTCCTCAGCTGGTGGAACGTTTCCTCTAAGTCTATGATATGACTACTAGGCAGTTTGCTTTTGACTATCATATCATCGACGTAAACTTTCATGTTTTTCCTAATTTGGGAGTCGAAGACCTTATTCATCAGCCTCTGGTACGTGGCGCCTGCATTCTTAAGCCCGAAGGGCATTCTAATATAGCAGTATGCACCAACCTCAGTGATGAAGGCGGTTTTTTTCTTGTCTACGGGGTCCATCTTGATTCGATGATACCCGCTAAAAGCGTCGAGGAAGCTAAGGAGGCCATACTCTGTGGTTGAGTCTACCAACTGGTCTATTGGCAGCAGAGGATACGAATCCTTAGGGCAAGCATCATTCATGTTTCGGAAGTCGATGCATATTCGGAGTTTGTCACTCTCTTCTTTCATGGTGATAACCACGTTACTAAGCCATTCAGGATATTTGACTTCCCTTTTTACGTCTACCTCCATCAACCATTGCACTTCGGATTTAAGAAAGTTGCTCTTATGTGCGGAAAGGCTTCTCTTTTTTTGGTGAACAGGCTTCGCGTCAGGGCGTATCTTAAGACAATGCTGAATTATGCGAGGGTCTACTCTAGGCATGTCCTTCAGCGAGTAGGCAAACAAATCTTTGTTCATTAAAAGGAAAGATACAAGCTTTTGCTTGTCACCTTCGGCCAAATGCTTCCCCATACGGGTACATTAGCCCGGGACAAGCTCTACATTCTCAATTTTAATTTTTTCCGAGTTGCTTTTCTCTCATTCTATAGACTCTTTGGTCGATGTGCCCTTCTCTCCCGAGGTTTGTGTGTGTACTTTCACTGGGCTCTGCCTTGCCCTTACGAAAACCTTCCGGACTTCAGCTTCATCAATAAATATTTCTACGTCTCCATCCTTCGTCTCAAAGGTGACCGTCAAGTACTTTACATCTGGTCGGATGTGAAAGTTCCCTTGAGTTTGCCTTCCAAGGATGGCATTATATGAAGAAGGAACATCGATGACAATGAATTTAGTCATTGTAGAGGTGAAGAACTCTCTATTGTTTTGACCAGAAGTTCCCCTTAACATCAGAGGTAGGTCAATCCAACCAAGGACAGGGAATTCGGAAGGACTAGCCCAAACGTAGAAGATGTGACAGGCTCGAGATCAATTTTTGTGATGCCCAACCTTGGCAACAGGTGGGAGAATAGGACATCGGAGTTGGACCCATCGTCCAGGAGCACCCTTTTTACGTCCCAACTCCCAATCCTTGCCATAATAAGGAATGGGTCATCATGTGGGAACACTATGGTGGACCCATCTTTTCGAGCGAGCTTGTTCAATGGGTTGCCGAATTCCATCACTAAGATCTCCCTAGCTTTCTTCTTCCTCTATACTGAAGATAGTCCCATGGTGATCATCTGGATTACTCCAGCCGGAGGTGGAGGATTCTTCTTGGGACTTCGGTGTCAACGTCGATCAGAATTGTAGTCCTCATCTTCCTTTCTTTCCTCCTCTCTCCTTCCCCTAGGAGAGGGCATCCGTAGGTACCGGCGAAGTTGACCCTGCTTGATCAGGGATTCGATGTACTTCCTGAGTTTGAAGCTGTTACACCCAAAAATTTGTTAATTGATGAAGTCCCGGGTTAAGTGGATTAGTGGCATAAAAAGTTACCTAATTTGGGAACTTAGCTATTTAATTGAGGAGACATGGAATTAATTAATGAATGGGCATAAAATAGTATTGGACACTCTTGGAATAAACTTGGCTAAGGCCAAGAGAATTGGTGATGAAAATGGTGGAAATTTTAAGTTGAGGGACTCAATTATTCAAAGGAAAAGTTTGTGGGAGGACTCAATTGAACAATTGAAGAAAGGTGGAGGGCCAAAGGAGGGATTAGACCATTTTGCATGGCATTTTAAGCCATGGCCAGCCATCCCACGATTTTTTCCATTTAAAATGGCCACATAAGCCTCCACTTGGAATATTAAAATGATCCCACCAACCTTGTCCCCCACTTTCCATATAATATAATATATTGACTATTCTTTGTCTCCCACTTTACATTATTTAATTCTCCCCACCATCACTTGTCCAATCAATAATTTAATTGGCCATTTGACTTATTCTCCCCCATTTTGAATCCTATGGCCGCCACCCTCCTTGTATTTGCATTTGGCCTACATTTTCATTTCATTTCCCTTCATTAAGAATTGTGTATTGGCTCCAAGACACCTCATTGTTTATTCTTTCCGTAATGGCCGGCCACCTTGCATTTGGCTTGCATTTGGACTACATTTCCTTCCATGTGCAAGCATACATTCGGCCATGCTCCTCCTCCCATTCATTTTCATTTCATCTCTCTCTCTCTAAGCCATACGCTCTCCCTTCTCTCTAGAACTCACACATCCGGCCATGGTTCTTTCTCCTAGCTTCCATCATCTTCTTCTTCATCTAAGTCTCGGCCTATCCAGAAAATACATATTCTTACACATGCAAACACGTTTTCGTAGTGATTCAAGCTTCTAAACCCATCTAGAGCATGAATCAAGCAAGTTGTTCAAGAAAACACTCTTAGAAGTTTCAGCCATATGAGTTTCTTGGTGTTCTTGAGCTCAACTCAAGAGCTCCTTACATGCATGGCATTTCTAAGCCATGAGAAGCAAGAAAATGAAGAAGAACATCAAGAAAGATGGAGTTGAAGATTCGGCCATGAAGAGATGATGGTGTTCTTGAGCTCAACTCAAGAGCTCATGAACATACATCGCATGTTTAAGCCATGAAGAGCAAGGAAATCAAGGAAAATTTCAAGGAAAGGTAAAGCTCAAATTCGACCAAAGAGGGGTTGTAAGTAGAACCAAGATTTTCTTGGTAGTTCGTGATTTTTGAGCTTAGAAAAGTAAGATTTTACTTACTATTATATTCAGCCATTTTTGGGATTTTTGCAAGGAAAGCCCTTGAGGATTCGGCCACGGAGGTTTATGGAAGAAAGCCAAGTGTTCTTGGCAAGTTTTGAAGTCTTGGAGGCCATGCAAGTAAAGGACCATGAAGGTCACATGCATGGTGAGATTCGGCCAAGTGGGAATCTTGGCATGCAAGGGTTTAAACCATGTATTCATGGTAGTACATGTGTTCTTATGAACATGCAAGATGTTAGCCAAGAAATGGAGGTAAAAAGAAGAGATTTTGCAAGCTAAACAACCAAGTGTACATTCGGCCATGTCTTGTTTAGTGTGACTTGACATTTTAGCCATGGTATTCTTGGCATTTTTGGGTTCTTTGGTGTATGTGGACCAAAATATCAAAGAAGAAATGCAAAGTAAATTCGGCCTTAGTGCCATTTCTGTGTGGATGTGTGTAAACCATGTGTTCATGGTATCTAGGTGGTCCTAGTAAAAAGTGAAGCCAAAATGGTAAAGAAAAGGTGAATGATGAATTCAGCCATGATGACAAGTTTGTGAAAAATTGGTGTTAGCCAAGTATTCTTGGCATAAATGGTCCTTAGAAAACTTATGGGACTAAATTGAACAAAAAAAGGAAATAATAGGACAAATTCGGCCAAGAGATAAATTTGAAGGCCCAATTTGAAAACCAAGTGTTCTTGGTGGTAAATGGTCCAGAAACTCCTAAATGGGCTATTTTTGGCCATATTGGTGAAATTGGCAGAATGGGCTAAATTGCCTAAATGGGCTTCATTGAGTTAGACTTGGACAGAGAAGTTGTGTCACACCTCACTCAGGCCCTGGCCTATAAGTTTCTAACTTAACTCACAAGCCCAACTCCAACATTAAGTTTCTAGCATTCAGCCAAGCAAGAAATGGCAACATTAAGTCTTATTTTCTTAAGTTGAAAGGCCTGGGAGGTGGCCCAGGTGGCTTTTAAAACAAGTCCAGTAAATACTTGCAGCAAAGGCAAGGCCCAATACCACTATCTTGCACAACAAGCAGGGTTTTGATTGATTACTTGCATATCAAGCAAGGCAACACTTAATGAAATTTTAAGTGCATAATTGGTGTGCAATCAAGTGTGCTATCTATATGGCAACCAAGAAGCCACATTGTTGGTTTTGATTTTGAAACCACAAGTAATATGCACATGATGCTTTCGGCCAACAACATGCATATAATGGTGCACAACATTTCCATAAGACAAGGCCCATAACTATTCACATAAAAGTGCCATACATTGGCCCAAAACATTCAGCATAGCATGTACAAGCATAAAGCCATCCATAAGCCCATACATAACTTGGCATACAATTCCCAGCAAAAGCATCACAAGTCTAGGCATCAAGGACTACACATATGTACACAAAAAGGGTAGTCTACCTAGTGTCTAGCATGGCTACATGCCATGAACCCAAAAGCTAAACATGCCAAGTTATTACATACCAAGACCACTAATGGTCAAACATAACCTTGAGTATGCCATACAAGAGTACACACTGCAACACCAACCCAATTGCCTGGTTCATTGTCATGAAAGTAAATACTATGATCAGAGCCAAAGTCCAAGTATCCATAGCTTTCCTAGACAAGTCTCCAACTACTGCCTGCAAACTTATACCATAAGTTTTGGCCAACCAAAAATATAAGACTCGTAATGAACCCAAAATGATAAGCCAAGCACACATTGGCACATACCTTGGAAACTAAGCAAATTAGTGCTAAACACAAGCAACAAGCAAACTAGCACTACTCAGGCTTGTATTTATACAGTACTTTTAGTTGCCTCCATAGTCTATGTTATAAGGGGTCCTCGACTCTAGGATTGCTTTTGGGTGAGGGCATTAGTCTACTTTATGTGTGAATGTTCTCACGAGTTGTTATGTGTAGTAAACTCACACAAATGTTGATTTTGTATGCTTTGGCTCCTTATACTTATTTTTGTGTAGGAATTACTTGGCCAAGTTAATGTTTTATGGTTTTGATAAACCAAGTCAGAGCATGAAGAGCATGCATATTGCATATTCTAGGATAATTAACTAGTAGCATGGGATTTAATCCGCACACATACACAAGTAGCCAATTGCAATCCACCATGAGACCAGCTCTCACAGGGCTTCCTGAGTATGGGCCAAGGACGGCCGTGTCAATTTATTTATGTTTATTACATGTTTTATGGACTAATATATGGTTATTGTTGCTGCTGCATTTCATGTGTTTGTTGGTTGTGAATGGCTGCTGCATTTGGTTGCTATATCTTGTATATATACATTGTTTTTTTTGTGTTTTAGTGTCTTTGGATGCAGGTTTTAATGAGGATCACATTACCTTAAGAAACCAAGTGTTATCTCTACAAAGTTTCTCAATGAAACTTACTCCCCACAATTCTGTCATTTCAGGTCCAGATGAAAGATCACCTTGAAACTAATCTTTGTGGCTTGAGTTTTGATCTGACATTTAAGGTACATGAACTTCCATATGTCTAGTTGTGACATGGAAATTTTGGTGATTTTAGGAGCACATTTGGTATTTTTAATGGGGGTACTTACTCTGTTGTGCAGCAGCTGTCCAACATCCTGTTTTGGAGTCCATTGTGTCTCAGGAACTCCTGTAACTTAGGGTGCATATTTAGCTGAGTTAAGACCATTTTGTAGTTCATGTATGAATTTACATGCAGTGTATGTAAAATGGGACAAGTATGCGAACATTTGAGTAATGTTTTGGCTATGTAAGTGATGTGGTGCAAAGCTGCCTAAGTGTGAGTGATGGGCTGCTTACTTGTAAATTCTCTTTTGGCCACATAAAGTTGTTAAAATAAAGGGAATGTAATTCATATGTGTAATGGACGTATATGGGATAGCCTTGGAGGGCTTTCCCCTTGTGAATGAAGTGTTTGCATGGTTTGGAAAAATTGTATGGGCAAAATGGTCCAAAGGTTGCCAGAATTTTGACTCTGGACGTAAAGTTTAATATCTCCCTTTATAGAATGATTCTTGGTATGAAAGTTTGACCACATCTAGAGGACATCTAGAGGGTTAACTGGGTTTTTGAATTTCTGGATTTCGAGCCCTGTAGCCAAAGATATGATGTTGGAAAGTTGGCTGAGTTACTGTTTATTTGGTCAGAAATTTGTAACCAAGTTCAAAAATCCATAACTTGGCCCATAGGTGGGCTATTGATGTAAAACAAAATTCCTTGGTTTTCTATAAGTCTCTACTTGATAATGGAGAAAATAAAATAGGTGGGGTATGTGGCTAGAATGATACAGTTTATTAGTGGAAGTTAAAGGTGAAGTAGCTGGCCACTAGAACTTAACAAGATTGCCTAATGTGTGGAAGCCAAAACTAAGACTTGTGCTATTGTTTTCCTTCTTAGCTTCCATAGTGTACATAAATGTAAATATGTGTGTTATGGTTAGACCAATATTTACATAGTGCTCAAGAGGGTCACTTGAGTATGTACACTAGGGGTGTTGTTATGATGACCTACAGGACACACCAAACTTGGGAGTTTAAATGCACAGTTTTGGCACCATAATTGGATTACCTCAGAGTGGGTAACAGTAGGGGGAGGCCCCTCGGCAGGTTGGAGGACCTTCGGGGAATGCTCTATTCTGCCGAGGATGGTAAATGGCTCCCGAGGTCGCCAGATCACTTGACCAACGATATGTCCCTCTGAGGGTGGCTGTGTCAGCATCCGAGGGTGGTGACTACTTGCAGAGGGTGATGAGGATCCATCTTCCGAGGTTGGTTAGATGTGCTTCCGAGGGTGGTATTTGTCAATTATCCTCAGAAGCTATCCAAGTGTAAGCCATTTGGCTATCACTTAGCTAGTTCATGGCCAATACGACATCGTAGTCATTAGTGTCTAGCACTATCAAATTTGCTCTCAGTTTCAGCTTGTCTATTTAAATTTCACAGTTTTCAACCATGTGATATGTAAACAAGACTTCATTGCCATCAGTTTTAACTAAATACATGTTTGTCATATATTTTACTTGTAAATTCATGGTCTTAACCAAACTAGTAGAAATTACAGACAATGAAGCTCCAGTATCAAAGAGTGCAAACACTAACTGGACATTAAGGTAAATGGAACCTTTTAAGGCCCTCCTGCTAGTCTTATGCTAACTAGTCTCCCTGCCTGCAACTTCAGCCTTTGGTGCTTACTGCACTTTTCTGGAAGTCTCCAGCTAAAATACCCTACCAGGGGGTACATTAGGTTTCCCTTGATCTTGAGGTACCCTTGCTGTCTAACTCCGTCCTTGATTTGGCTTGTTTGTTCTTAACTGGGGCATAGGCATTTGTCCCCCAGGTCCTCTGGGATTAAACCTTCCCAGCATTTTCCTATCGTCTTCTTTCCTTGGGCAATCCCTTACCCACTGATCTGGTGGGCCACACTTGTCACATCCATTAGAAGTTTTGAAGGATGGCTTGTCGCCATGAAATTTTCCACAAGTGTTGCACTGAGGACCATATTGTTGTGGTCCTTTTTGCATCTTCTTCCCCTTTCTTCCTGCACTAGGCTCTACTTCCTCTCTCATCCCTTTCTGCTGTCGCTTTTGGGATCCACTCCCACTTTCAGGACCATTCCTGGTGTGCTCCTTAAACTCCTATTCAAGGGCAATAGCACTCTGCAGCATAGAGTAGTAGTCTCTAGCTCCTACTGCTCTGACGATTTGCATCAGGTCATGCCTTAAGCCTCTCAAAAATGTCTTTGTCTTCAACTCCTCGTGTCCATCATATTGTGGATCATATCTAATCAGACTGTTGAATCTTTGCTCATACTCCATGAGACTAAGGTCCTCTTGCTCCAATTGATCAAACTCCACCTGCTTTTGATCTTTTTGGGCCTCACTAACATACTGTTGATAGAAAACTTGGAGGAAATCTATGCATCTCATAGACCTCCTCCTGGTAGGTGGCCTCGTTTGGTTTCTCTCCTGGTATGTTCTTTGTACCGGCCTCCACCATAACTCTACATTTCCTTCTAGCCTAAAGGTAGGTAGAAGCACCTTTTGAGTGGATGACCCAGAACTCAGCTTCATCTTGGTCACATCCACCCCTAAACACTAGAGGTTTTAGTGCCAAGAATCCCTCTAGCTGGCCCCCATTTAGTCCACCATTTATAGACCTTTCTTCTCTCATATACATGTCTCGGCTTCCAGCTCCAGCTGCCTCCCTCTGGTGGTCACCTCTGTAGGAGATTCAATCCTCCTTGAATATATGTAGGCATCCAACTCCTCTATATCTGGCCTTTCATCGTCTTCCTCAGTTCTAGGCTCCTACTTCACCTCAGATCTCATCCTCCTAGCTTTGGGATGCCTCATCTTCTTATTTCCTTCATCTTCCTCCTGATTGCCTCCATTCTTGCTGGACTAATCATAATTTACTGGCTCTTTGCCAAGCCTTCTGGTTCTCCTACCTTTTCCTTCAAAATTTCTTCCTGCTCCTACTCGCTCTGGACTTTCTTGAGACTGAGCTTGGCCTTTAGCCAAGGCTTGCATTCCCACCACAAGCTGAGCTAGAGTGGCTTGTAGTGTTTCCAACATTTGCTCCATCCTATCTTGTCTACCTCTGCTGGGTCTAGGTACTTGGAACCTGGCATTTGGCTCATTGACCAAATTAGGCTCAGTGGCCTCTACCTGCCTCTCATACATATCTTTGTGCATACCATCTTTAGAATGGGTTATTCTGCCTTCTTCTTGTGCCAAGGATTCTCTTTCCTTGCCTCTAGTTCTCATCTTGCACTTAAAATGCAGCTATTCACATACGCTAATTAAGTACAAGTCTTATATAATCCTATGTGGGAACAAGTCTAGGAAAACATTCTACTCAAATAGAACTATAAACCTTAAGCTCTGACACCAAACACAGCCTGTCACACCCCACACAGGCCCCGGCCTGTGCACTTTCAGTACCACTCACCAATACTACCCAGGAAGTTATTAAACACTTGTGTTCTTAAGTGTTATGAGTTTTGTTTAATTTTGGCCAACTTTCCATTAGGTAGTTTAAGTCTTATTTTCTTAAGCTTAAGGCCTGGGAGCTGCCCTATGAGGCTTATGAGTTGTTCTGTGTACTTACTTGCAGCCTAAGGTAAAGCCCATAACACAAACTTGCAACACAAGGCAAGGCTATATCATTAACTTGCAACACAAGGCAAGGCATACACTTATTTCTTTAAGTGTCTAGGGTGTGTGCTCATCAAGTGTGTTACTCCAATGCATGACAACCAAGAAGCCCATCATATCAAGTTTTGGAAAAACATAAGTTTTCATCTTCATATGCATTCGACCAAGTAAGATTCACAAAAGGTTTGTCTCACAAAAACCTTTCTATAAGCACATAACCGAGGCATAACTTGGCATTTCATCAACCATAACATGTACACAACAAAACCAAGTTCATCTGAGGCTAAAATATACATCAAAATAGCCTACATACAAGTACTAACTACTTGGCAACATACCATAGTCACTTATTGTCCAAAACTAGCCCAAGTTATGCATTCTAACCCAAGTTCACCTATAATACCCGAGAAGCACCTTGAAAGTGCAATACAAGATCAAAGATTGAAGTACAAGGCCTATGACCAAGTTCATGGTCATGAAAGCAAACCACCACACTAGAGCCCAAGAACACACATCCATCTCCCCTAGACTTGTTCGACAAACCTACACCAAGCCTGTAAAACTTAACACATAAGTTTTGGGCAAATACCATAAGACTTGCACATGTACTTAACTAGCCATGTTCTCGGTTTTAGCACATATCTTAGTAAAAAGTGTACAAATTTGTACACAAGCAATCAAGCACAATCACAATCACTCAAGCTCAATTCCTTTCCCTAAAACACAACCAATAAGGGCATGAGTTTTACAACTCAGTAAGGTTTATTACAACTCTTGAAGAGTTTATTTAGTTAAGCCCGAGAGCTTAACCTCCAACAAGCTAGCTTAACCTGCAAGGAAGACATGAAAACACAAGAAAACACATGCTAGCTAAGACATACATATACATAAAAACACCATCTACTCTGATTAGCAAGCATAAACAATCAACCAATGCACACAATTCACACACACACCACATTTTCAATCTCGGCCGAAACCACTAGCAACTACATTTCCATTTCTTGCACTTCATGCATTTCCATTCACTCTCCAATCCACTAGAGCTCCAAGTTCAATAGTAATTTGGCCTGCTTGCTAAGAACTTTAGTACTTGCCTTTAATTGACTATCTAGCCAAATCGTATGAACCCAAAAGTTCAACCATATGCCCATCTAGCAAACTCAGATCACATAGCATAATTTACTACTTAGATGCCATTAATCTACTTTAACATGGAATTATACCAAAATCAAGTAGAACCCTGAACCTTACCCAAAAAATCACAAGCTTGAGCTCTCGGCCAACCTTGAATTCTTCAAATTCAAGCTTGAAAATTGAAGTACAAGGTCGCCTAATACCAAAATCCTCAATGCCAAGTTTGATTCTTCACTCCAAGCTTTAATCACCAACAATTTGGCAAAGAACCGGCACCATAATCGCCAAGAACACCTTCTTAACTTTTGAAAAGAAGGTTTGACTGAAACTAGTTGATTTCGGCTTAAGTAGTAACATGCATACCCGGCATGTGATACATGTTCATAAAAGTGGGCTTAATGCCCTTCATATCTCAAACTAAATTGCATGGCTTAATGAAACCTTCCATGCTTCTTAATATCAAGATTAGCACCCGAAAGATCTTTTAAAGTGGCCCTTAATCTTTGTTTCTCGTCATAAGCCACATAGTCACTTTCCATGTGCATTTTAGACCTGAAATATCTTGGCTGCACACATGCACCACTACTCACATTTTTAATTGAGTCCCCCATTTTTTTATTGCATTTTCCTTCCATTCTTGGCCCAAACCAAGCACTGAGGGCTGGTCCTGACAAGTGCCAAAGGCACTTAACTATTTTTTACACAAGTTAAGTTTCTCCGAAGATAGCCGACCAAATATGGTTGGTCCTAAAGGTGCCTAACTATTTTTTAAGGCAAATTTTCTAAAGGAAGTTGACTAAAGATGGTCACGAAACCCCTTATCACTAAAGATAGTTAAGCACCAAAGGATGAAGATAATATCCGAAGACCAATAAGGGACTTAGCCAAAATTTTGAAGCAAGAAAATTTCGTTAACATTTCATTACGAGAATACAAGGTGTAGAACACCCAAAAAAAAAAGAGAAAGAAGAAGGAGGCACCTATTGCTTTTCTTGACCATCTTCAGGGTCCTTAGCATCCTCGAATTGGTCATCTTTAGATTCAGCCTCTTCATCCGCGCCAACTTCGGTTGCCGAAGAAGGGAGAATAAGAAGGTTGAGAAATTCTATGCTTGACCATTCCGAGGATGGTCCTTTGCGAATGTCAAGCACCCGAAGGAAGGAAAGGTCAAGGTTGGGATACTTGGACACGACTTGGTGGAGAGAAAGGAAAAAACTGTCCTGATAAGAGGACTTAATCACCTCATCGGACTTAGGCTTCTCTGCCTTCAAGTCCTCTAGCTCTTTCTTAAGAACCTCGACCTCCTTCGCTAGCTTCTTCTTCTTCTTCTACTTCTCCTTCTTCAATCGATTGATCTCGGCTAAGAATTCGGTGTTGAGCCCCAACATCTTTATAAGGTTGGCAAGGCTTCCTTCTTTTCCTTTTGGAAGGCTTCATTCACCGAAGTAAGGGCCACTACCCTCAAGTTGAGGTCCGACACCTTGGAAAAAAAGTCTTCCAACAGCTCATTTTGGCTTTTTAGCACCTCTTGCCAAACACTGGCCAGGTCCTTCTTCACAATTTTATTAAGCTCGCTGTACTAGATGACTGAGCTAGCAAAAAGTTCCTTAGCATTGGCCAAGCTCTCCTCCGATCGACTTCGGACCGAAGATTGCTTAGCTGCCTAAGCCCGAAGATATCCACTGTATGCCAACAGCTGCAAAAGGGGAGGATTCTGAATAAGGGTCAAAAAGCAACAAAAGCTCAGAATTTTTCTAAGTCCTGAAAGGGTTAAGGTTTACCTAGGCTGCGTGTTCACTCATCCTCACGGCGAGGACTTCCTTATTGAGGCACTCCTCCATCAGGGACTAAAAGGTGGCATTAGTCATAATGCCCTTCGCCATCTGAGGGGCCATCTTTTGGCTATCCTCGGAGAACAAGTCCATGTCCTCCATGAAAGTCTAGAAGGGCTCCCTCGGAACTTTGTCCCTTGGGATTTTTGAGTCCCGAATCGCCCTCTCCCAAGCAGGGTCCTCCACCCATAGAGCCTACGCTCCTTCGTCTGCAAAGTCCCAAACTCATAGATGAATGGCTAAGGGACAAACATGGGGGGAGTTCAGCATCATCTCCTTCAGAGTCACTAACATCAAGGACCTCAGTGGGAACACCTTTTTCCTTTTTTCTTTCAACGTTCCTCTAGTTCTTCGATTCAAAGCTCCTTAACCGAACTCCTCAATGTGTTGACAACTGCATTAGGACTAAAAGGGGTTGAACAGACGGTCAGTTCCAAAGATGGGTCAGCATGAATGGGAGTTTGCTCAAGCACCTCTACTTCCCCTTTCGGCGGAGGTAAAAGGGAGTCCTCCTTGGCCTTCTTTGATTTCAACGCCGAAGACTGCCCGGCCGATGCCTTCTTCCTCTTCAGTGCCTTATTCTTTTGCTGCTCCCCCTTCTTGGACTGGCCGAGGAAGATACTCTTGTAGAAAGCAGCAAATTTATCACCCATCTCTATAAAAAGGAGAACATCAGTGTATGTACGGAAAGGCATAAGTAACAAAATTGCAAATGAGCTTACTCTCTTTTAGTGCCGAATACGTAAGTTCTCCTCAAAGGAGCTTCACCAACCATGCCTTCTTCCCATCAACAAGGGCTTCGGCATACCTTCGTTGGTAACATGTTCCTTAACTAGCCCAAGCTCCTGAATGACCTCTTCAGTCATGAAACTCCATCTGATGGGGAAAGGGTATATAGAACGCGGTGGGACCTCAGGATCCCAATTCATGATAGCCCAAATATGGCTGGCAAACTCCTCAAACTGGGACTCTAGCTCTAAGGTGAAGAGCTTTCTCGGGTCTACTACATCAACATCAAGAGTTCCCCGAAGCCCATCTGGTTGGCATGTCCTTCCACTGCTCATCCACCTTCATAAGAAAGAACTTCTTCCACCACCCTCGCCAACTATCTGTTATTCTAAAGGTGAATGTATATTTCTTACTCCCAAATCCCTGAGGGAGCAAGAAGTAGAACCCGCCCTTCAAAATGGGGTGGAGTTTGTAGTATTGCATGAAAAAGATAAAGTGGGGCTCTATGTTGAAGACCCCACACATACAAATAAAAGTGTTAAAGTAGGACTAGGAGTTCAAGGGAAGTTGGTTGACGGCTATGCCATGAAATTGGCAAAAGTTGCAAACTATCTTCGGTGGGGGATACCGAAGTCCCTCCTTCAGCTGAGCCCTAAAGACGGTAACCTCGTCTAAATGAGGAGCATAGCTAGGCATAGTCAGACTAGGTAGCCTGCTAGCAGCATAGGAAAGGAGAAAAAATTTAGCCGACCACTTCTTCACTTTCTTTGAAGTTGAATAGCTCGGATGAGAGTTAAAAGGAAGCCAATTCTCATGAATGGGATGAGCTTCTACTTGGCAAGAAGACATGTTCCGAAACAGAGGAATCTAACCATGGAAAGGTGAAGGGAAAAAATTAAAACAAAAAAAGCACTTCGAAAGGAAACCCACCTACTTCAGAACGAAGATAGGGACTTCAGAAATCACCACAAACTCGCCGGAAATCGTTCCGCCGCTAACACCACTGCCAAAGAAAAATGAAAGGCGAGAGGAAATTAGAGAGCAAAAGAAATGAAAATTGAAAAGTGTGGAAAACTCTGAAGGAGGAAAGGATTATATAGATCGAAGGAGGCAGGCGAAGCATCGCCATAATGACCGTTCGCCAGTGACCTAGTGATACGTGTCACCCGACGTGAAAAATGAGGGCACGGCTTCTGTTATTAGTGGGCCTATGCAAGCCTAGCCCGAAGTAATGTGACTGACTGGTCAGAAGACATGATGATTCATTGGCAAGCAACAGAGAACAAGAAAAAATCAGAAAGGGAAATATTCTTCCACATCCAAAGATACAACTTCGGAAACATCAAGAGCTTGGTAAAAAATGAGGAATCCCATTTTGATGCCGAAGATACTACTTCGGCCAAAGAAGGCATCGTTAACCAAAGAGATGCCCACTCAGAAGAAGGTGACTTGGCTCAAGATTCAGCACTGTTAAACGAAAACGTCAATCGCTTTCATGACACATTCACAAAAGCCTAACGCCGAAGATACTACTTCGGCTTCCCGAAGGGGGCATATGATACCCGAAGGGTTGTGGCCCTCAAAATCTACTAACCAACTATTAAAAAATCACCTTCAGTGTTAGCTTAGCCCTAACGTCGGGGCACCCTCAACACCACCCTCGGAAAGGTAACATGACCAACTTCAGGAAAAGGTGTCTTTCACCACCCTCGAATTTATGAACCTACCGCCCTTAGAAAGGTAGATCCACCATCCTTGATAGAGGAAAACATCTTCTGAAGGTGACCCACTCTGTCGAAGGGCCTTCCCCAATAGCCCTCAGGGAAATCTCCTCCTGAAGGGCTCTCGTACCCCAAAGGGGTCTTGCGGAGATACGACAAAAATAGTTAAGGATCCTTTGACAAAGAGACCTCAAACACACCCTTACCCTCTAGCCAAACACATGTCATGGTCTGAACAGGTTGTGTCAAATGGCCTCCTCCCTCCTCCCTGTCATAAATAACTAGCATGGACCTTGGTAAGAAAGAGAGACTTTTTGTTTATTCCCCACTCTCTGCTCTCTACTACTACTCACACAAACACTGACTTGAGCATCGGAGGGTCTGCCCCTGAAACCACATTTCGGCGAGTTTCTTACCCTTGTTCTTCAAAATCTTGCAGACAACTTCACACCGGAAGTCTCTCCTTTAGGCCAGCATGTCATATAATGAGGATGCCAATGGTCATCACTTGAATATTACAGTAAGCAATCCATTAGAGCAAGAGAACTCCTTACCTGAAAACTAGGGTTTATGGTATTCCTTGATGCTTTGGTTGTCTTCTCTTGCCTTTTCTTGATTGTTTGAAATAAGGTGGCTATGAAGGGAGGTGGAGGAGTTCAAGGAAGAACCCTAGCAGGTGGAGGTTAAATTTTTGGAAGAAAATGGGGAGAAAATGATTTTTTTTCTAGCTTTATTTCTTTCTTGGTCTTTAGTAATGGCAAGTTTGCAAATTTTGAAAACTTTAGGCCACACTTGGAAAACATTTTTACTAGCCATTTGGGGTGGGAAAATGACAGTTTTGGACCTATTTTAACCTTGGTCAAGGGTCATTTTCACCTTTAGAAAAGTTTGGGACACTTAAGCTCTTAAGTGTCCTTATGCATTAAATGACTAACTTTGCCTCCTTGAGCACTGTAGTCCCCAACAATATCCTTAATTCCATCCATCTCCTTTCTTCATAATTCCATCCATCTCCTTTCCTCACAATTCCACCCATGTCCTTTCCATAGCCACCTTTAAAAATTTGTGCAATTTAGTACCCAACTTTTGTACCCTTATAGTTTAGTTCATAGGTTACTTGAAATTTGGGCAATATGCCAATGCTTTCTTAAGGACAAAATTATCATTGTTTGTGCCACTTAGGGGAGTGTAAATTGAATACTTTACACTTTACAATTCATACATTACGGTGAAAATTAAAGCATAAAAGTTTAGGTCCTTATGCTGTAATTTTCCCATTTTGTGAACATGGTAATAGCCTGGGGCAAGTGTGGATGGCCAGGTGAGAATGGAGCAAATGATGAAGGTGATGCATGGTGCTCTAGCCCAATTTGTAGTGGGCATGTAGGCCTTGACCAGGGGTCAAGCACAAGCCCTAGAACCTACTCAGTCGGCTAGGGAACCTACTAAGGATACTAAAGCAGGGAGAAGACTGGGGAAGGAACTTGTTCTTAGTGATCAAGGAAGTGAAAATGGATGAGTTATGATGATGAGGGTGATGAAGAATGAAGGAACCCATGAGCAAGGAGGGTCATGTCTAAAGTAAGATAGGAAGAGAGACTTTTGGAGGAAGTAAGTCCAGAAGCAGAAGAGCTGGACATAGAAGAAATTGAGAGGCATACCCAACTCGCTGTCACCATTGAGGCAGTGGTGGCATAGAGGGGAAGGCATAAGGATGACGATGAGAGGGCTGCTAGGCCGAGAGGTGAGGGCCTGAAAGAAAGCCAACTGGAGGGGTTTCTTGCCTTAAAAGCCGCAATGTTCAAAGGAAGATGTGACCTAAAGGAAGAAGAGTTCTAGATCAACTAAGTAGATAAGATATTTGGGAGAATAGTGATTTCCTCTTCTCAGAAAGTCCTGCTTGTTGCCTTCAAACTTGAGCGTAATGTAGAGTTATGATGGAAGTCAATCCACAAGACTTATACTAGTAGGAATGCTAGGAGGCTAGCTTCCAGAAGAAGGGCCATGAGATGGGCAGAGTTTCTGCAAGTTTTCCAGCAACAATACATCAGTGAAGCACTGAATGATCAAAAGGAGGTGGAGTTTGACCTACTTAAGCAAGGAGAACTCACAGTTTTGGAGTATGAGCAAAGGTTTAACAACCTCATATGCTATGCTCCTAAGTATGAAAGGCAAGAAGAGCTATAAACTAAGAGATTCTTGAGGGAATTAAAGCCTGAGTTAAGGCAGATACTCAGCATTGTGGGACCCTGAAAGTATGATGAAGCTGTGGAAAGAGCTGTTGCCCTAGAGTAGGAGTTTAGAGGCTAGAGTATGAGTGGCCTTAGAAGTGCTAGTGGGGTGTAGAAGCCACCCAAAAAGAGAGGCCGAGAGAAGTTGGTGCTTGAGCCAGGAAAGGAGGCTAAGAAAGTGAGTAGGTAAGGATAGTATGGACCTTAGTGTAGAACATGTGGGAAGTAACATGGCCAAAAGCCATGTTACAGGCTAATTGAGGGGTTCCTTAAATTTTGGTGCATAAGATCACAGAGTGAGAGACAATCCCATTAAGCAGGAAGAACAAAGGTTGATGAGACGGTTTGGAAATAACTGGGCATAAGGGCAACTACTCATCAAGAGATAGAATGTGCCACCACTGAAGAGGGATCAAGGCCCTAACATGCTTGTAGGGAAAAAGAAGCAGAATCAAACTCATAGAAGAGTATTCTAGTTAAAGACCTCAAGAAGGACTTAAAAAGCCAAGGAACCCAAGGCTGAGAGGAGGAGATAGGTCAAGCCAAGATGACTAAGAAAGCTTTAAAAGGCACCATTACATATAATGGTTATTAAGTATCAGTTTTATTTAATACTAGTGCATCCTTGTCTGTAAGATCTTCTAAGCTTGTTAAAGCTATGAGCCTTGAAGTATGCACTATGAATGAAATGTATCCTGTTAGAACTGGTAGGAATGAGATTATGTTCACATCCCAGGTAATGAAAGATTGCATGCTTAGGCTTGGTGAACTTGAACTTAGAGCTGACTTGATAATTTTAGAGACTAGTGGATATGATATCATACTAGGTATGAACTGGCTTAGTGACATTAGAATAATGATAGACTGCCATGTCAGGCAACTTTGTTTGCCTAGATGTGAGCCACATTTTATGGGAAGCTCGCATGAACTAGGACCTGAGAGGTGTTTGAAAGTGGTGGAACACAAACCCATTGTGGTTAAGGGTGACTACATAGGATTGAATAGTAATGAAGTAGTTAGTGAACTACGCAAGATTCCCATAGTGTAGGAGTTTCCTAAAGTGTTCCCAATCTCCCAAGACTCCCTCCTCTAAAAAAGGTTGAGTTTGAGATCAGATTGGTGCCTAGAGTAACACCTATGTCCATTGCTCCTTACAGGATGGCTATACCCGAAATGGTTGAACTAAAGAGGCAATTGGATGAACTATTAGATAAGGGTTTCATATGACCAAGTAGATCTCCCTCAGGAGCACCTATACTTTTTGTGAAGAAAAAGGATGAAACCCTTAGGTTATCCATTGATTACAAGTAACTCAACGTATTAACCATCAAGCACAAGTACCCCCTCCTAAGGATAGAGGATCTGTTTGATCAATTGAAGTGAGTGAGGGTTTTCTCCAAAATAGACCTCAGATCTAGATACTTCTAGCTGAAGGTCAAGCATGAGGACATAGCTAAGACAAATTTTAGGACCAGATTTGGTCACTTTGAGTACACAGTGATGACATTTTGGCTCATAAATGCCCCAACCTTCTTCATGGACCTCATGTAAAGAGTATTCAAGGCTTACTTGGACCACTTTGTTATGGTATTCATAGATGTCAGATTAGTGTACTCAAAGGATGAGGAAACTGAAAAAGGGCATCTGAAGATAGTAATTGGCTTGCTAAATAAGCATAAGTTGTGTGGCAAGCTAAGCAAATGCCAATTCTGAGCTAAGGAAGTTGGATTTCATGGGCATGTGATCAATGAGCATGGTTTCTTGGAATAGAAGCAACCTTTGAATGTGAGGGAAATAAGAAGCTTCCTAGGGCTTGCTTACTATTACAGGAGATTTGTACTAAAATTCTCTATAATAATAGCCCCACTAACTCAGTTAGTAAGGAAAGATCAGAAATTTGAGTAAGGTGAAAAATGTGAGGCTAGTTTCCAAGAGGTTAAGAAGAGGCTGACTACAGCCCCAATTCTCATTCTGCCAAACCCTACTCAAGAGTATAAGGTATACACTAATCCTTCTCAAGTAAGGCTAGCTTGTGTCCTAATGCAACGGAAACAAGCAATAGCCTATGGATGAAGGCAACTTAGGCCTAATGAGAAAAAATATCCAGTTCATGATACAGAGTTAGCAGCAGTGATCTTTGCACTCAAGCAGTGGAAAAACTATCTACTAGGAAGTGAGTTTTAAGTCTTCATAGACCACAAGAGTCTGAAGTATCTATTTACATAAAAAGACTTGAACATGAGGCAAAGAAGATGGCTTGAGTACTTGAAGGATTTTGAGTGCATCATTGAATATATAGCTAGGAAAGCTAATGTGGTAGCTGATGCCCTCAGTATACACTGGAGTACTCAAGGCCACTAGAGAGCCTACTAACACAAAAGTACCCAGTTTAACTGAGTTGGCCTGAAAGTAGGGACAGCGGGAGATGAACCAAGTAAGAGTCCTAACTATTAGGTCAGAGGGGAAAGATCTATTACAAGAAGCATAGTTGCGAGATGATGAGCTTTCTTAGTGATGGCCGGCAACATTTTCATTGTACGACATGGTAGGCCTGAGAGGGACTTTTGGTATGGAGATGCTGGTAAAGGAGACTTTCGGCATGAGATTGCCTGAAATGCTCAAAAGAACAGGGGTTAGGAGGCCCCCGGAGTGTGTTTCCGGGGAAGGAGCCTCCGACGCCCAAGTTAGTATTTGGCAAATGAGGAGTAGTGATTGGAGGGTAAAGGGAAGAATTCTCTTAAGAGTTTAGCATGTCCCCTTACCAAGGTTGTTCCCCAAGTATTTATAGGAGGGCATTGGGAGAAGTCTGTTACCCACTCTGGGGTCGTCCAGTTATACTGCCAAAACTGTGCATTTAAACTCCCAGGTTTGGTGTGTCTTGTAGGTCATCAGAACAACACCCCTAGTGTACATACTCAAGTGACCCTCTTGAGCACTATGTAAATACATGCGTATTGGTCTAACCATAACACACATATTTACATTTATGCACACTATGGAAGCTAAGAAGGAAAACACTAGCACAAGTCTTAGTTTTGGCTTCCACACATTAGGCAATCTCGTTAAGTTCTAGTGACCAGCTACTGCACCTATAAATTCCACTAATAAACTGCATCATTCGAGCCTCATACCCCCCTATCTTATTTGCTCCGTTATTAAGAAGAGACTTACGGCAAACCAAGGAATTTTTTTTTACATCAATAGCCCACCTATGGACCAAGTTATGGATTTTTGAATTTGGTTACAAGATTCTGACCAAATGAATAGTAACTCAGACAATTTTTTCAACATCATATCTTTGGCTACAGGGCTCTAAATGTAGAAATTAAAAAGCCTAGTTAACCCTCTAGATGTCTTCTAGGTGTGGTCGAAATTTCATACCAAGATTCATTCTACACAGGGAGATATTAAACTTTAGGTCCATAGTTGAAATTCTGGCAACTTTTGGACCATTTTGCCCATACAATTTTTTCAAACTATGCAAGCACTTGATTCACAAGGGGAAAGCCCTCCAATACTATCCCATATATGTCCATTACACATAGGAATTACAGTCCCTTTCTTTTAACAACTTTATGTGGCCAAAACAGAATTTACAAGTAAGCAGCCCATCATTCACACTTAGGCAGCTTTCCACCAAATCACTTACATAGCCAAAACATTACTCAAATGTTCACATACTAGTCTCATTTTACATACACTACATGTACATGCATACATGCACTACAATATGGTCTCAACTCAGGTAAATATGCACCCTAGCTTACAGGAGGTCCTGAGACACAATGGACTCCAAAAACAGGATGCTGGACAGCTGCTGCACAACACAATAAGTACCACCATTAAGAATACCAAATGTACTCCTAAAATCACCAAACTTTCCAGATCATAACTAGACATATCAAAGTTCATGTACCTAAATTTTCAGAATAAAACTCAAACTACAAAGGTTAGTTTATAGGTGATCTTTCAGCTGGACCTGAAATTACAGAATTGAGGGGAGTAAGTTTCATTGTGAAACTTAGTAAGGGTAGCACTTGGTTTCCTAAGGTAATGTGATCCTCATTAAAAACTACATCCAAAGACACTAAAACACAAAAACCACAATGCATATATACAAGATATAGCAACCAAATGCAGCAGCCAAACTGTTAGTGTTGTGCCCAAAAGCCAATCATGAGATGATTGTATTTTTGCACATTGAGTCATGATGTTTTATTAAGGCATTAATCCAACAATTATGTTTGTCGTTTTGTTTCTGCGTAATGTAATAAACATAATTGTAATCCTAGAATAATGATATTCTCAAACGTTCCTGGTCTAGTATTATTGTGGAGCGGGTTGTAATAGTACATAACGATTAGCATATGTAGACTAATATGAGATATGTAGTCTACATATAGGTACAAGTTTGAGAACTTGTGTACTGGACTGACCCACCATGAGAACACTACATGGATTGTTATATGAGTGTCATAAGTGATTCTCATAGTGATCATGGTATATGTAGTCCTTCGAACTAAGATCATCATGGTTCCCTACATGTTAGTCACATACTTTGATACTTTCCTTTGTTGCTCGTAACTGAGTGAACTTGAAGGAGGTCATTGGGTATGTAACATATCATGCGGAGGGATTTGTATGATCAATATGGGATTTGTCCCTCCTATGTAACGGGAGTGATATCTTTGGGCCCCTTGATAGAGTGAGACTTAGAAAATGCATGGCCATGCTCGGATGAGTTGATAAACGATATCAATGTCATCAGTTTAAGTTGGTCTACTCGGTAATCAAGAAACCAAAGATTGGGCTATACGAGAGTGACACATTCCATGTCTCGTTCTTATTCTTGATATCTTCGACAAAGGGACAATGGCATATATCGTAATGGTCATAAAGGTTTAGTCGAATCATCGACAATCTTGTCACTTGAGAAGCAATGATGTGTTGCTAGACACCGCTCATTGCTTATGATCATAAATGTCATTTATGATCATTGCCAACGTGGTAAGAGCCTATTAGGTCACACACATAGAGTTTTTTGGATCATTAGAGTGCATGGGCTAATAATTTGGGTTTTGGTTTCACAATAATTTCGTATTAATAATGGGCCCAATAGTTGAGCCATTATTAAGCTCGAAATTGAAGCCTAATTGGATTAGGGCTTTGAAACCCATTAGGCCTAGAAGTTGAGTCTCATTATAAAAACAACTTTTAGTGAGAAATTCGCAGCTTCTTGCCCTAGCCTCCCAAAAGGACAGCCGCACTCTTCTTTTGCAATTCCTTGGAGGACGCAAGCTAGCACTGTGAGCGCAAACAAAACGCATCTGCCGGGATGTGGTGGAAGCATGGTGATCTCGAGAGGCTCATGTGGATACCATAGAGAGCTTGAACACGTCAACTGTTCAGGTTTTGTGATTCGACTCTACAGTTGGGTGTGAGATCTCAACCGAAAATTAGGTATGAAATTTTTGAACACCTGGTTTACCTCATTTCACTTGGAGCCTTGAGGGTTTCGGTTAAATTTGACTGTGCTTTTTTGGCTCCCGAAACCCAACACATACACTGTTAGTGTTGTGCCCAAAAGCCAATCATGAGATGATTGTATTTTTGCCCAATTGAGTCATGATATTTTATTAAGGGATTAATCCAGCAATTATGTTTATTGTTTTGTTCCTGCGTAACTTAACAAACATAATTGTAACCATAGAATAATGATATTCTTAAAAGTCCCTGGTCTAGCATTATTGTGGAGCGGGTTGCAATAATACATAACGACTAGCATATGTGGAGACTAATATGAGATATGTAGTCTACATATGGGTACAAGTTGGAGAACTTGTGTACTGGACCGACCCACCATGAGAACACTACATGGATCGTTATATGAGTGTCATAAGTGATTCCCATAGTGATCAGGGTATATGTAGTCCTTCGACCTAAGATCATCAAGGTTCCCTACATGTGAGTCACATACTTTGATACTTTCCTTTGTTGCTTGTAACTGAGTGAACTTGAAGGAGGTCATTGGGTATGTCACATATCATGCGGAGGGATTTGTATGACCAAGATGGGATTTGTCCCTCCTATGTAACGGGAGCGATATCTTCGGGCCCCTTGATAGAGTGAGACTTAGAAAATGCATGGCCATGCTCGGATGAGTTGATATGCGATATCAATGTCATCAGTTTAAGTTAGTCTACTCGGTAATCAAGAAACCAAAGATTGGGCTATACGAGAGTGACACATTCCATGTCTCGTGCTTAGTCTTGATATCTTGGACAAAGGGACAATGGCATATATCGGTGATGATCATAAAGGTATAGTCGAATCATTGACAATCTTGTCACTTGGGTAGCAATGATGTGTTGCTAGACACCGCTCATTGCTTATGATCATAAATGTGATTTATGATCATTGCCAACGTGATAAGAGCCTATTGGGTCGCACACATAGAGCAATTTGGATCATTAGAGTGCATGGGCTAATTATTTGGGTTATGGTTTCACTTTAATTTCGTATTAATAATGGGCCCAAGAGTTGAGCCATTATTAAGCCCGAAATTAAATCCTAATTGGATTAGGGCTTTGAAACCCATTAGGCCTGGAAGTTGAGTCTCACTATAAATACAACTTTTAAGTGAGAAATTCGCAGGTCTCCTTGCCCTAGCCTCCAAAAAGGACAGCCACACTCTTCTCTTGCAATTCCTTGGAGGACACAAGCTAGCACTGCGAGCGCAAGAGAAACGCATCTACCGGGACGTGGTGGAAGCGTGGTGATCCCGAGAGGCTCATGTGGATACCATAGAGAGCCTAAACACGTCAACTATTCAAGTTTTGTGATTCGACTCTACAGTTGAGTGAGAGATCTCAATCGAAAATTAGGTATGAAAATTTTTGAACACCCGGTTTACCCCGTTTCACTTGGATCCTGGAGGGTTTCGGTTAAATTCCGCTGCACTGTTTGGCTCCCAAAACCCAACATAGACAACCAACAAACACATAAAATGCAGCAGTAACAATATACCATAGGTTAGTCCATAAAACACAAAATAACATAACCAAATCACTGTGGCAGCCCTCCTCAAGCTAATGCTTGGTCTTAGGAGGATTTTAACAGTAGTTAGTACTAACTTTGGGTTCGAGATACCCTCACTTTACAGCCATCATTGTGCACTTCACACTAGGTCACAAAACCTTCAATAAGTGCACTCTCCTCACTAAGCTTGGTTCATCAAGCTCATGGCTCTCTTCCAAGCTAAGCCCTAGCTCCATGGATGTTTGAAAATTATAGAAAATTGTCCATGAGACAAAGAGAACCCTTACCAAAGTGGGTAGGCCAAAAATCAAGCTTGATCCTTGAAGCATCCAAGAAATAGCTCTAGTTTGCTTCCAATTGCTTCCTTTTTACTTTAATTTCAATCAACTGCAAGTTTGAAGGTGTGGAGGCTATGGAGGAAGTATGGATGTGTTCTTGGGCTGGGGGAGGATGAAAATGAGAGAGGGATAAGTGATTTGGCCACTTAAATGGCCTTAAATTAGCTTAAGGGCACAAAACAAATTTAACAAGCTTAACCTTGCTTTATGTCATTTTCTTTCTCACTAATTATGGTTTCTTTGTCTTAAACTCATTGGTACACATGTGCCCAACATTTTTGACTAATTATCAAGTATTGGATGCCTCCCCCATGGTGGGATAACCTCACAATTCCACCCTTAGACTTAAGTTAAAAGCTTGAACACCTTAAGATTTACACTAGGAAATTTTTGTCCTTATTGCCTTTAGTGTTTCCTTTGTCCAAACTTGTCTTCCATGAGTCATTTGGTCCTCAAATAGCAGTTTTACACCATTTATATCCTTCCCATAACTATCCAAGTCTTTTTCTTTGAGAGGTTTCCAATTGAGTACCCGAATTTCCAAAAGCTTACAAAAAAGTCCATAGGTTGCTTGACAAACAAGCAATCCTTTCGGCTTTTCTTCGGGGCCAAGTTACCAACTTGGAACACTTTTAAGGAGGTGTTGATCATGCCTTTTACCGCCAACAGTTCAATCACTATGGTGAGAATTACACAATATAATAGTTTTTAGCCATTATGACACACTTGTAACTCTCCCATTTTGTGATGTGGTAACAAAGTCCGTTTGACACAGCCCGCTCAGATCATGACACGTGTTCAGCCAAATGCGGTCCATACCTTTGAGGATGGGGATCTCCAGCTGGCCATAGGCCGTTCTGGCCAAAAGTTAGGGCCATGGGAGGCCTGTGTGTCAGGGGCGTGTGCGAGGTTTCTGTGTCAGAGGCTCCTTAACCATTTTTGTTGCCGACAAGACCCCTTTGGGATAAAAAGATCTCTTCTGGATATGAAAGCTTTTTGCTGAGGTTGCCCCAGTCATTCGGAACGTCCCTTAGCACAGAGGATACCCTTCGGAGGTTGTTTTCCCTTGCCCAGGGTGGTGAGTCTACTTTTCTTGAAGTTGGCTAGGTTATCTTACCAAGGGTGGTGGCGCAATGTACTCCTGAGGTTAATCCTCTTATTCCCCAAGGGTGATGGTGGACTATCGAGGTTAGGGGGTCAAAGACTACGGACACTCTTTCCAAGGGTGGTGTTCATCTTTTCCAAGGGAGATGCTCGTCTTTACCGAGGGTGGTGTTCGTCAGGGCTTGGGAGTTTGTAGGGTAATAGCCCTTTGGATATCACATGCCCCCATCGGAAAGCCGAAGATGTAACTTCGGTGAGTAGAGTCTTTGGGAGCATTTCGTGGAGCTCGCTATGGAAGCTAACAGTTACCATAGATGTAACTTATTGGCTTTCTTAGGTAGGGGATACTTCGTTCTCCAAGGGTGTGCCTTCTTAGCCAAGATAGCTTATAGATTACTGTTCATTTCTTAGCTAGGCTCTTGGTATTTTCGAAGTGTGTGTTCCCCCCTTTTTAATTTTCTACTGTAGGTCAGTGAATCGTCATGTCTCATTAATCAGACAGATGCGTTACTTCGGATAAGCTTGCCTAGGCGTTCGTGCTATTAGGAGGAGTGCCCTCATTTCCTATGTCGGGCGACACATGTCACGCGGTAATTGGTGGACAGTCACGTTGGTTACCTCAACTGCGTCTCTTCGCCTACGAGGGGTAATTATGGTGACGATTCGCCTACCCCCTTCGGCCTATATAAACCTTCCTTTCCTCAAAGTTCCCCTCACTTGCTTTCTTTTGCTTCCATTTTGCTCTCATTTGCCCTCAAGCTTCTCTCTTTTTTTTCCACGGCGTAAGTGGTGGAGCAATTTCTGGCATTTTTCATGACGGCGTTTAGAAATCCAGACTTCGACAAGAGTTTTGGTGGGTCCTCCTTTCCGAAGTCCTTCTTTGGCATTGTTTCCTTCTCTTTATTTTTACCTTTCCGAAGTTAGGTTTCCCTTTTTTGAATGTCGACCCCAGTTCCGCTCATGTCTGTCCAACCTATCCCCGAAAGCTGTACTGCCCTTAATTCTCATCCGAGTTGTACCACTTCGGAGAAGTTAGCGACATGGACAACTAAATTCCTTCTTCCTTCTTACGTGGTTACCAGGCTACCTAGTCCTGGCCTGTTCAATTACATGAATAACTCGGACGAGGTTACCATCTTTCGGGCCCAACTAAAGGCCGGACTTCGGTTTCCTTCACCGAAGATGATTTGTGACTTCTGCCAATTTCATGGCATAGCCATGAATCAGCTTCCCCCCAACTCTTACTCCTACTTCAACACTTTCCTTTGCATGTGTGAGGTTTTCAAGATAGAACCTCACTTTATTTTTTTCATGCAATACTACAAACTCCACCCCGTCCCAAAAGGTGGTTTCTATTTTTTGCTTCCTCGAGGTTCTGGGAGTAACAAGTACACATTTACCTTCAACACGAAGGATAGTTGGCAAGGGTGGCAGAGGAAGTTCTTCTTCCTAAAGGTGGCTGACCAGTGGAAGCACATTCCAACCAAATGGGCGTAGGGGACTTTGCCTATAGATGTAGTTGACCCCAGAAAACTGCTAACCCTAGAGTTAGAAGCCCAGTTCAAGGAGTTCGATAGTCGTATTCGGGCTGTCGCGGACTAGGACCCTGAGGTCCCCCCGTTCCCTGTACCCCTTTCCCATCAGATGGAACTTGATGACCGAAGAGGTCCTCCGAGAACTAAAGGTGATCAAGGAGAATGTTACCGACCTGAACATGCCGAAGCCTCTTTTTGATGGGAAAAAGTCGTGGTTGGTAATGCTCCTTCGGGGCGAACTCACGTATTCGGCCCTTAAAGAGAGTAAGTTCCTTTCCAAATTTTTCATCTCTCTCTGTGTACTTACACTGATATTCCTCTTTTTGCAGAGATGGGTGACAAATCTGTTGCATTCTACAAGTCCCTCTTCCTCGGTCAGGCCGAGAAGGGGGAGCAGACCCAAAAGAAGGCGGTGCCGAAGAGAAAGAAGCCGTCTGGGGGACCTTCTTTGGCTCCGAGGCCAAAGAAGATGAAGGAGGACCTCATTCCCCTGCCTCCTGAAGACGAAGTGGGGGCTGTGGACTAGACCCACATTCAGGAGGATCCACCTTCGGATCCAGTTATCCATTCCACTCCCCTTAGTCCCAGCACCACGGCGGAGACTTTGGGGACTTCAGTTGGGGGGTTTTCGGCTAAGGAGCTAGAGGAACACCAAAAAAGGAAAAGCAAGAACATCCCTGACAAGGTCCTTGAAGTCAGTGACTCCCAGGGTGATGACGTGGAGCTTCCACCAGGTTTGTCCCTTAGCCATTCTTTTATGAGCTTTGGAATTTTTGGTGTTTTAGATCTTATAGACGAGTGGCTAAAGGACAACGTACTAATGGAACTTCGATGAGACTTTGTAAGTGAATCAGTGCAAGCTCCCTGGGTGAAAGATCACGCCCGAAAAAGGGCCATTCAAGACGCCAAGATCCCGAACGGGAAGGTTCTGATGGAGCCCTTCTGGTCGTTCACGGAGGACATGAACTTGTTCTCCGAGGATAGCCAGAAGATGGCTCCTCAGATGGCGACGGGTGTCATCACGCACGCCACTTTTTAGTCTCTGACTGAGGAGCGTCTGAATAAGGATATCATCTTTATGAGGATGGCCAAGCATGTTGCCCAAGTAAACTGCTACCCTTTTGATACTTAGTAATTTTTTGTTTGCCTTTTGTTCCTTACTCAGGATCTCTCCCTTTTGCAGCTTTTGGCGTACATGGGGTACTATCGGGCTTAGGCAGCCAAACAATCTTCGGTCCGTAGTCACTCTTAGGAATTTTTGGCAAAGGCCAAGGAACTCTTGGCTAGCTCTGTCATTAAGTACGGTAAGCTAAATAAAATAGCCAAGGAGGATCTGGCCAATCTTCGAGAGGAGATGCTCAAAAGCCAAGGGGAGCTTATCCGAGACTTCTCTCCGAAGATGTCAGACCTCGGAGCGAGGTTGATAGCTTTGACCTCGGCCAATGAGGTTTTTCAGAAGGAAAAGGATGACGCTGCTGCCCAAGTGGCAAAGGCCTTTGATCTCAACTCCAAGCTTTAGGCCGAGGTTGAGAGGTTGAAGAAGGAAGGAAAGAAGAAGAAGAAGAAGCTGAAGAAGGAGATCGTGGAGCTTCGAAAAGCTCTGGAGGATTTGGACGTGGAGAAGGCTAAGTCCGACCAAGCGACCAAAAGGTCTTACCAGGATGGCTTCTGCCTCTCCCGTCACCAAGCCTTATCAAGATTTCCAGATCTCGATCTCTCCTTCTTGTCGGCCCTGGACATACTCGAAGGGCCATCCTGGCAATGGTCAAGGGTGGAGTTCCTCAACCTTTCTGCCGTTCCACCTTTGGCGCCGAGATCTACTGATAAAGACTTCGAAGGCATGGAGCCCATGGATGGTGAGGAACTGGTGGATGCCCAAGATCACGAATAGGTGTCCTCTTTCTTATTTTCCTTCTGTAATCCATCTGTTGTATTCTTCTATCAGTGTTAATAAAATTTTCCTTCTTCAAACTCCGTTGTACTCGGTCATTACTTTTTCGAAAACGACGCCTTTTGCGAAACTTAACCTTTGTTTGAATTATGTCTGATCAACATTTTTTATACAAAGGTACGACTCGGTAATATGTACGTTCGGATGACTAGCTTCGGCATATCTAGCGTATTCTTTCAAAAAAATTTCTAAGTTCCAGCCTTGCACTTCTGGAAATTCTCCTTCGAGAACAATGTTCGACCGAAGGAAACACCTATCTTCGGGAATAACCGTCCTCGGTCATACTTCCTTGGTGTTTCTTGAAATTTTTTTCCAAGTGTCCATTTAGGCGCTTTTAGGGGATAAACGCCTTTAGCGCCAACTAACGTCGTACGCTCGCCAAAGGTTGACCCCTTTTTACGAGCTTATCGCTTCAATGTGTTCATGTTCGGTCTACTACCTCAGAATCAGGTGTTGTCATTGTTCGGGAGCGGGCATGTTTGGTTGAGTTTTGCTTAGATGCCTTCGGAAAAAATCTCATTACACCTTGCTCAACCAGTTACCTATGGGGAGAATAATACAATTTTTCCTTTTCCTCAGAAATTTCTAAGTATAGAATTTTCTTAAAGAATCCGAATACTATGTATTTTTCAATTCTCCAACCTTTGTGTCATTGAGCTTGTACACTCCCGGTCAAATTTCTTCGAGAACCAAATAGGGCCCATCCTAGTTTGCATGAAGTGCTCTATGTGATGGTCTTCGGGGTTCAAACTCGGCTTTTCAGAGAACGAGGTCTCCTTTTTTGATTCCTTTCCGCTTTACATGTAGGTTGGTAGCAACGGCTACTCTCTGCTGCAAAGATTTTCTTCTCAGCTCGGCCATTTCTCTATGTTCATCAATGAGGTCTAACTTGGTTCTCAAACCAAGGTTGTTCCCTTCGTCGAACACTTGTACCCTTATCGATGGCTGAACCACTTTGATAGGAATAATGGCCTCCGTATCGAATACGAGTGAGAAAAGCATCTCACCTGTGACCCTTCGGGGGGTTGTCCGATAGCTCTATAGCACACTAGGAAGTTCTCCTGGCCATTTTCCTTTTGCTTCCTTCAATCTCTTTTTCAAACCATCATTTATGGTTCTGTTGGACACCTCTATCTGTCCGTTGCTCTGAGGATGAGCTACCAGGGCGAAATGAATTTTTATCCCAAGGTCGGTAGTGAATTCTTGGAACCCCTTGTCAATAAACTGGGAACCATTATCGGCCACTATCATCCTCGGTATGCCGAATCTACATACGATGTTTTTCCAGATGAATTTCTGTACGTCCTTTATCGATATGGTTGCCAGAGGCTCTGCCTCAATCCATTTAGTAAAGTAATTTACTGTGACTACGTAGAACTTCACTCCTCCGGGTGCAGTTGGGAGAGGCCCAATGAGGTCGATGCCCTATACGGCGAAGGAACAGGGATAGTTGGCTGAAGTTATCTTTTCCGAGGGTAGCCTCTGGACAGGAGCGTGCCTTTGGCAATTATCATACTTTTGGACGAACTGCCTTGCATCCCTCCTTAGAGTGGGCCAGAAATACCCTTGCCGAAGAAGAACCCTGGCAAAGACATTGGTTCCTATGTGCGAACTACAGGCTCCCTCATGGACTTATTTGAGGATCACTTCGACATCTTCTTCACCAATACAGCTCTATAATGGGGTGGCGGACCCTTGTTGGTACAGCTCTTCCCCTATCAGGAAGTATCTTCCTGAACGTTTTTGGACTTTAGCTGCTTCCAACGAGTCCTCAGGGAGTTCCGGGGTTGAGAGGTATTTTTTGATAGGTCATTTCATTCTTTTCTTGAGGTTGTTACGCACATTACCGCTATACTCAGCTGGTACAGTACCTCTGTTGACTCTTTTGACTTGGCCAGTGTGTCAGCCTCCATGTTATCTCGTTAGGGTACATTTTCTATATGCACCGTGTCAAACTCTTGGATGAGTTCTTTGACGAGGTTATGATATTTTGCCAAGGTTGGATCATTTGCGCCATAATCTCCTGCCATCTGCCGGACCACTAGCTGAGAATCGTTATGGGCCTTAAGATTTCTCACACCTATCCTTTTTGCCAGCCGTAAGGCTGCTATGAAAGCTTCATATTTGGCAACATTGTTGGTGACATTGAACCCGAACTTGATAACCTTCGTGGCCTTTATTCCTTCAGGACCTCGGAGGACTACTCCAGCTCCCTGGTGTTCGGAACCCGAGGCTCCATCGATAAATAGCGTCTACTCAGGTTCACCTTTTACGAGGTCTTTCGAGGTATCTTCGGCTTTTGGGACGTCGGTGATGAAGTCTGCCAATGCTTGGGCCTTTATGGCCTTTTTTAACACATAGGTGATGTCATATTCATCGAGCTCAATGCACCATTTTGACAGTCTTTCCGAGTGATCAACCCTCCTCATGATATCTTGAAGAGATAGGTTACTTTGGACAGTAATACGGTGTGCTTGGAAGTAAGGTCGTAACCTTCTACTTGCCAATACTAAGGAATATATGGTTTTCTGTAGAAGAGGGTACCTAACTTCGGCTCCATGTAGTGACTTACTTACATATTATATCGGCCACTCTCTCCCTCCCTCTTCTTTTACAAGCACCGAACTTACTGCTTTTTCGCTGATGGCGAGGTAAAGGATAAGGGGTTCTCTATCCTTCAGCTGCCGAAGTGTCGTCAGGTGGGTTACGTATGTTTTGAGCTCATCCCAAGCTTTTTGGCAATCTTAGTTCCATGGATGCTCTTTAGAGCCGAAGGTACCACCATTTTTTGCGGCTTTGGTGAACACTTTGAAGAACGGTCGGCACCGATCCCAATATCTGAGATAAATCTACTAAAAGAAGTGATTCTCCCAATTAGCCTTTGCACATCCTTGACTGCTGTGGGAGTTTGGAATCCCAACAGGGCCTAGACTTTTTCCGGATTGGCATCGATACTGATGGCCAGGGGCCTCATCGTTCAGAGTCATGATGACTGGAGGAGAGACTTCTGGGAGGAAGAACGCCTGGTGGATTGGATCGCCCAAAGGAGAGTGCCTGAAAGCTCAGAAACAAAGGGTTAGGAGGCCCCCGGAGTGTTTTTCCGGGGGGGGGGGGGGGGCCCCCCCGGGGGGGGGGAGCCTCCGACGCCCAAGTCAGTGGTTGGCCAAGAAAAGGCAGAGGAAATAGCACACAAGAGCTGAAGAGTCTCGCCTGGTGATTTTCTCAGAGTGTGGGAGTCAGATCTTTGCCAACCAACCTCCTGCCAAGTATTATTTCCTGGTATTTATAGGAGTGCCTAGCCCGTTCAGATCGCGACACGTGTTCGGTCGGATGTTTCCTGAATTTCTGGGCGTAGGAGACAGATAGCTGGTAGCAGGTTGCCTTGAGCCATGTGCTGAGATGGGCCATGATGTGATTCTGATGGCGTTAGCGTGTCAGAGCGCCTTTTGAGGCGGCTTGTGACGTCTGTGAAAGGACGTGTCAGAGGCTTCCTTAAATGCTTCCATAAATGCTCCTGCCGTACTCCCGAGGTCCCTGGGTGAGGTCGTCCTTTGGTACGGACAGAGCCTCTTCGGGAAACAAGCCCTCAGTTCGGGGGTTCCCAGTTTCAGGGAGTTCCGCCTTCGGGGATATCATGTTCGGCTCGCTATGTCTGGTGCCGTTTTCTTTTCCGAAGGCGATCTGTTCACAACCTTGGGGGGGCAAGTAGTGTCCTCAGGTTTTCCTGGCGTGCCGGGCTCGGAGCTCTTCGGCTATCTCCCGAGGTGCATGATCACACCTTTTCTCGGGTAGCGCCAGCTTCTTCTGGCCATTCTTGTGGCAGGGAGTTCGGCCAGATAGAGGCGATAGCGTTTGGCTATCACATGCCCCCCTTTGGAAAGCCGAAGTGAAGACTTCGGTTTTGCATCTCTTTCCGAGGTTGTTTATGGGAGTCTCTTTGGAAGCTTAACCTGTTCCGAGGATGCGCCTTTTGCCCGAAGATCATGGGCTCTTCGGCCTTGGCCTGTTCTTTGGTGTCTTCGAGGCGGAGCCTGTGCCGAAGATACACCTCTTGCCCGAAGGTCATGGGCTGTTCGGCCATAGCCTGTCTCTTGGCGTCCTCGAGTTGGCCTGCTCTTTGTTTCTGCAGGTCTGTTTGGCCAAGCGTGTCAGTCTGAGCGGCGCGTCCCAGTTTTCCAGGGATGTCAAAAGACGTGTCCCAGTTTTCAAGGGACGCTTGAAGGATGTGTCCCCCATTTTTGCGCAGCGGTTGACACATGGCGCTTTGCCATTGGAGGAGAGTCACGTCGGTTACAGAGGGCGCGCCTTTTCAGGTGCAGAGAGCAGTTACGGCGACGGTTCGCCTCCAAAGGGTACTTATGACGATGTTTCGGTTACCCACCTCTGGCTTATAAATAGCCCATTGCATCATAAGTTCCTTTTGCTTTTTCTTCTGCTCTTTTCTCTGCTTTGCCCCTGTTCTTGCACTTTCTTGCTTTCTGTGGCGGAGCTACCTTAATCAGAGCTTTTTTCCAGCCAACTTTCACGACGGCGTCCTCAGATTTTGGCAAATCTTTCGGTGGGTTTTTGTTTTCCAGAGCGTTTTGATCCCTCTGTTCTTTTGAGTTTTTCTCTGGAAACTGTTTTCTTCCGTTTTCAAACTCGTTTTCATGTCGAAAATGCCCATTCCTGAGAGCTGGCAGCCTCTTTTAGCCCATCCTTGTTGCACCACCCCTGCAAAGTTAGAGAGGTGGAAGAAAAAATTCTTTCTTCCCTCTTACGCCATTACTAGGCTGCCTCGTTCTAGCCATTATGCTTTTTCAAACCATAGTAAGGAGGTTACCGTTTTTCGAGCCCAGCTGAAGGCCGGTCTTCGGTATCCTCCCCCGAAGATGGTGTGCGAGTTCTGCAAATTTCATGGCATTGCTGTGAACCAGCTTCCCCCGAACTCGTTCTGCTATTTTAACGCCTACCTCTGCATGTGTGGCGTCTTCGGGATAGAACCCCATTTCATAATCTTTATGCAGTACTACAAGCTCTCTGTGGTCCCGAAGGGTGGCTTCTATTTCATGCTACCTCGGGGATCCGGGAGCAAGAAATTCATGTTCACCTTCGCCACTAAGGATAGCTGGCGGCGGGTGGCAACAGAAGTTCTTCTTCCTGAAGATGGACGAGGCCTGGTCGTACGTTCCGACCAAATGGGCTCAGGGAACACTGGATGTGGACGTTGTTGATCCGAGGATGCTGCTGACCCCAGAGTTGGCTCCCGTGTTCGCGGATTTCGACGCCCGCATTCGGGCTGTCTCTGACTGGGATCCCGAGGTCGCTCCGCGCGCCCTTTACCCTTTTCCAATCAACTGGAAGTTGATGACCGAAGAGGTCCTTCGGGAACTAAAGGTGGTAAAGGAGCACGAGACTGACCTCAAGATGCCAGCTCCTGCCATCGCCGGGAAGGATTCCTGGTTGGTCAAGCTTCTTAAGGAGGAAATTTCTTTCGAAACGCTTGTCGAAAGTGAGTCATCTTCTACTCCTTTGCTGTTTTTTTCCTCGGACTTACGCTGATGTTTCTCTCCTTTTTCAGAGATGGGCGACGGGACTGCCGCCTATTACAAGTCCCTTTTCTCCGGCCAAGTGGAGAAGGGGGAGTAGACAAAGAAGGCGGCTTCCCGAAGGCGAAAGTCCGTTGGTGCTGGTCCCTCGTCTAAACGGGCGAAGAAGACTGTTATTTCTTCCCATTTGGAAAGTATTAGGGAGGGAAACGAGGACGCCGAGGTTGCTGTCACTTCGCCGCCTGATGATTCGGCCGAGGTCCCCTGCTCAGGTTCCTCTAGAAGAAATTCCCGAGGAGACTGCTGAGGAGCCTGGGACAGCCGAGATTCCGGCGCCTGAGACTGCTGTTTCCGAGGTCCCTTCAACCGACGTCCCTCCTCAAAGTCCTACTGCGTCGCAGGCCCTCCTTGATGTAGTGGTAGAAGTACCTTCTGCCGAGGAGCGGCGCAGGCGGAAGGGCAAGGGCATTTCAACCGAGGAGGCCGAGGACTCCGAGGACGTCGTTGTCGAGGTTCCACCAGGTTTGTTTCCAGACAAAGTGTACTTCCTTTGTTTTTTCTGGATTGCCTTCTTTGTCTTTAATCTCCTTCTCATTCTTGCCACGCAGTGGAGTTGACTACCCCTGACTGGGCGGCCGAACATGCTCGGAAGCGAGCTCTTCGGGACGCCAAAATCCCACAAGGGAAGATACCAAAGGAGCCTTTCTGGACGTTCACGGAGGACATGAATTTGTACGCCGAGGACTGTCCTCAAATGGCGAAGGAAATTTCGAAGGGGGTGCTTATTGAGGCCTCCTTCAAGGCTATAGCGGCGGCCCATCCGGGGGATAACACTCTCGCCGCAAAGATCACCGAGCATGCTGCTCAGGTATATCCTTCACAGCTCTTTCCCTTCAATTTTTTCCTAAGTGTTTGGCTCTTACTGACCTTGCGTTTTATCTTTTTGCAGCTGCTGGGGTACGCCGGCTTTCTCCGAGTTCGGGTGGCCAGGGAGGTTGCCTTCCGAACTTCGGCCACTTAGACCATGAATGAGGCGAGGATCGCACTCGCGGAGTCGGCCGCCAAAAACCAGCAGCTGAAAGAGGCTGCTGAGAAAGAAGTGACTGCACTTCGGGAGGAGTTCCGGAAGGAAAAAGAAGAACTTCAAAAGGATTCCTCCCAGAAGATTGCTGACCTCGGTGATCAAATAAAGGGGATGCTCACCGCCAACGAAGATCTTCTCAAGCACAAGGCTGCTTCTGACAGCCTTATAGTGTCGTTGACGAGTGAGAATAACACTCTTCGGGCTGAGGTCGAGTCTTTGAAGAAGGGGTCCAAGGGGCGTTGGAGATAAAGGCGCTGAAGGAGGAGATTGCTGAACTGAAGGACGACCTTGACGACCTCGAGCTTGATAAGAACGAGTCTGATCAAATGGCCAAGGTTGCCTTTCAGGACGGCTTCTGCCTTGCTCGTCACCAGGTCCTCCAGAGGTTCCCAGATCTGGACCTCTCTTTTCTAGAGGCTCTAAACATTCCTGGGGGACCTCGGTGGGAATGGTCCAAGGTCGAACATTTGAACCTTCCTCCTTCAATTCCAGCGCCAAAGGTGGTGGAAAAGGGCGGGCAAGCGAGTGGCTCTCGGGACGCCGCGAACCCTTAGGCTATTTTAGGGCCCCTTTTCCTTCCCTTCTATTTTGTATTCCTTCTTCGGGCACTTCTTTATTGTAAAGCAGCTTACTCCTTAATGAAGACTTTTTTGGCTAAGTGTTTCTTCAAGTTTCTTTATTTTTATTGCCTCGAACGCATTTGCTCAAGAGACTTCGGAAAACCTGCAATCAAAGAAACTCTTTTACCTTCCCTTGGCCGAGCCTGTTCGCTCCAGAGGCTTTTTGGAAAGTCTGAAAAATTTGACTAAGTCTTTTTGCAGGCTTTTGCATTTCCATTTTGTCCCGAACACGTTCGCTCGAGGGACTTCGGAAATTCCTTAGTCAAAAAATTTTCCTTCTTTTCCTTTTGTCCCGAGCATGTTTGCTCAAGAGACTTAGGAAATCTTTCGAGAGTTGTTTTCCATTTTTCCCGAGCGTGATGGCTCAAGGGACTTCGGAAAACTGTCTCTGCGCTTATTTCGGCGAGTACTTCTGCGACGTTCTTGTTTCCCATTTCCCATCTTTCCCGAGCATGATGGCTCAAGGGACTTCGGAAAACTGCCTCTGCGAGATTTCTCCATCTTTTCCCGAGCGTGATGGCTCAAGGGACTCTGGAAGGTCAATCTGCGCTTTATTACGGCGAGCATCTTCGCGGAATTCTGCTTTGCACAATTTTGGATACTTAAGAACTTTCCTTAAGAGCATTCTGTACTTACAATTCCTCCGCTTCATCTTAGGCGTAGAATTTTTTCAAGGCGTCTGAGTGCCAAGTATTTTTCAATTCTACGCCTTCGGCGTCGCCAAGTTTGTACACGCCTTTTCGTACTTCGGCGAGAACCAGATAAGGTCCTTCCCAGTTTGCGCGAAGTACTCCGTGGGACGGCCTTCGGGGTGCAAAGTCAGCCTTTCGGAGAACGAGGTCTCCCTTCTTGATTTCTTTTGGCCTGGCCCGTAAGTTTACAGCCGCGGCCACTCTTTGCTGAAAAGCTTTTCTTCTCAGCTCGGCTATTTCTCTGTGTTCGCCGACGAGGTCGAGCTTGGTTCTGAGGCCGAGGTCGTTTCCACCTTCATCAAATATTTGTACCCGTATTGATGGTCTGACTATCTCGACTGGGATAATGGCCTCTGTCCCGAAGACTAGTGAAAAGGGAGTTTCCCCTGTGGCCCTTCGGGGCGTCGTTCGGTAGCTCCACAATACGCTTTGGAGTTCTCCTGGCCATTTCCCTTTTGCTTCTCCCAGTCTCTTTTTCAGGCCATCTTTTATGGTCCTGTTCGATACTTCCACCTGCCTGTTACTTTGGGGGTGAGCTACTGGGGCGAAGTGCATCTTTATTCCGAGGTCGCTGATAAATTCTTGGAATCCTTTGTCTATGAATTGGGATCCATTATCAGCTACTAGTACCCTCGGTATGCCAAGTCTGCATACAATGTTCTTCCATACGAACTTCTGCACTTCTTTTGCCGAGATAGTTGCCAGCGGTTCTGCCTCGACCCATTTAGAGAAATAGTCCACTGCTACAACGCAGAATTTCACGCCTCCGGGTGCTGTGGGGAGCGGCCCAATAAAGTCTATACCCCAGACTGCGAACGGCCAAGGATAGTCAGTCGAACTTACCATCTCCGAGGGTGCCCTCTGGATGTTCGCGTGTCTCTGGCAGCTACCACATTTTCGGACGAACTGTCTTGCGTCCTTTCTCAGGGTAGGCCAGAAGTATCCTTGGCGAAGTATCACCGCTGCAAGGGCATCAGTTCCGATATGTGAGCCACACATGCCTTCGTGGACCTCTTCAAGGATCATTTCAGTATCCTCTTCAGCCACGCATCTCTGCAGCGGGTTTGCATATCCCTACCGATATAACTCTTCACCAATCAGGAAGAATCAGCCGGAGCGTCTTCGCAATCTCGCAGCGTCGTCGGGGTCTTCGGGGAGCATATTTTCTGTGAGGTATCTCTTTATGGGATCTTTCCATCCTTTTCCCGAGGTCGCTATGCTCAGCACTGAGATGCTCGGATGGTCTAGCACCTCGGTGTATGTTTTCGACTTCGCCAAGCAATCCGCCTCAGTGTTATTCCGCCGAGGTACATTTTCGATCCGTACGGCGTCAAACTCTTGGATGAGCTTTGCTACCAGCTCGTGGTATTTTGCCAAGATTGGGTCCTTCGCCCCATAATCTCCTGCCGTCTGCCGAACTACCAGCTGGGAATCGCTGTGAGCCTTTAAGTTTCTCACGCCAATCTTTCTGGCCAAGCGTAATCCCGCTATGAGGGCTTCATACTCAGCTACATTGTTGGTGACGTTGAAGCTGAACTTGATAGCCTTCATTACCTCCAGGCCTTCGGGGCCCCTGATAATTACTCCAGCTCCCTGGTGTTCGGACCCCGAGGCTCCGTCTACGTGCAAGGTCCATTCTGGCTCACCCTCTTTTGGATCTGAATGGCTCTCCTCAGTGGTGGGTATTTCGGCGATAAAATCTGCCAGTGCTTGAGCTTTTATGGCCTTCCGAGGCTCATACGTGATTTCGTGTTCGCCCAGCTCTATGCACCACTTGGAGAGCCTTCCCGAATGATCAACTCTCTTCATGACATCCCGTAGCGGCAGACTACTTCGGACGATGATGGGGTGAGCCTGAAAGTATGGTCGCAGCCTTCTCCCTGCAAGCACCAAGGCGTATATAGCTTTTTGAAGCAAAGGGTACCTGACTTCGGCGCCATGCAGGGACTTGCTGACATAGTAGACCGGCCATTGCTTTGGCCCTTCTTCTTTCACGAGGACCGAGCTCACAGCTTTTTCTGTGACGGCGAGGTACAGTACGAGGGGCTCTCCCTCCCGAGGTTGTCGCAGAGTCGGCAGGCTGGCCAAGTAGACTTTGAGTTCTTCCCAGGCCTTTTGGCAATCTTCATCCCAAGGATGATCATTTCTTCCGAGGTTGCCTTCCATTTTTGCTGCCTTTGTGAGGACTTTGAAGAAAGGTCGACACCTATCTCCGTACCTGGAAATAAACCTGCTCAGAGAGGTTATTCTTCCGGTCAGCCTCTGCACGTCTTTGACTGTGGCAGGAGTTCGGAACTCAAGCAGAGCCTTAATCTTCTCGGGGTTAGCGTCAATGCCTCTTTCGGATACCATGTACCCAAGGAACTTTCCCGAGGTTACCCCGAAGATGCACTTTTCAGGATTGAGCCGAATCCCAAAGGCTCTGAGCTTTTGGAAGGTTTCCTCTAAATCTGCAACGTGGTAGCCAGGCAGCTTGCTCTTGACTATCATATCATCAACATACACCTCCATGTTTCTCCCCATTTGGTCTTTGAAGACCTTGTTCATCAGCCTCTGGTAGGTGGCTCCTGCATTTTTGAGTCCGAAGGGCATCCTGATATAGCAATATGTTCCCCCCTCGGTGATGAAGGCAGTCTTCTCTTCATCTTCGGGGTTCATCCTTATCTGATGGTAGCCACTAAAGGCGTCTAGGAAACTAAGGAGCCCATATTCAGCAGTTGAATCTACCAGTTGATCTATTGGCGGCAGAGGGTATGAGTCTTTCGGGCAAGCATCGTTCAAGTTTCTGAAGTCGATGCACATCCGGAGTTTGCTGCTACCTTCTTTTGTGGCAATGACCACGTTGCTTAACCATTCGGGGTACTTGACCTCCCTGATAACTTCAGCATCTAGGAGACGCTGGACTTCGGTTTTGACAAAGTTGCTTTTGTGGGCTGAGATGCTCCGTTTCTTTTGCCGGACAGGTTTTGCTTCCGGGCTTACTTTGAGGCTATGCTGTATTATGCCAGGGTTTACTCCTGGCATATCTTTCGGTGAGTAGGCAAACAGATCTTTACTTCTCAGCAGAAAGGATACAAGATTTTCCTTGTCACCTTCGGCCAAGCTCTTCCCTATTCGGGTAGATTGACCTGGGACAAGCTCTATTGCTTCCGTTTCTGCTTTGGCGAGATCTTCTTCTTTGCCTTTTTCTGGCGCCTTTGCCTCCATCGTTTGCGCGAGGTTGCTTGCCGGAGCTTTTCGTGCTTTCACAAACACCTTTCTTACCTCGGCTTGGTCTATGAAGACCTCTGCATCTCCATCCTTGGTGGCGAATGTGACAGTCAAGTACTTCACATCAGGGCGAATATGCAGGTTCCCCTGTGTCTGCCTTCCAAGGATGGCGTTGTACGAGGACGGGACGTCCATGACGATGAATCTCGCCATTGTGGAGGCGTACAACTCAGCTGCTCCGTCTACCGAAGTCCCTTTCATCATCAGCGGGAGGTCGATCCATCCGAGGACGGGGAGTTCGGATGGTCCAACCCCAAAAGTGGGCGAGGTGACAGGCTTCAGTTCGCTGCTGGAGATGCCCAAGCTCGGCAGCAGGTGCGAGAATAGGACGTCAGCATTTGAGCCATCATCAAGCAACACTCTTTTGACGTCCCAGTTCCCTATTCTCGCCATAATCAGCAGCGGATCGTCGTGGGGGAAGACGACGGTGGAGCCATCTTTGCGAGCCAGCTTCTTTGATGGACTTTGATACTCCATGACTGCAATTTCTCTGGCTTTCCGCTTTCTTTCCGAGGATGGGAGCCCCGTGGTGATGGTTTGGATAACCCCTGCTGGAGGTGGAGGTCGCCTTTTTGGACTTCGGTTTCTCCGCCTGTCGGAGTCGTAGTCCTCGTCTTCGGCCCTTTCTTCCTCCTCTTTTCTTCCCTTTGGGGAAGGCACCCGTAGGTACTTCCGAAGTTGGCCTTGTTTTATCAGCGACTCTATGTACTTCTTCAGCTGGAAGCAGTCTTCGGTGTTATGACCGTGGTCGCGATGAAACTGGCAGAACTTCTTGGCATTCTTTTTGTTATCGGCGGTCATGGCCCTTGGCCGCCGAATCTGCGTCCCTTGCCTTTCCAGCGCCATGAGGATGTTGGTCCGTGTGGTGCTCAGGGGCGTGAAACTTTGAGGCTTCCTTCCCCGCATCCTCCGAGATCGTCCTGCCTGTTCGGTAGGATTACGGGCTTGCTGATTGGACCCTTCGGCGCGGTGGTTGTCTGACTTCGGCCCAGCCATTCTCAGCTCCTCGGCTGTCATGTGCTGTTCGGCCCTTCGGTAAAATTCTCCGAGGGTGTCCGGGGGGTCCTTTGAGAACTCGTAGAACAGCTGTGAGTCCCGCCGAAGGCCCCGTGTCATGGCAAGAATGCGGATTTCGGGCCGGAAGTCTGGGACGCTCAGGGCTTCCCTATTGAATCTTTCGACATAGTCTCGGATGGTTTCTCCGTTCCTCTGCTCTATGTCGAACATCTGCACAGGCATCTTCGCCGTTGGCCTGCTCCCAATGAACTGCTGGGTGAAGGCTGTGGACAACTCCTGGAACTCAGTGATGGTCCCCGGAGGCAATGAATTGTACCACGCAGTTGCTGGCCCTGTGAGGGTGACTTCAAAGCATTTGCACATGGTAGCGTCATCAGCACCGTGCATTATCATGCTGCGTCTGTACTTCGTCAGATGGGCCTGTGGATCAGTGCGGCCATCATATATCTCCAGCCGAGGCACTCTGAAGTCACCTGGCATGGCTGCTTCAGCGACGACACGAGTGAAAGGGGAGTCATCTTCGCAGAAGGTCCCCGAGAGTCTAGCCCAAACAGGTTTTCTGGCCATTTGCTTCTCCACTCTATCCAGCTGTGCTAGTATCCTCTCCATAAGCACTGTGGCGCTATGGCCTTCTTCAGGGAATGGAGATCGCCGGCGCCTCTTCGGGAGGCGAGTTCGACGCTGAGGGGACAATGACCTCGCCTCAGGTGACGAACTGCTTCGCTGTGAGACTCTCGGTCGCTTGGACCCGGTTTGTCCCACAGGCCGTTTCCCGAGGGCTATATCTTCTGTGGATGATTCCTCGTGAGGGTCTCCACTCCCCGAACTGCGATGTGTAGACTTGGGGCTTCTCTCCCGAGGGCGTGTCGGTGAGGGGGGTCTCTCGGCCCGTGCTTGCTGTGGCCACCTTCGGTTGATCTACTGTGTCATTTCAGACACGACCGAACGCTGAAAGTCTTTCAGGAAGCTCATAGTGATTACTAGAGGGCGGTCTTCCTCGGGCACAAAAGTCTCTAGGAGTGTTTGCTCAGCAGCCGGTTGTGTCTCAGGCGCGGACGGGGACTTTGGGAGCCCCTTGTCCTTAGAATGCTGAGTTTCAACGACGGCGATCTCAGAGCGGGTTCCCACAGACGGCGCCAAATGATGGCCAGGGGCCTCATCGTTCAGAGTCATGATGACTGGAGGAGAGACTTCTGGGAGGAAGAACGCCTAGTGGATTGGATCGCCCAAAGGAGAGTGCCTGAAAGCTCAGAAACAAAGGGTTAGGAGGCCCCCGGAGTGTTTTTCCGGGGGGGGAGCCTCCGATGCCCAAGTTAGTGGTGGCTGAGAGAAAGGCAGAGAAAATAGCACAAAGGGCTGAGAAGTCTCGCCTGGTAATTTTCTCAGAGTGTGGGAGCCGTATTTTTGCCAACCAACCTCCTGCCAAGTATTAATTCCTGGTATTTATAGGAGAGCCTAGCCGGTTCAGATCGTGACACGTGTTCGGTCGGATGTTCCTGAATTTCTGGGCGTAGGAGACAGATAGCTGGTAGCAGGTTGCCTTGAGCCATGTGCTGAGATGGGCCATGATGTGATTCTGATGGCGTCAGTGTGGCAGTTTTTGAGGCGGATTGTGGCGTGTCAGAGGCTTCCTTAAATGCTTCCATAAATGCTCCTGCCGTACTCCCGAGGTCCCTGGGTGAGGTCGTCCTTTGGTACGGACAGAGCCTCTTCGGGAAACAAGCCCTCAATTGGGGGGTTCCCAGTTTCAGGGAGTTCCGCCTTCGGGGATATCATGTTCGGCTCGCTATGTCTGGTGCCGCTTTTCCGAAGGTGATATGTTCACAACCTTGGGGGGGCGAGTAGTGTCCTCGGGTTTTCCTGGCGTGCCGGGCTCGGAGCTCTTCGGCTATCTCCCGAGGTGCATGATCACACCTTTTCTCGGGCAGCGCCAGCTCTTCTGGCCATTCTTGTGGCAGGGAGTTCGGCCAGATAGAGGCGATAGCGTTTGGCTATCAGATACCTCTTTCCAATACCATGAATCCGAGAAACTTGCCTGCATTCATCCCGAACACGCACTTCTCCGGTTGAGATGAATTCCGAATTCCTAAAGTCGGTGGAATGTTTCTGCTAAGTCTAAGATATGACTATTTGTCAATTTGCTCTTAACTATCATATCATCGACATATACTTCCATATTCCTCCCGATTTGGGTGTCAAACACCCTGTTCTTTAGCCTTTGGTATGTGGCTCTAGCATTCTTTAAACCGAAGGGCATTCAAATGTAGCAGCAACTCCCAACTTTGGTGATGAAGGTAGTTTTCTCCTCATCTTCAGGATCCATCCGAATTTGGTGGTATCCCCTGAAGGTGTCAATGAAGCTGAGTAGGACGTATTCGGTTGTAGAGTCCACCAATCTATTGGTGGTAGAGGATAATAATCCTTAGGGCAAGCATCGTTTATGTTTTAGAAATCGATGCACATTCGAAGTTTGTCACTCCTTTCTTTCGTAGCAATGACAACATTGCTCAGCCATTCGGGGTACTTGACCTCCCTTATTATGCCTTCTTCCGTTAAGCGTTGGACTTTGGTTTTGATGAAGTTGTTCTTATGCGCCGAGAGGCTTCACTTTTTTTTGGAACAGGCTTTGCCTCTGGGCGCACCTTAAGACTATGTTGGATTATGCAAGGGTTTACCCTAGGCATTTCCTTCGGTGAGTAGGCAAACAGGCCTTTGTTCTCGAAAGTCTGTGCGTGGATCTTTGCTGGACCCTGTCTTACTTTCACAAAGGCCTTCCTTACTCCGACTTGGTCGATGAAGATCTCAACATCCCCATCCTTCGCTGCGAAGGTGACTGTCAAGTACTTCACATTTGGACGGATGTGGAGATTTCCTTGTGTCTACCTCCCTAGGATGGCAATGTATGATGAAGTGACATCTATGACGATGAACCCTGTCATTGTGGAAGCAAAAAGTTCATCCTTGTTTTGGGACGAAGTTCCTCTTTGCATCAGAGGTAGGTCGATCCATCCGAGGACAGGGATTTTGAGCGGACCTACCCCGAAGGTCAGGGAGGTGACAGGCTTGAGATCGCCTTTTGATATACCTAAATTCGGCAGCAGATGAGAGAATAAGACATTGGTGTTGGAACCATCACCGAGGAGTACTCTCTTGGCATCCTAACACCCTATCCTTGCCCTGATTAGGAGTGGTCGTCATGAGGGAACATCATGGTGGATCCATCTTTCTGAACAAGCTTGTTCGACTGCTGACCGAACTCTATTACTGAGATCTCTTGTATGTTTCTCTTCCTTTCGGCTGATGGTATCCCAGTGGTGATCATCTGGATTACTCCTACTGGAGGTGGTGGATGCCTTTTGGGACTTTGATTCCGACATCTGTCATAATCATAGTCATCATTATCTCCTTTCCTCTCCTCTTCCCTCCTCCCTTTCGGGGAGGGCATCTACAGGTAGTGCCGAAGTTGGCCCTGCTTTATTAGAGACTCGGTGTACTTCCTCAGCTGGAAGCAATCCTCTGTGTCATGCCCATGGTCCCGATGGAACTGGCAGAATTTCTTCATATTCTTCTTGTTTTCCAAAGTCATGGCCTTCGGACGCTGGATTGGGTTGCCTTGTCTTTCCATGGCCAGTAGTATGTTTGTTCTAGAGGTGTTCAGGAGAGTGAATGACATTGGTTTTTTCCCTTTGCTTCTGGGGTCTTCCCCCGCCCTCGACTGAATACCAAGGCTAGTGACTTTGACCTTCGCCTGACGTTGATCAGACTTCGGTCCCGTCATCGTCAGCTCTTTGGCTAGCATATGCTGCTCAGCCCTTTGGCAGAATTATCCCAGGGTGTCTAGGGGATCTTTGGAGAATTCATAGTAAAGTTGAGAATCCCTCCAAAGTCCTCTAATCATTGCGAGGGTACGAATTTCGGGATGAAAGTCTGACATGCTTAAAGCCACTCGGTTGAACCTTTTGACATAGTCCCGAATGGTCTTCCTACTCTTTTGGGCTATGTCAAACATCTAGATGGGCATCTTCATCGTCGGTCTGCTCCTGATGAACTACTGAGTGAAGGCAGTGGAATACTCTTGGAAACCCATTATGGTTCCGGGGGCCAGGGAGTTGTACCAGGCAGTTGCCGGCCCTGAGAGGGTGACCTCAAAGCATTTGCAGAAGGTGGCATCATTAGCGCTGTGTAGCACCATGCTATGTTTGTACTTTGTAAGGTGGACTTGGGGGTCACTATGCTTATCATACGTCTCCAAGTGTGGCACCCAGAAGTTGCTTGGCATAGGTGCCTCAGTTATTGCTCGGATAAAAGGTGACTCTTCTCCGGTGAAGGTCTCTGACAACCTTGACCATACAGGCTTCCGAGCCACCTGCCTTTCCACTTTTTCCAACCACTCTAGGATTTTTTCCATGAGGATGGTGGTGTTGGGCTCTTCTTGCTGCCTGAAGGCCTCTGGCAACTAAGAACGTCACCTCTTTTTTGGGGAGTAACTTCGGCGGTGAAGGGATTGTGGTCTCCCTTCCGGTGATGAACATCACCGGCGGGAAGTCCTAGCCCCTTTGGACGTAGTTTCTCCAATATGTCGGCCTCTTGTGGGGTACGTCCTCCGTGGAGGACTCGTCACAGAAGTCCCCACTCCTTGAGCTCCGGTGACTGGACTTTAGGATTCTCTCCCGACAGGGAATTGGTGAGGAGGCCCTTCGGCCCGAAGACGGTTGTGACTACCTTTTGTCCAACTATTACATCATTTCAGCCACAACAGAGCACTGAAAATCACGTACAAAGCTTATCGTAATCATTAGAGGACGTTCATCCTTAGGCAAGGAAGTCCCTGCAGCGGGTTGTTCAGTCGTCGGTTGAGTTTCCGGCGCAGACGGGGACTTTGGGAGTCCCTTGTCCTTAGAACATCGAGTTTCAACGACGGTGACCTAGGGGTGAATTCCCACAGACGACGCCAAATGATTCCCGGCAGCATCTTCGTTGTGCGACATGGTAGGCCTGAAAGGGACTTCTGGTATGGAGATGCTGGTATAGGGCACTTCCGGCATGACATTGCCTGAAATGTTCAAAAGAACAGGGGTTAGGAGGCCCTCGGAGTGTGTTTCCGGGGAAGGAGCCTCCGACGCCCAAGTTAGTATTTGGCAAATGAGGAGTAGTGATTCGAGAGTAAAGGGCAGAATTCTCTTAAGACTTCAGCAAGTCCCCTTACCAAGGTTGTTCCCAAAGTATTTATAAGAGGGCGTTGGGAGAAGTCCGTTTGACACAGCCCGCTCAGATGATGACACGTGTTCGGCCAGATGCGGTCTGTACCTTCGAGGATGGGGATCTCCAGCTGGCAATAGGCCATTCTGGATATAAGTCAGGGCCGTGGAAGGCTTATGTGTCAGGGTTGTGTGCAAGGTTTCTGTGTCAGAGGCTCCTTAATTGTTTTTGTTGTCGACAAGACCCCTTCGGTGAAAGAGACCCCTTTGGGATAAAAGGATCTCTTTAGGATATGAAAGCTTTTTGCCGAGGTTGCCCTGGTCATTCGGAACACCCCTCGGAACAGAGGATCCCCTTCGGAGGTTGTTTTCCCCTGCCGAGGGTGGTGAGTCTACTTTTCCCGAAGTTGGCCAGGTTATCTTACCGAGGGTGGTGGTGCACCGTACTCCCGAGGTCAATCCTCTTATTCCCTGAGGGTGATGGTGGACTACCGAGGTTAGGGGGTCAAGGACTCGGACCCTCTTTCCAAGAGTGGTGTTCGTCTTTTCTGAGGGCGATGCTCATCTTTACCGAGGGTGGTGTTCGTCAGGGCTTGGGAGTTTAGAGGATAATAGCCCTTTGGCTATCACGTAGGTTTGTGGGTGGAAACAAGGAAAGTTGTATCAAGGCTTTTCCTTTAGGCATGGAATACTGTACTTCTAGAATAGAATCTATGTACCTGACAATAATGGCCTTAGGCTACAGAATCTGGAAGAACCTTACTTTAGTATGATAAGTGTACATCTTGGAGCCCAAAAGATGTACAAGGGCTTGAGATCACATTTTTTGTGGCCGTTCATGATATAGGAGATAGGTGCTTATGTGGCTAAGTGTATGACTTGCCAAGAAGTCAAGGTTGAACACCAAAAGGCCTGAAGGTAAGCTGCAAAGCTTGCCCATACCAGAAAGAAAGTGGGGCTCTATCTCAATGGACTTTGTAGTAGGTATGCCACTAACCACAAAAAAACATAACACAATCTGGGTCATAGTGGATAGGTTAACAAAGGCAGCCCAGTTCTTGCCTATAAACTTCATAGACTCATTCAATAAATTAGCTCAGCTCTACATGAAGGATATAGTCAGCTTGCATGGTGTACCAAATGACATTGTCTCAAATAAAGATCCTAGATTTGTGTTGGGTTTCGGGAGCCAAACAAGCGCAGCGGAATTTAACCGAAACCCTCCAGGATCCAAGTAAAACAGGGTAAACCGGGTGTTGAAAAATTTTCATGCCTATTTTTCGGTTGAGATCTCTCACCCAACTGTAGAGTCGAATCACAAAACTGTCGAGTCGAATCACAAAACCTGAACAGTTGACGTGTTCAAGCTCTCTATGGTATCCACACAAGCCTCTTAGGATCACTACGCTTCCACCATGTCCCGGCAGATGCATTTTTCTTGCTTTTGCAGTGCTAGCTTTTGTATTCCAAGGAATTGCAAGAGAAGAGTATGGTTGTCCTTTTGGGAGGCTAGGGTAAGAAACTGTAAATTTCTCACTAAAAGTTGTATTTATAGTGAGACTCAACTTCCAGGCCTAATAGGTTTCAAAGCCCTAATCCAATTAGGCTTCAATTTCGGCCTTAATAATGGCTCAACTCTTGGGCCCATTATTCATACAAAATTATTGTGAAACCATAACCCAAATAATTAGCCCACGCACTCTAATGATCCAAATAGCTCTATGTGTGCGACCAAATAGGCTCTTACCACGTTGGCAATGATAAAAAATCACATTTATGATCATAAGCAATGAGCGGTGTCTAGCGACACATCATTGGTACCCAAGTGACAAGATTGTCAGTGATTCGACTAAACCTTTATGATCATCATCAATATATGTCATTGTCCCTTTGTCCACGATATCAAGACTAAGCACGAGACATGGAATGTGTCACTCTCGTATAGCCCAACCTTTGGTTTCTTGATTACCAAGTAGACCAACTTAAACTGATGACATTGATATCGTATATCAACTCATCCGAGCATGGCCATGCATTTTCTAAGTCTCACTCTATCAAGGGGCCCGAAGATATCACTCTTGTTACATAGGAGGGACAAATCCCATCTTGATCATACAAATCCCTCCGCATGATATGTTACATACCTAATGACCTCCTTCAAGTTCACTAAGTTACAAGCAACAAAGGAAAGTATCAAAGTATGTGACTCACATGTAGGGAACCTTGATGATCTTAGGTTGACGAACTACATATACCATGATCACTATGAGAATCACTTATGACACTCATATAAGGATCCATGCAGTGTTCTCATGGTGGGTCGGTCCAGTACGCAAGTTCTCGAACTTGTACCCATATGTAGACTACATATCTCATATTGGTCTCCACATATGCTTGTTGTTATGTATTATTACAACCCGCTCCACAATAATACTACACCACGGACATTTGAGAATATCATTATTCTAGGGTTACAATTATGTTTATTACATTACGCAGAAACAAAACAACAAACATAGTTGCTGGATTAATGCCTTTGTAAAATATCATGACTCAATGTGAAAAAATACAATGACCTCATGATTGGCTTTTTGGGCACAACACCAACAATTTGTATCTAGATTTTGATGGTCCTTGCACCATGCTTTAGGCACTAAGTTGAAGTTTAGCTCAGCTTACCACCCACGGACAAATAGACAAACTGAATGAACCATTCAAGTCTTGGAAGATATGTTGAGGTGTTGTGAAATAGACTTCCAAGGAGAATGCAACAAGTGCTTACCTTTAGTAGAGTTTTCCTATTACCCATTCTAGGGTAGTCCAGTTATGGTGCCAAAATTCTGCATTTAAAACTCCCAGCGTTGGTATGTTCTATAGGCCATCAGAACAATACCCTTAGTATGCTTACCCAAGTGGCCCTCTTGGACACTATGTAAATGCATGCATATTGGTCCAACCATTACAAATGTATTCATATTTTATGCACACCATGGTAGCTAGGAAGGAAAACACTAGCACAAGTCTTAATCTTGGCTACCACACATTAGGCAATCTTATTAAGTGTAAATGACCAGCCACTCCACCTGAAACTCCTTCCAAAAAACTATATTAATCAAGCCATGTAACACCATATTTTATTTGATTTATTACTAAGTAGAGTATTTAAGCAAACTAGGAAATTTGGTTTTACATCAATAACCCACCTATGGCCCTAGTTACGGATTTTTTAAGTTGGTTACAAAATTCTGACCAAATGAACAGTAATTTAGCCAAATTTGCAACACCATATCATTGGCTATAGGGCTCCAAATTCAGAAATTTTAAATCCTCATTCAACCTCAAGATGTACCCTAGGCTTGGTAAAAATTTTATACCAAGATTCAATCTACCCAGAGAGATATAGAACTTTGAGTATATAGTCAAAATTCTGGCCACTTTATGACCATTTTGCTCAGGTGAAATTTCATAAGTGTGCAAACACTTCATTAATAAGGAGTAAGCCCTCCAAGGGTATCCCATACATGTCCAATAGACATAGGAATTACATGATTTTGAATCTAGCCACTTTATGTGACCAAAACAGAATTTAGAAACAAGCAGTGTATCATTCACACTTAGAGAGCTTGTGGACCACATTCACGTACATAGCCAAAACATTGCTCAAAAGTTCACATACTTGTCCCATTTTATGTACACTACATGTAAATGCATACATGCACTACATAATGGTCTTAACTCAGCTAAATACGCAGCCTAAGTTATAAGAGTGCCTGAGAAACAATGGACTACAGAAACAAGATGTTGGACAACTACTGCATAACACAATAAGCACCATCACAAAAAATACCAAATGTGCTCCTAAACTCACCAAACCTTCCAAATCACAACTAGATACATGGAAGTTCAAGTACCTAACATTTGAGATAAAAACTTAAACTACAAGCGTCATTTTGAATGTTGTGATCTTTCTACTGGACCAGAAATGGGCAGATTTCAGGGGAGTATGTTTCACGATGAAACTGAGTAAGGAGAACACCTATACTCTTAAGGTAATGTAAACCATAGTATTACATGAACCCAAAGACACTAAAACAGAATAAAGGACAATGTAAACATCAAAATTGGAGCATCCAAATGCAACAGTCAAACACAAACAACAAACACATGAAATGCTGCAACAACATAAACCGTAGGTTAGTCCATAAAACATGCAATAAACTTAAGTCAATCACTATAACAGCCCTCCTCAAGTTTAACCTTTGTCTTAGAAGAGTTTTAACACTAGTTAGTACAAAATTTGGGCTTTAGAAACCCTTCAATTCGCTACCATCACTGTGCACTTCACACTCAATCACAAAACCTTCAATAAGTGCACTCCACTCACTAAGCTTGGTTCATCAGGCTCATGGCTCTCTTCGAAGCTTAGCCCTAACTCCATAGATGTTTGAATAATGCAAAACATAGTGGCATAACTCCATAATGTCTCCATTTGACTTAAGTTAAAGACCTAAACAACCAAAGGCCTACACTAGGACACTTAAGTCCTTAAAGCCGTTTATGCTTTTCTTTGTCCACAATTGTCTTCAATAAGAAATTTGGTCCTCCAATAGCACTTTCATACCATCCATATCCTACTCATGACTCTCCTTAGCTCTCTTTTGAGTGTTTTGCAATTAAGGACACAAACTTCCATAACCTTACAAAAGAGTCCATAGGTTACTTGACAAACAAGCAATCCTTAAGACTTTTCTTGGGGGCCAAGTTACCAACATAGAACACTTTTAAGGAGCTATTGATTATGCCTTTTACCTCTCATACTTCAATAACTATGGTGAGAATTGCACAATATAATGGTTCTTGACCACTATGCCACACTTTGTAATTCTCCCATTTTTGTGAGGTGTTAATAATCCTCCCCCCCTTAAAAATTTTGGTCCTCCAAAATTGCCTTTAGCTTCGGGTATTTTATAGGATACCTTTCCATAAGGTCTTTCTCAATTTCCCAAGTTGCTTCCTTTTTAGAGTGGTGTGACCACTGAGCTTTATCCATGGGAATGAGCTTGTTTTTTAACCTTCTGCTATCCTTGGATAAGATAGATATAGGTTTTTCTTCTTATGTGAAGTTAGGTTCCAACTATATGTCTTCCACTACAACAGCATGCTTTGTGTCCAACAGACATTTCCTAAGCATACTGATGTGAAAAACATTATGAACACTTGACATGCTTGACAATAGAGCTAACCTGCATGTTACCTTGCCAACTCTGTCCTAAGAACCTGTGAATTTCATAGGTAAAAATTGGTCACATTTGGTTAGCCTATCCACAATCACCTAGATTGTATCATGCCTTAATCTAGTCATAGGCAACCCAGTCAAAAATTCCATGGTTATGTTGCCCCACTTCCTCACTGGTATAGGTAGAGTTTATTGGGTACCAGTTAGCTTCTAGTCCCAACCTTTATCCTTTGGCATGTGGCACATTTGGAGACATAAGTATCTATGTCTCTATTCATGTTTGGCCACCAAAAGTGAGTCTTCAATCAACCTCTTCTTGAGCTCCTGGAATCTCTTTTCACACTTTTCAGTCCAATCAAACCTTTGACCCGTCTTTGTCAGATGAGTAAGAGCTGAGGCAATCATAGAAAAACCTGATACGAATCTTTTGTAGTATCTAGCCAATCCTAGGAAATTTTTAATTTCGTTTACAGTCTTTGGCCTTTCCCATTCTTGCACTCCCTTGACCTTTCCAAGGTCTGCCTTAAGGCCTTGTGCATCTATGATGTGTCCTAGGAAAGACACTTCTTTTATCCAAAATTGGCACTTGGATAACTTGGCACAAAGCTAATGTTCCAATAAAGTCTTTAAGAAAATCTTCAGATGATGTTCATGTTCATTTTCATCTTTGGATTACACTATGATGTCATCAATGAACACAACCACAAATTTTTCTAGATGTGGCATGAACACCCTATTCATCAGGTCCATGAAAGTTGCTGGGGCATTTTTCAAACCAAATGGCATGACTGTGTACTCATAGTGCCCATATTTGGTCTTGAATGCAATCTGAGGAAAATCCTCTATCTTTACTCTCAACTAGAAGTTTCCAGATCTCAAATCTATCTTAAAAAAGATCTTACTTAACTTAAGTTGATCGAATAGATCCTCAATCCTAGGGAGTGGATACCTTTTCTTGATAGTCACTACATTAAGCTTCTTGGAGTCAATGCATAGTCTCAATGATTTCTGAGCTTGATCTCAAACTCAATCTCCCTTACTGGTGGAATACCTAGCAGGTCTTTGGGGAAGACTTGTACAAAGTCTCTCACTATAATTATTCTATCCACTTTCTCTTCAAAGTGCAATTCATTCAATGCATAACAGTAATCATGCTTAGAAATCATAGGTATCTAATCTAATACCTCTAGCTCCATGCCATGCATTTTATACACTAATTCCTTAGAATTCACTAATGCATGCACTTTACCATCAGGCAATGTGATTTCCCTCTTAGCATAATCAATTCTTACATTATGCATGGCAACCAAATTCATACCCAGCACTATATCACACTTAGGTATGTCCAACACTAGTAGATTAGTCATAACCTTAGTCTTTCCTACCACTAGCTCACAATCCTTAGCTAGGTCATTTGTTATGGCCCTCCAAGTGGAAAGCTAATTTGGAACCTTATTTCATGTTCATATAGCAAGAATAGGTATGTTGGGCAAAGTTTACTAAGTTCCAAGGAATTTAAGGCACCAAAAGAGGTTTGAGGGCAAAATGGTAATTTTATAACCCAAAGAGTCAGGCTAAGTCCCCAAAGTTGAAAATGAGTTTTTAAATCCTAACTTCATCTTTTAACTCAAGTCTAGTTCAAATAAATAAGATTGACCAAGTTTGATTAAAGTTACCTAAATGAGGGGACTTATTTGTAACCTTTTAAATAGTTTGGTAGCTTAGAGTTTTAAAAGAGTTTATAAGTTGGTAAAGGAGGGGGAGGCTGTCATTTACTTCCTAAACCCGATTGTCTCTACCAATTCTCCATCAATTTAAGCTCAAAACCAAGAGATTTTCATCGAAATTGAAGGCACTGAAGATATACAAGCTATGGAAGGCTTGTTTCAAGCATGATTCCAAGTTTTTGGAGCTTGGAACCAAGTTTTCCACTTTCCCTTATTTTTTATGCGAGGGAATAATTGAGTTGTTGGTGAATTCTTGTTTATTAGATGTTTGGAAGCTTTGATTTTGGTTAGAATATAGTAATTTGGTGTTTTATGGCTTTGTTTGCTTAGAACTTAGGTAGACTTTGAGGAACTCGGTTTTTGATGGAAGAGTTGATTGATTCTTACTTGTGGATTAAAACAAGGTAAGGGAGTTATGTTTTCAAGCTTGATTAATGCTATTCGATAGATTTGCTTGATGAAATCAAATAGTTTTGGCAATAGCAATAGTTAGTGGTCTGGTTTGATCATGGTGGACTAGTGTGTTTGGATTGATTGGAATGATATTATAATGCATCATAGGAAGGCTTGTGATAGTTAGTTTTGGTCTCTGCAATGTGTACTACGTGCATGTGAAGTTTGAAGGCTATCCATACATGTTTGATACGTTTGGGATGTCTCGAAAGTTCATAGTAGCAAAATGGGAAACTTTTTGGGCATTTCACAGGTCACCAATCAATATGAGTTCCCATGACGCATAACCAATATCTCAAAAATTGGCAGCACGTTGACAACTATGGCGACGTGGCGATGCATCTCCGAGACCGCATTAACACCCGGTTGTGTTTTCCTCATAACTTTTCACTCGGGTGTCCGACTGAGGTTATTCCAAATTCCATGTCAAGCTAAGAGGGAGTACTATCACCTCCATGTCTTCAATATGCCTAGTCTAGCCTAGGTTTAAAGTCATTTCAACTCAAAATGAAGGCAAGTTTTAAAGGCAAATATGGTCATAATGGGTGCCATTAGTTGGGTGCAAGGTTTAGTACCATTAAAAGCCTAGTTGAGACTTTTGGATTTAAGGCTTTGATGTGAAAACCCTAGAGCACCTAGTTGGGGTTCTAAATAACCTAGTGAATGAGTCCAACCATGATCATTACCACTCCACTAGTGTGAACCAACTAATGGTGGATAGGGGAGCACCATGGATGGAGGCTTAGTGCATTTGTTGCCTAGCCAATCCATGCCTTGAGGTAAAAGTAAAAGCCTAGTGCATCCCTGGTATGTTAAATGGTTCGAGGCTTAGTACACAAGTGACCTAGTCAAGTCTATGGACTTGAGGCACTATGTGGAGGCCTAGTACACCTGGTGGATTTCTTATAGCGCAAGCAAGGAGCATCCACCATGTTCACCTGCACAACAACTAAGGGAAGGCCACATCATTGCATCAGTCAGTAACTAAGGCTTACTAGGAGTGAGTTAGTGGCCAGAACTTGTCAGGCATGAAGTGACACCCGATGAGGAGGACTAGGATGAAGAGAGCTGCCAAGGGACTTAGGTATATGCATATATTAGACCCTCAGGCTACAAGTACGCGGTGCAGGTTTCATATCCTTGTATATGTGGAGGTCTCAGGATTTTTCTTGCAACTTGAAGTCCTCTTTCTGAGAATCATCGATTCTCACTCCCTTACTTTTTGTTGTGCCATTTTGGACGTCGTTGAGCCAGCAACCATTGAGGGTTGTTAAGATAGGCTTATGAGTAGGTATTTGGTTTATTTGAATCTTTATAATTCTAGATTTTGGGTTGCTTGTTGGTTAAGTTATGGTACTAACTATAGTCATCTTTTTGGCCTACAAAGGCTAGTGAAGCACGAGGGAGGGCTTACGAAGCTTGCCATTGGGAGTTTGCTCTAAGGTGGAAGCTTCATTCTAGATCTCAGTATAGTCATTCAGTGTATAGTTCTCATACACTATTTGCCTCCAATGGTCATGTATGAGTAGTATACTCTAGAGTCACTCTTCGATGTGAGCATAGTCTACTCTTGTTTGGATGCTTGAACGTAATTGATTATGTGTAGTTAATTTTAGATAATTGCCCTAAATGCTTTGATAGTTTTGATAATTGTTTTTATTGAAATATGCCATGGCAATGTTTCAAGTACCATTTCTTTATCTTTTTGATTAAGTCATAGCATAAACTCATGGGTGATTGCATAGATTGATTAAATAACTAGAAGCATAAAGGTTTTAACTAGTGCACAGGTAATCAATCAGCCAGTTGCGACTAGCATGACACAAGTTCCTATAGACTTCCCAGGCAGGCCCACAAGGGGTTGTGTCAGTTTTTCGTATCAGAGCTCGATCATGGTCATTGAAGACTAGTTACTGAGATCTAGTGGTTTGTCCTTGTGCTACGGTAATTTGCACTAACCAACATTTGTGAGTTGTCATCTGGCTTTGGCTGTAGGGTGCGATGGTGAAACTGGGTCAAGTTTGCTTTTGAATGCTAAGGTCCAAGAAGGGATCCTAGCAAAGTAGTGTGGGAACATTGGGGTAGTTGGTTTGTCCTACTCTAAGGTAGGGTAATACCTTGGAGCAAGTAGTCAGGATATGACCACCTAATGTGTTTTGGGAGCCAAACAGTGCAGTGGAATTTAACCGAAACCCTCCAGGATCCAAGTGAAATGGGGTAAACCGGGTGTTCGAAAATATTCATACCTAATTTTCGGTTGAGATCTCTCACTCAACTGTAGAGTCGAATCACAAAACCTGAGTAGTTGACGTGTTCAGGCTCTCTATGGTATCCAGATGAGCCTCTCTGGATCACCACGCTTCCACCACATCCCGGCAGATGTGTTTCTCTTGGGCTCGCAGTGCTAGCTTGCGTCCTCCAAGGAATTGCAAGAGAAGAGTGTGGCTATCCTTTTTGGAGGCTAGGGCAAGATGACCTGCGAATTTCTCACTTAAAAGTTGTATTTATAGTGAGACTCAACTTCCAGGCCTAATGGGTTTCAAAGCCCTAATCCAATTAGGATTTAATTTCAGGCTTAATAATGGCTCAACTCTTTGGCCCATTATTAATACGAAATTAAAGTGAAACCATAACCCAAATAATTAGCCCATGCACTCTAATGATCCAAATAGCTCTATGTGTGTGACCCAAAAGGCTCTTGCCATGTTGGCAATGATCATAAATCACATTTATGATCATAAGCAATGAGCGGTGTCTAGCAACACATCATTGCTACCCAAGTGACAAGATTGTCGATGATTCGACTAAACCTTTATGATCATCATTGATATATGCCATTGTCCCTTTGTCCAAGATATCAAGACTAAGCACGAGACATGGAATGTGTCACTCTCGTATAGCCCAATCTTTGGTTTCTTGATTACCGAGTAGACCAACTTAAACTGATGACATTGATATCATATATCAACTCATCCGAGCATGGCCATGCATTTTTCTAAGTCTCACTCTATCAAGGGGCCCGAAGATATCACTCCCGTTACATAGGAGGGACAAATCCCATCTTGATCATACAAATCCCTCCGCATGATATGTGACATACCCAATGACCTCCTTCAAGTTCACTCAGTTACGAGCAACAAAGGAAAGTATCAAAGTATGTGACTCACATGTAGGGAACCTTGATGATCTTAGGTCGAAGGACTATATATACCATGATCACTATGAGAATCACTTATGACACTCATATAACGATCCATGTAGTGTTCTCATGGTGGGTCGGTACAGTACACAAGTTCTCCAACTTGTACCCATATGTAGACTACATATCTCATATTAGTCTCCACATATGCTAGTCATTATGTATTATTGCAACCCGCTCCACAATAATACTAGACTAGGGATGTTTAAGAATATCATTATTTTAGGGTTGCGATTATGTTTGTTAAGTTACGCAGAAACAAAACAACAAACATAATTGTTGGATTAATGCCTCTATAAAATATCATGACTCAATGTGCAAAAATACAATCATCTCATGATTGGCTTTTTGGGCACAACACTAACACCACCATCCTTGGAAGTTGTTTTTGACCTTATTCATGAGGTAGGCTATATAGAAGAATATGAATTCTTCCATGGTGGGAGTGTAACCGGGCTAGGTGGATTACTCAAGAGGTTCCAAAATTTCAATGGGTTAGGCTACACCGAAGAGACAAAGGATGCACTGACATAAGTGGTAAACACTTCGTCATATGGGCTACAAAGTAATAAAGGGTAGCACTCTTGTACTTTTCCATCGAGAATATGAGCTTGAGGATAAGTTCCCCATGCTTTGAACTAGTATGTGAGGGTGCTTGACAGTCTTCAAGTTGAGCATCAGAAAGTGATGCAGGATGTCGTAGCACTCAGAGGAGAGTTAGATGAGTTGAAGACATAAGACTACAAGATGGTGGTTGGCTTATCCAACCTAGTATGAGCCAGGGTAACACGCCAGTAATGCGAAAGTCAATTTGAGACTAAGGAATTGTAAGGGCCTGGGCGCTTACCAACCCCTTTGGGGCGAACCCACCAGTGCCGCTTACAACTGACCTGGGTGCTTAGCAAGCCATTTAGTGGCCCAACCCACAAGCGTCAAACAGATCGAAGCCCGTAAAGTGTATTGTCCTTTTTGGTACCAACGGGTGACAGAGTCGAACCCGCGACCTTAAGGATTTACTCTCCCCGGGGGAAGACGTGTCTAACCATCAAGACCAGGCCCTTACATAAAACGTGCGTTTTATGTAAGGGCCTGGGCGCTTACCAACCCCTTTGGGGCGAACCCACCAACGCCGCTTACAACTGACCTGGGCGCTTAGCACGCCACTTAGTGGCCCAACCCACCAACCTTAGACGGACCGAAGCCCGTAAAGCGTAGTGTCCTCTTTGGTACCAACGGGCGACAGAGTCGAACCCGTGACCTCAAGGATTTACTCTCCCCGCGGGAAGACGCGTCTAACCATTAGGACCAGGCCCTTACATAAACCGGGCGACTAGCCCTGATGGTTAGACGCGTCTTCCCCCGAGGAGAGTAAATCCTCGAGGTCGCGGGTTTGACTCTGTCGCCCGTTGGTGCCAAAGAGGACAATATGCTTTACGGGGTTCGGTCCATCTGACGCTGTTGGGTTGGGCCACTAAGTGGCCGGCTAAGCGCCCAGGTCAGTTGTAAGCGGCGCTAGTGGGTTCGCCCCAATGTGGTTGGTAAGCGCCCATGCCCTTTCATAAAATGCGCGTTTTATGTAAAGGCCTAGTCCTGATGGTTAGACGTGTCTTCCCCCGGGGAGAGTAAATCCTTGAGGTCGCAGGTTCGACTCTGTCGCCCGCTGGTACCAAAGTGGGCAATACGCTTTACGGGCTTCGGTCCGTCTGACACTGGTGGGTTGGGCCACTAAGTGGCTTGCTAAGCGCCCAGGTCAGTTGTAAGCGGTGCTGGTGGGTTCGCCCTAAAGGGGTTGGTAACCGCCCAGGCTTTTACATAAAATGCGCATTTTATGTAAGGGCTTGGTCCTGATGGTTAGATGCGTCTTCCCTTGGGGAGAGTAAATCCTTGAGGTCGCGGGTTCGACTCTGTCCCCCGTTGGTACCAAAGAAGACAATACGCTTTACGGGCTTCGGTCCGTCTGACGCTGGTGGGTTGGTGTTAGTATTGTGCCCAAAAAGCCAATCATGAGATGATTGTATTTTTGCACATTGAGTCATGATATTTTATTGAGGCATTAATCCAGCAATTATGTTTGTTGTTTTGTTTCTGCGTAACGTAATAAGCATAACTGTAACCCTAGAATAATGATATTCTTAAACGCCCCTAGTCTAGTATTATTGTGGAGCGGGTTGCAATAATACATAATGACTAGCATATGTGGAGACTAATATGAGATATGTAGTCTACATATGGGTACAAGTTGGAGAACTTGTGTACTGGACCGACCCACCATGAGAACACTTCATGGATCGTTATATGAGTGTCATAAGTGATTCTCATAGTGATCATGGTATATGTAGTCCTTCGACCTAAGATCATCAAGGTTCCCTACATGTGAGTCACATACTTTGATACTTTCCTTTGTTGCTCGTAACTGAGTGAACTTGAAGGAGGTCATTGGGTATGTCACATATCATGCGGAGGGATTTGTATGATCAAGATGGGATTTGTCCCTCCTATGTAACGGGAGTGATATCTTTGGGCCCCTTGATAGAGTAAGACTTAGAAAAATGCATGGCCATGCTCCGATGAGTTGATATACGATATCAATGTCATCAGTTTAAGTTGGTCTACTCGGTAATCAAGAAACCAAAGATTGGGCTATACGAGAGTGACACATTCCATGTCTCGTGCTTAGTCTTGATATCTTGGACAAAGGGACAATGGCATATATCGGTGATGATCATAAAGGTTTAGTCGAATCATCGACAATCTTGTCACTTGGGTAGCAATGATGTGTTGCTAGACACTGCTCATTGCTTATGATCATAAATGTGATTTATGATCATTGCCAACGTGGTAAGAGCCTATTGGGTCACACACATAGAGCTATTTGGATCATTAGAGTGCATGGGCTAATAATTTGGGTTATGGTTTCACAATAATTTCGTATTAATAATGGGCCCAAGGAGTTGAGCCATTATTAAGCCCGAAATTAAAGCCTAATTGGATTAGGGCTTTGAAACCCATTAGGCCTGGAAGTTGAGTCTCACTATAAATACAACTTTTAAGTGAGAAATTCGCAGGTCTCCTTGCCCTAGCCTCCCAAAAGGACAGCCACACTCTTCTCTTGCAATTCCTTGGAGGACGCAAGCTAGCACTGCGAGCGCAAGAGAAACGCATCTGCCGGGATGTGGTGGAAGCGTGGTGATCCCGAGAGGCTCGTGTGGATACCATAGAGAGCCTGAACACGTCAACTATTCAGGTTTTGTGATTCGACTCTACAGTTGAGTGAGAGATCTCAACCGAAAATTAGGTATCAAATTTTCGAACACCTGGTTTACCCCGTTTCACTTGGATCCTGGAGGGTTTCGGTTAAATTCCGCTGCGCTGTTTGGCTCCCGAAACCCAACAGTTGGGCCACTAAGTTGCTTGCTAAGCACCAAGGTCAGTTGTAAGCGGTGCTAGTGGGTTCGCCCCAAAGGGGTTGGTAAGCGCCTAGGCTCTTACATAAAATGCGCGTTTTAGTCCTGATGGTTAGACGCGTCTTCCCCCGGGGAGAGTAAATCCTTGAGGTCGCGGGTTCGACTCTATCGCCCGTTGGTATTAAAGCGGACAATACCCTTTAAGGGCTTTGGTCCGTCTGACGCTGGTGGGTTGGGCCACTAAGTGGCTTGCTAAACGCCCAGGTCAGTTGTAAGCGGCGCTGGTGGGTTCACCCCAAAGGGGTTGGTAAGTGCCCAGGCCCTTACATAAAATGCGTGTTTTATGTAAGAGCCTAGTCCTGATGGTTAGACGCATCTTCCCCCGGGGAGAGTAAATCCTTGAGGTCGTGGATTCGACTCTGTCGCCCGTTGGTACCAAAGAGGACAATACGCTTTACGGGATTTGGTAATCTGACGCTGGTGGGTTGGGCCACTAAGTGGCTTGCTAAGCGCCCAGGTCAGTTGTAAGTGGCGCTGGTGGGTTCACCCCAAAGTGGTTGGTAAGCGCCCAGGCCCTTACAGGAATAATAGTGGATTATGAGATAAAGGGCAAGGCCTTGTGGTGTAAAGAATGTATCACTCTTAGCTTACATCAAAGAAGTGGTGCTAGTGGTCCGAGTGGTCATCGGCCTAGTTTTGTATTTGGGCTTGGTTAAGTTAAGACCAGCCTAGGAAGTTGAGGCCCAATAGTTGTTGCCACAATGAGTTGACCTAGTGCACCAGAACAATGGTTTAAGGATGTTGGGTCAGTTAAGTGGTCAAAGTAGGTAGCCACTAGCCAAATGTGAAAGGTAGCCATAGTGAACTCATGAGTAGTGCGTAGCTAGTGTGAGGTAAGTTTTTAACCTTTCACTAGTAGTCTAGGTACATTGTTCGAGTTGTGGTATCAGTTTTCTGGCACAGTTTTGTTTTGGTTGTTGGGAAGTAGTTTCAAGCAGGTTAAGGGCTAACTCAAGTGCATTAAGAATCTAATAATGCACTAAGTATTAGGTTAATACCCGATATCTTAGGACTCACTTACTAGTGCATGAAATCACATAAGTGAATGCTTAAATGCCTTAGATTAGAAAATGTTCCAGAGTTCCATAGGTTATCCTACTACATGAGTTTGTTTAGTGGCCTAGTTGTTAGTGAATGACTGGCTTGTCGAACGGATGAGTTCCTTAGAGTCATCAACTAGAGGAGCAGTATAATCTAATCCCACAAACGTAAGTAAGTAAGTTTTTTTTTTGTTTCTAACCAGTAGATGTGAAAGGTGATGATGAAAAGAATAAGAGAGCAAGGAATTTGTCCATGGGTAAACATATGAACAGGCTTGTTCGTCCATTAGCTATATACCCTAGTGTTGAGCCAGTAAGAGTAGAACCATTGTTAGGGTTCCGCTTGACTACCTAAAGGCAATAAAAGGACCTACGCAATAGGAATGAGTGCCATGGACCAAGGGATAATGGATGACTTGAGCTCATCACCCCATGGTTAAATGGAGTCAAAGGCCACTATGTTGATTCATGGAAGAAGAGAGACTCGACTAGTGAAACTAGCTGAGTAGGTAAGGGACTAAGTCCGAAGTGGAACTAAAGATACTATAGTGATTACCTAATGCCCTATTTTAGTGCCAGTAAGCTACTAGAACATTGAAGAATCAATTTGGGATGCCTAAGTGATGCCATAAAAAGGACAATTTGCCTTAACCTTATGGGTGTTAGTGTTGTGCCCAAAAGCCAATCATGAGATGATTGTATTTTTTGCACATTGAGTCATGATATTTTATTAAGGCATTGATCCATCAATTACGTTTGTTGTTTTGCTTCTGCGTAACGTAAAAAACATAATTGTAACCATAGAATAATGATATTCTCAAACATCCCTGGTCTAGTATTATTGTGGAGCAGGTTGCAGTAATACATAACGACTAGCATATGTGGAGACTAAATATGAGATATGTAGTCTACATATGGGTACAAGTTGGAGAACTTGTGTACTGGATTGACCCATCATGATAACACTACATGGATCATTATATGAGTGTCATAAGTGATTCTTATAGTGATCATGGTATATGTAGTTCTTTGACCTAAGGTCATCAAGGCTCCTTACTTGTGAGTCACATACTTTGATACTTTCCTTTGTTGCTCATAACTAAGTGAACTTGAATGAGGTCATTGGGTATGTAACATATCATGTGGAGGGATTTGTATGATCAAGATGGGATTTGTCCTTCCTATATAATGGGAGTGATATCTTCGAGCCCCTTGATAAAGTAAGACTTAGAATAATGCATGGCCATGCTCGGATGAGTTGATATACGATATCAATGCCATCAGTTTAAGTTGGTCTACTCGAAAATCAAGAAACCAAGGATTGGGCTATACGAGAGTGACACATTCCATGTCTCATGCTTAGTCTTGATATCTTGTATAAAGGGAAAATGGCATTATCAGTAATGATCATAAAGGTTTAGTCGAATCACCGACAATCTTATCACCTGGGTAGCAATGATGTGTTGCTAAACACCACTCATTGCTTAAGATCATAAATGTGATTTATGATCATTGCCAACGTGGTAAGAGCCTATTGGGTCGCACACATAGAGCTATTTGGATCATTAGAGTGCATGGGCTAATTATTTGGGTTATGGTTTCACAATAATTTTGAATTAATAATGGGCCCAAAAGTTGAGCCATTATTAAGCCCGAAATTGAAGCCTAATTGGATTAGGGCTTTGAAACCTATTAGGCCTGGAAGTTGAGTCTCACTATAAATACAACTTTTAGTAAAAAATTCGAGCTTCTTGCCCTAGCCTCCCAAAAAGGACAGCCGCACTCTTCTCTTGCAATTCTTTGGCAGATGCAAGCTAGCACTGCGAGCACAAGAGAAATGCATCTGCCGGGACACAGTGGAAGCATGGTGATCCCGAGAGGCTCATGTGGATACCATAGAGAGCTTGAACACGTCAACTGTTCAGGTTTTTTGATTCGACTCTACAGTTGGGTGAGAGATCTCAACCAAAAATTAGGTATGAAAATTTTTTGACACCCGGTTTACCCTATTTCACTTGGATCCTGGAAGGTTTAGGTTAAATTTTGTTGCGCTTGTTTGACTCCTGAAACCCAACAGTGGTATCAGAGCTACTAGAGAAACCCTAAATTAGGATTGAATGTTGAATCGCATGATGTTATGTGTTTGATTGCTTTCGGCCATGATTAATTAGATTGAGTCATGATACATAAAACCAGAACTCGTAATGAACATATGAGATATATGAAGAAACGACACAAATTGGTTAATGAGATTAACCCAAAATTGATTGGTATGAGATACCTATATGGATTAGGACTCTTGCAATAGTTGCAAAACCCTAGCTTAGTTCAGATTCGGCTTGTTCGGGCACTAAAAGTAAGGTATTTTTGGTGGCTTGAATGGAGGAGTCTCGGGTGCCTACTTGCTGGAAATAAAAATTGGTTAATCAATGCATGTTAATTGGCATGCATTTGTTGAATGAGATTTGACGTGTTATGCTGATTGGTGGATTAACATGCATTTGTTGAATGAGATTTGACATGTTATGCTGATTGGTGGTTGTAGCATGGTGCATGGTTATAGCCCTCAATTGCTTGTACCTGTAAATACGGCCTGCGAATCATGCCTTCTCTTGTTACTCTCATTGTACATTCTCTTCTCACCTTACTCCCCTCAAATGTAACTCAAGGTTTCTGTTATTGATGTAATGGTACATTATGGGATCATCCAAGGTGGTATGTCCAAATATGTAACAACAAAAAGGGCAACCAAGAAAGGAGGAGAAGGAGCTTATGAAGACCCTTTTCTTTTCTTAGGCTTTTATGATATTCTCATTGGCTTGAGAATATTGCATAGTTTGGGCTATAACCATGTCATGTTTACTTTCTTGTTAGCATGAGATGCATGTTTTATATTTGTATATGATGCATGTACAAGACAACCGGAGATAACAAATTGGTGAGATCAAAAAAAAAATCCCTCAAACAAATATTAAGTCATTAAATGTGATGCCTTCCAAATGTTGGCACTCGTCAAGACTTTGATCAACATTAGGTGGGTTTGCCAAAGCAAAGCACCTATGTTCATCTTGGTAAGGCGCGATGGGATAATAGTGATATCCAAATTACTAACTTTGGGTCCGACTTAACTAAGTCATCCTAATAGGATTAGGGACTTAGAGGCATAGAGTTGGGCTTAAGTTCATGAGATGAGCTTGGACAAGTGTTGTTCACCCAACTATCCAAGAGTTGTATAAGATGCAATTGGCAAGGAGTTGCCGACCTAAATAACTATAACTTGAGAGAAAAGCCAAAGCTGACTTAGGTTGTGGTAAAATATGGATCTTGGCCCACTAGAATACCTTAACCCTGAGGTGTTCCGAAATAATATCAAGGGTTATTATTTTGAGGAAAATAGTGGGAGTATCGTTTAATAAAAGTCCTTATTAAATGAATTAAAATACATGGCTCTTACACTACAGTTTTACTATTATAGATAACCATGGCACAAAACACATCGACACTTTCATTGCACTCGATACTTGAGAAGGAAAAATTGAATGGGACCAACTTTCTCAAATGGTACCGAAACTTGAGAATAGTCCTCAAGCAAGAGAGAAAGGCTTATGTCCTAGAGCAGCCCATTCCGAATGAGCCTGCTGCCACTACTCCAAGAGCTAAAAGGGATGCTCACAAGAGGCATTCTGATGATGCTTTGGATGTTGCATGCCTCATGCTTATTACCATGGAATCTGAGCTTCAGAAGCAACATGAGAACATGGGGGCGTTCGATATGATCGAACATCTCAAAATGCTTTTCCAAGAGCAAGCTAGGCATAAGAGGTTTGAGACCTCTAAGGCATTGTTTCAGTGCAAAATGTCTGAGGGAAGTCCCGTGGGTCCTTATGTGCTCAAGACGATTAGGTACATTAAGAATCTTGAGAGTTTGGGATTTGCTCTTCAGAAAGAGTTGGCTGTTGATGTAGTCTTGCAATCGTTGCCTGAAAGCTACAGTCAGTTCGTCATGAACTATAACATGAACGACCTTGACAAGTCCCTCCCTGAATTGCTCAACATTTTGAGAACTGCTGAGCAAAACCTTAAGAAGGCTAAGCCCATTTTGATGGTTCAAAAGGGCAAAGGAAAGGGAAAAGCCAACAAGAAGAAGGATAAAGCTAATGGAATGTCCAATGCTAATTCTTCTTCAGCTGCACTGAAACCAAAGGGTGGTGTGGCAAAGGAAGGGGAGTGCTTCCATTGTAAGCAACCTGGACACTGGAAGCGCAACTGCAAGATCTATCTTGAATAACTTGCTAAGGAAAAGGGAAGTAAGACTTCCACTTCAGGTATTTTTGTTATAGAGGCTAACTTTTCTACTTCCTCATCTTGGGTATTGGATACTGGATGTGGATCTCACATTTGTGCAAATGTGCAGGATCTAAGTAGAAGTAGAAGATTGGCCCGAGGTGAAGTGGACCTACGTGTTGGAAATGGAGCAAGGGTTGCTGCCTTAGCTGTAGGGACTTATGTTCTCACTTTACCTAGTGGATTAGTTTTAGAATTAGACAACTGCTACTTTGTGCCTACTATTAGTAGAAATTTGATTTCTATTTCTTGTCTGGACAAGAAAGGTTTTTCATTTATAATAAAGGACAAATGTTGTTCTATTTATCTGAATGAAATATTTTATGGTAATGCCCAACTTAGCTATGCGTTGTATGTTCTAGACCTCAAAGATCCAATCTATAATATGAATACCAAGAAGGTCAGATTAAATGATTCAAACTCAACCTATCTCTGGCACTGTCGCTTAGGCCATATAAATGAGACCCGCATATCCAAGCTCCATAAGGATGGACTCTTGGACTTATTTGATTTTGAATCATATGAGACATGTGAGTCATGTTTGTTGGGCAAGATGACCAAAGCCCCATTCACAGGGCAAAGTGAAAGGGCTAATGACTTACTAGGACTCATACATAGTGATGTATGTGGCCCTATGTCTACACAAGCTAGAGGAGGTTTCCAATACTTCATTACCTTTACTGATGACTTCAGCAAATATGGCTATGTGTATCTCATGAGACACAAGTCAGAATCCTTTGAAAAGTTCAAAGAATTCAAGAATGAAGTAGAGAATCAACTCGGGAAGAGTATCAAAGTGCTTCGATCAGATCAAGGTGGAGAGTACTTGGATCGAGAATTCCTTGGCTATCTGAAGGAGTGTGGTATAGTATCACAACTTACTCCACCTGGTATAGCTCAATGGAATGGTGTATCTGAATCGAGAAATCGAACTCTGTTACACATGGTTCGCTTTATGATGAGTCAATTTGACCTTCCAAACTCCTTTTGGGGACATGCTCTAGAGACAGCCGCTCTTACACTGAACCGAGTTCCATCAAAATCGATTCAAAAGACACCATATGAGATATGGAGTGGGAGACATCCCAATTTGTCTTTTATGAAGATTTAGGGTTGTGACGCTTATGTGAAACATCAATCCTCTGACAAACTAGGGCCCAAATCTCAAAAATGGCTTTTTGTTGGATATCCCAAAGAAACAAAGCGTTACTTTTTCTACAATCCTTCTGAGCAAAAAGTGTTTGTTGCTTAAACTGGTGTCTTTTTAGAGAAAGAGTTTATCTCTAAAGGAACTAGTGGGAGGAAAGTAGAACTTGAAGAAATTCAAGAACAGCAAGGAGACATCGTGTTGGAATTCTTGGCGCACCAAGATCCTTTTAAGGTAGGATTTGAGCTCATTGAGCTAACTCTAGCTTGAACAGCTATCTAAGGCAGCTAGAAGTAGTTCCCTTTAGCTCAAGTTAGCTTATGTCAGCTCACTGCAGCTATAAGTACCTACCTCAGAGTAGCTGGACTTCAGCTCAAGTCAGCTTACTTCAGCTATAAGTAGCTTAAAGTAGCTGGACTTCAGCTCAAGTTAGCTCAAGTCAGCTCAAGTCAGCTCACCTCAGCTATAAGTAGCTCAAAGTAGCTGGACTTCAGCTCAAGTCAGCTCACTTCAGCTATAAGTAGCTCAAAGTAGCTGGACTTCAGCTCAAGTTAGCTCACTTCAGCTTTTGGTAGCTGAGTGTAGCTGGACTTCAGTTCACTTCAGCTGAGAGCAGCTAACTCCAGCTCAAGGTCAGCTCTAGGAGCTGGACCTCAGTTCATGGTGCTTGGTTGGAGCTCAAAGGAGCTCAATGGTGCATAAGTAGCATAGTGAGCTAGCTTTGTGCCAGCTCACCTTGCTTTTAGCTCAAAACCACCAAGAGACACATCTTTTGTGTAAAGGTATGTCTCTTCATCAAAAGAGATGACTATTGGCTAAAAGAACATGTCCTTTCATCCAAAGGAAGTGTTCCTTGAGTGAAAAGACATGTATATTCGGCCATGAGGGTGGTTGGGGTGGTTATTGCACCAAGAGTGATGTCCTATGACTTCAAGGGACATGTATATTCGGCCATAAGGTAGTTATGGGGTGGTTATAGGCCAAAGGAAGTGTTCCTTGGCTAAAAGACATGTATTTTCGCCATAAGGTAGTTATGGGGTGGTTATAGGCCAAAGGAAGTGTTCCTTAGCTAAAAGACATGTATTTTCGCCACCATACATGACCCTTAGCCAAAGGAAGTGTTCTTTGGCTTAAAAGACACCTTTCTTGGTGTAAAGGTGTGCCTTTTGGTCATCTATAAATAGCCTTTAGAGGCCAGCCATTTTAAGCACGAATTTGGCACTCCATTTGCTCCATTTTCTTGAGAGAAAATTATTCTCCTCCTATTTCCTTTAGAGGCCGAAATATTAAACACTTTTTGAGAGCATTGTGGGTGGATTTACATAGAGATTGTTCATCTCTATTTCAAGCTTCAAGGTGCTCTTTTAAGATCAAGTTCTTCCTCAGGTTTTTGCCAAAGCTAACCAAGAAGAAAGGTGCACATCTTTTGTTGGTTTAGTAGCATGTTAGGTTTCATTTCTTATGTATGTTCTTAGTAGCATGCTAGGATTTATTTAACACAACATGTATGTGATCTTGATATGTTATATAACATGTTATGCATGCCTATATCCATGTTGAATTCAAATGAACAAATATGCATGTGGCATATACAAGAAGAAAGATAACATAAAAGTATGTTATCATAAGATCCTGAAATCTTCAATTGGTATCAGAGCCTAGGTCATGAACATGTATATGTTGCATGTAGTAAGCATGATTTAGGATCATATATATGTGTATGATTTAGGATCATACATATGTGTATGATTTTGAGGCTAATGAAGCATATGTGTATGAAGCAATGAAGGCATGTTTGTGTATTTCTAATTGAATCCTATATCCATCTCTTTTGCCAAATAAGAGCATGTTCGAAGTTGTTTCATACACATGTTGCTTTGTTGAGTCTTGTTGTGTAAATTGAACTAAAACATGTGAATTGCATCAATGTAGATGGCTTGTAAGAATATAGTTGCTGAATTAAACCGTGACCTCAAATTGGATGGTGAAAACTATTAAATTTGGCAACAGAAGGTCAAATATTTCTATAGAGAAACAACGCTTAATGATTCTAAGGTTTGAGAATTATGTGAAGCATGCTGATCACTCTATGAGTGCTCACTTGCGTGAGATGTCACGCATGATCCACCAACTCAAGACAGCAGGGCATGTGCTCACAGATGAGCAACAACTGCAAGCAATAATCCGTTCCCTGCCTGATGATGAATGAAAGTTGATAAAGGTCAACTTACGCCATAACCCTCAAATAATTTCATTTGATGACATTGCTCGTCACCTCCTGCTTGAGGTTGAGGTGATGTCCCTTAAGGACCATTCTAAGGCATATGTTGCCTCATCCTCTATCCAGAAGGGATGGAAGAAGAGTGGTGGCAAAGGAGGGCCAGGGAAGGGCAAGGGAAAAGGTCCTGCTTCCAAGAAAAGGTTCAAGAAGAAGCGGGACATAAGCAAGCTGAAGTGCTTCAACTGTGGGTATAAAGGACACTTTGCAAAAGATTGCAAGGGTCCACCCAAGGTACATACATACCCTTCTACTTCCTTTGTACATGTTGTGTCATGTACATTACTAACTGAGTGCAATTCTTTGTGGATTGTAGACTCGGGAGCAATAGACCACATAGCCCAGGACAAGTCCTGGTTTGTGGCCTACAGGAAGCTCTCAAAAGGAACTAAGCACGTTTCAGTGGGAAATGATGCCAGGCTGGAAGTGGAAGGCATAGGAACATGTAGAATTCCTATAGATATTGGATATTTGTATCTAATAGATGTATTGTATGTACCAAACATTTGTAGAAATTTGATTTCTATAAGTTGTATGTTGAAGTACAATTATTGCTTTAATTTCTTTAATAATAATGTGTCTATTATTAAAGATAATAAGATAGTATGCACTTGCTCAGTTAATAATGGGCTTTATGAGTTGAAGCCAACTAACCATTCTGTTGCAAGTCCTAGTTGCTATGTGACAGAGGTCACAAATGAAATAAGATGGCATGAGAGGTTAGGTCATATTGGTCAAGATAGAATGGACAAGCTAGCCAAGAGTGGCTTGCTAGGTTCCTTGACCAAGGTTGTCCTTCCAAGTTGCCAATCATGCCTAGAGGGAAAAGCCACAAGAAAGCCTTTTGGCAAAGCAACTAGGAGAGGTGAGGCACTAAGTTTAGTTCACTCTGACCTATGTGGGCCCATGAGGGTTGAATCTAGAAATGGATTCAAGTACTTCATCACATTCACTGATGATTATACTTGATTCACCCACATCTACCTACTAAGAAACAAGGCAGAGGCCTTGGCATGCTTTGAGAAGTATGTACACTTGGTTGAGAACCAAGTAGGTAAGAAGGTTAAGTCCTTGAGGACAGATAGGGGTGGAGAGTATACATCAAATGCATTCAAGGCATTTTGTGACTTGAAGGGTATTGAAAGGGAGTTCACTCTTCCTTGGACACCCCAACAGAATGGAGTGTCTGAGAGGAAGAATAGAACTCTTATGGACATGGTACGTTCCATGATGGCAAAGGCCAACTTAGACATCACTTATTGGAGTGATGCACTGCTGTGTGCAGTTCATGTCCTTAATAGAGTACCCACCAAGAATGTGAACTCTTCTCCATATGAGTTATGGAAGAAGAAAACTCCTAATCTAAGCTATTTACGCCCTTGGGGTTGTTTGGCTTATGTTCACATAACGGACCATCCTTTGGGAAAGTTGGGTCCAAGAGGGAGGAGGTGTGCCTTCCTTGGTTATGCTGAACAATCTAGGGGTTATGTGTTCTTGGATATAAGTCACAAAACTAGGAACATCTTTGATGCAAGGAATGCTAACTTTGTGGAGGATGAGTTCCCCAAAGTTGGTGAGCGTGGTGACTTAACCTCATTAAGCCAGATCCTAGATGAGGATCAACCAAGTGTCATAAGGACACCTGGGACACATGCACCTACTCTAGAGGGAGTACCTCAACCACATGGAGCAATGGCTCCAGAAATGCCTGTTGTTGTGGACCAACATGAGCAAGACCTCCAAGAGGAAGGTTTTGTTCAAGAGGGAGTTGAGGATACTCAAGAGCAAAATGTTGAGCCTCAAGAGATGGAGCATGAGTTGCCTCCATCTCAGCCTACATTGAGAAGATCAATGAGGAAATTTGGACCACCTAAAGAATGGTGGATCTTGGATAGTGAGGCAAATTTGGTTGCATCTGAGATAGATGAACCAAGTAACATTAAGGAGGCTCTTGAGGGTGCACAGAGGGAAGAGTGGCTAAATGCAATGAAGGATGAGTTGCATTCAATGCATCTCAATGGGGTTTGGGAGCTAAGTGATCTTCCTCCAGGCCGTAAGGCAATTGGGAACAAGTGGGTTCTCAAGATCAAGGTGAACTCTGATGGAAGTATCGAAAGATACAAGGCCCGTTTGGTGGCCAAGGGTTTTACACAGAAGGAGGGTGTTGATTTCAAAGACACCTTCTCTCCTGTTGTAAAATTCACTTCCATCAGGATATTACTTGCCATCGTGGCAAATCTAGACCTAGAGTTACATCAAATGGATGTAAAGACCGCCTTTCTCAATGGTGATTTGAGTGAGGAGATATATATGAGACAACCTGAGGGGTTTGTCCAAAAGGGTCAAGAGGACAAGGTATGTAGACTGAAGAAGTCTATCTATGGTCTTAAGCAAGCTTCAAGACAGTGGTACTTGAAGTTTCACCATGCAATCACAAGCTATGGCTTTGTGATGATGCATGAAGACCATTGTGTATACTTGTACTCTTTTGGGTCTAGTTTTGCAGTATTGACTCTATATATAGATGATATACTGATTGCAAGTAATGGGCTTGCATTGTTAAGTACCATCAAGGGATTGTTGTCTTCCACCTTTGATGTGAAGGACATGGGAGAGGCTACCTTTATCCTAGGGGTTAAGATCCTAAGGGATAGAAAGGCAAGGCTATTGGCCTTTTCTCAAAAGCCTTATATTGATAAGATTCTTGTAAGGTTCAACTTAACAAATGCAAAGCCCATGAGTACACCTCTTGCATATGGTTGCAAGATTGGACAGGACTTGTGTCTTAAGACTCCAAATGAGATGGAAGAGATGGCTCAAATCCCTTACCTAAGTGCCATTGGTAGCTTGATGTACGCCATGTTATGTACAAGGCCAGACATCAGCCAAGCGGTTGGACTTCTAGCAAGATATTCTTCCAACCCTGGTCTAGAGCATTGGAAGAGTGTCAAGAGG